>CM042433.1:33924571-34441071 GCA_023631565.1 Gymnocephalus cernua | reverse complement strand
ATGGATCATAGCCAACCTTGTCTTACTATACAATGTTTTTGGGTCAATAAAGTGTACGTATGCCTAAAGTGAATGTGTGTTGTTTAATTTCCTTTCCTGCTATCTTCACACCACACGTAGAACAAAACAATCACTGAAACGTAGACAAACACTCTGTGAGACAGTCCAGAATAGGTTAAAGGAGTTTATTGTACACCGCACAACATATACACATCACACCGTACACACAATCATGCCTTGGTTATCGAGACCGCATTACATGGAAGGCGCAGGCCTCTTGTCCAGTCTGGCGTCCTCACACTTAAAGCAGACCACCCCGTCACGCTCGGCGAATCCGTACTCGGGACCGGGTCTAGGTGCCGTCAGGTTCCACAGATCGTACACATATTTCATGCTCCTGACCATCAGGTCGCATTGAAACTCGGTCCAATGCTTGATCTGATAAGAACAAGGCACCCCGCTCAATTTCGAGAGTCTCGCGCCCAGGTTGTAGCAGTTCCCGGGAGTACACGAGTCGATGGCGTTCCACAGGCTCCTCAGCGAGTGACACCACGAGGCGAACTCCGTGTACTTGCTCACCACTACGGTCATCAATTTCTTAATCCCCAGTCCCAGTGGCACCTTGCTGTAGTCGGTGCCACACAGTGCCATGAACACCAGCTTTTCCGTACGCACCTTGTCATCCCTGAGCACGTCTGTTTTGACGCGCATGAAAATGCCCCCGCTCGCTCGGTTCAATCTCAAAAACCGACCGTAGCTGCCCCTCTGCACCAGGCCTTTAATGTACGCAAAGCTCAAGCGGTTGAGACCGGCCAAGAGCTTTGTCTGTTCCACGCGCAGGTCCGCCGTGCCTACGCGGTCGTCGAGCTCGAGCTCACGGGCTTCCCCGCGCTCCTGGAGACAGGAGAGCCTCCTCTTCTTGCCGGCGCGCTTGGGCTCTTCCGCGTCGGAGCCCAACGTCAGTCCCTGGTCCAACGCGGGCCACAGCGTGTCGAATAGGAAATGGACTGTGTTCGGCGTGATACAGTGGGAGTTCACAAGGTGACACAATTCCCTCAGTCGGTCGCCTCTGCTCGAGAACCTCGACAGAAAAGTGACATACACGGATCCCCTGATCCCGGCCAGGTACAGGTACCTGGCTACGTCAAGCTTTAGATTCCCTCGCGACTCGGCTTTCTCACGCTTATCAAGCGCGGCTTCAAAGGTCTCGTGTTGCTTTCGGGTCTCTGGTAGCAGGTGCTCGTCCCCGGCAGCGATGTCGCACAGAAGTCGGAACCTGTGCTCGCTCGAAGCAAGCTCCTGAAGCGCCACTTTCCGTGTCTGTCCGTCGGGGACAGCGAACAACAGCTCGCCGAAGCGCGACATGTGCATCTCGCGACACTCGCGGTAGCTCCTGTTGTCCAGCCTCAGGGTGATTCCTTCCCGTCCGCGAGCCGTGAGCACGGCCACCACGTCGGAGTCTCCGGTGCACACGGTCACACTGCCCGTGAGAACGTTGGCCAACTCCAGGAGCAGCGTGTCGGCCTCTGTGCTCCTACACAGCAGACACGCGTCCCGCAACAGAGTAACTTCTGACGTCTCTGGGTCCGCGAATGTCGCCACGAAAACGCCCTCGAGACCATCCGGCCTTTCTATCTTTCCGTCGGCGTATCCCGGCTCCGCTTCGTCGCAGATCTCACAATTGGGAGGTGTCAAATCATCGAGCGCGTTCAGCGCATCGCTGTCCAAGTGCTCCGTGTACGCCTCGTGGAACAAAACAAGGTTGTCGACAGAGGTTCCCGCACCGTCTCCCTTGGCCCCGGTCACTAGAAACAACTTGTTTTTCATACCCATATAGGCCAAAAGCTTCATCATCGTGTACTCTATGGCGCATAAATTCCGCTTACAGAACTCGATGTGAGGCACGGGGGCTCGGTTGAGTCTTTGCTCCCGCACGGCTGGCTTCTGAGCCTTAGTTCCATCCTTGACGAGCACCACACACCGACTGCCCTCGTTCTCCGCGAAGTAGCCACGCGCCAGTGTTCTGGCCATGTTCACTATGGACGACCGTGGATCGTCTTCGATGTAGTCACTCGCCTTGACTTTGTGAATTACCATGAGATGGTCTATCAGAGTCCAATCCTGGGTGTCAAGCGGGCCGTCGATCACTTCGAACGGCGCCAGGTGAGGGTTTGCGAGCATTGCGTGGATAGCATTGTGTCCCAACCCCATGATGGTCAAACAGGTGGAGTAGGAGCCTTTGGAGGACTGGTTAAGCGTAGCTACACGGCCTCGAGATTGGTCTGACCTGGGCACAGCTTATTCAACCGATGACCAGATAGGACTGGCAGTCTCACCATCAAACACATTGGATACCTATATATACACCCATATATATATATATATATATATATATATATATATATATATATATATATATATGTGTGTGTGTGTGTGTGTGTGTGTGTGTGTGTGTGTGTGTGTGTGTGTGTGTGTGTGTGTGTGTCTGTCCCTGGAACCTTTCCTCAAACAGAAGGCTATCTGACAAAGAGCATCCAATCTAACTAGCCTCAAGTTACAATGTGACAATGACCCAACACCCGAAAGAGAGTCCATTCTAATCGTCGTCAAAATCGTCTTCGCTCTCACGGGCCAAAACTCCAGTAGCGACCTCCGTCGTCTTCTTCTTCTTCTTCTCCTCCTTCTTCTTCTCCTCGTTGAAAAGCATGTTCCTGTAACTCAACTCGGTCTCGTCCACCCAAGTGTCCGCTTCGCGGCACCCCGCCGAGGCCAGCCGAGTCTCGACTCTCATGTTCACACACGCGGGGGTCAGGCAACTGAGCACCTGCGGGCAGAAACACGTCAGCCACGGGAACTTGTTGCGTAGGGTCCTGGAAATCGTGGGCCGCGAGCAGCTCCTCAAGTCAACCTTGTTGGTCCCGGGCCTGACAATCACCAGGTACGCCGCGGATCGCTCCGCCATGCTCGGGTACGTGAGGGAGAACATCAACCACGTCAGCCACAGTTGCGTGTTGTATCGCCACAAGGTGACCCGATCCAACGTGTCCGTGTTCCGGGTCTTGAGCTCGAGCAGCACTACGTTGTCCCTCACCGTGTCGTGGGCCACCAGGTCCACTTCGGTGTAGAAGCCCCACGTGTCACCCATGGCCGTGCACCGCGTGCAGCCGTTGTGGTACGTGTGTGCTCGGGGTGTCTGCGTGCTTCCGCTACACCTGTCGGGCCTGGGCACCCCGGCGACCTTTAGGCCTGCGCACATCGGAGTCAGACGCAGAGCTTCGAGCTGCGTGAGAATGAGGCGGGACACCGGACCCACGTCGCGCGTTGCCTTCTTTCCGTTGAACACGTCCTTGCACTGAGCGTCCACCACGGTGCCTATGATGGTAGACATGTGGGTCCTGTCCCACAGGAGCCTGCAGGCTTCTGGCGTGAGCGCCTTCGACCTCAACAGTTGCAACAGCGCGTCCTTGAACGCCAACCCGCGGGACTCGTCGTGCGCGTTCAAGTTTCTCACGTACTCTGGCACCCACTCGAGCAAACTGTCCGGGTTTGCGTTCAGGTCCTTGACCACCCGGGCAAACATGTCCATGGTTATCATGTTGTGTCTGCGCGCTCGCTTCCTGTACACCTTGATAGACTCGAGAGTCTTAGTGATACCCTGCACCTTGTACCAGCGGTCGTCTGCGGTGGACTTGGCGCACAGGGTGCCGTGCGAGCCCCGGAACTCGATCGCGGGCCCTTGGAGCTTCATTGTATTAAAGCGGTAGGGTCGTCGACTCGCCGGCACGAGAGGAACGCGTCGCGCGTAAGTAACAACAAACACACACAAACCGGGGGGCGAGGCTCCTCCCTCTGAGACATGCATCGGAACAGGAACCCGATGAGCTTCGAGGCTCTGGTGGCCAACACCAAGAAGGTGCCGGCCCTGTTCAACAGAACCGCTGTTCGATTCCAGGGTAAGCTCGGAGCGGCGATAGCCGTCATCACCTCTCTCATCGTGGGGTTCCTGACCGTCCCCAACAACATCCTGTACTTCATCGACAGCAAACACGGCACCAGGGCCACAGGGTGCCCATCCGCGACAGACTCCACCGCGGCCCCGGCTAGGCCCATGTACGAGTACGCCTACATCCACGCGGGGATAGCTCTGATCACGCTGGGTTGCCTGGCCATGGTTGTGAGCATAGTGCTCAGCTACTTCGCCGCCAAGAGCAAACTGAAAATGGACCAGTCGTTAGATCCGTACACGGGTCCAGAGTCCAAGAGCACCAGGACCGTGATCGCGTGCCTCACCCTGATGAACGTCGAGCTGTTCATGGCCGTGATAGCGGGCTGCATGGAGTTGCTCTACAGACCGCTGATCGGCGACAATCGGAGGCTGCACAACGTGGAGTGTGCCATCGCCGTGTTCAACATCATAATCTACGGCATGTACGTGGTGACCATGGTCATGACCTCGACCCTTCTCAGGGAGAGAGGCGACACCGCGCGGCTCGACGTTCAGAGAGCGCTCTCCGACACCCCGGCCTCCGCTCGAGACCACAGAATCTACAACCCGTACAGTTTGACGCCGACCTACATCTAGTCACGCTCCCCGAGGTCAGCTGGACCCACCCCGTAACAGCGCCCTATTTACGCACACCGAGACACGGAAAGCCCGGCGATCAACACCATGTCCATGTGGCACGACTGCCTGCGTCTAAACAACAGGACCCTGACGGACCACGAGAAGACGAGCCTGGCCAGCGCTCACGTGAAATGTGTCACCCGCGACGGATGCGATTTCATAGGACCTCAAGAAAGTCGCCTGTCCAGACCCCTTTTCGTCGACTCTACGCACCGCCACAACGTCGGGGACATGCTGGCCCTGTTGTGTTGCTACGTCGACCCGGCGGTGAACAGCGTGTACGACTACCCCCAGAGACACGTGCGATACGCAGACGGCCAGCAAGCGGACCGTACCGAGTGAAGACCACAACCCTCAGCGCCCGCGGCAGTCGGCTCGTAGCAACGCGAGCGCCGACACAACAAGACCCGGCGCGTGCAGGAGAAGGAAACGCGAAGCGCCGTCTCAGTGAATAACAACAACAACAACACACAAACAACAAAACATAAAGTCATAAAATAAAGTCCATAAAACAAAAACAAAAAAAAACACGTCTGTGTCTCTCATTCCAGTGATGTCTCTAGCTAGTTCACCACATTGTGCAGCACAAACAAAAAACAGCAGCAGCAGCAGACACAGACAAACACCCTAGTGTTGGCAAGGTGAAAGTACACAGAACAAGCACAGGCAGGCGCCAGCGCTCACTAGGCAGGCAGAGGATGCTGCGCTTCGACCGTCCCTACCCGGGAACAGTTCTTCGGCAGGCACAAAGTTCAGGGACCACGTTGAGTGGAAACAACAAATAAAGCTTACGGAACACATTTCAGCAAAAGAAAAATGTCCAATGGGTCGCAAAGCACCCCCCTATGTTTCCTGTGGGGTTGCCCAATAAATTAGCACACGCTATACCGCGTTCATCCAGCAGATGCCGGCAGAGCGCAATCGTCCGACCGTTATCCCTTGTGTTGTCCTTAGGGGTCAGGTTGACCCGTGGCGGTATCGCTCTCACCGACCCGGGCGTAATCCCCCCCCCCCCCCCCCCCGTGGCGGTGTTTCTGTCACGGAGCCGGCGGGGAGACGCGGTCCCGTCTCTTAGGGGTCTTTCTGACCCTGTGTCCGTGTGACCCTGTGTCCGTCCGACCACGGGTCATTCCGACCACGGGTCATTCCGACCCACGGGTCATTCCGACCACGGGTCATTCCGACCACGGGTCATTCCGACCCACGGGTCATTCCGACCACGGGTCATTCCGACCACGGGTCATTCCGACCCACGGGTCATTCCGACCCACGGGTCATTCCGACCACGGGTCATTCCGACCACGGGTCATTCCGACCCACGGGTCATTCCGACCACGGGTCATTCCGACCACGGGTCATTCCGACCACGGGTCATTCCGACCACGGGTCATTCCGACCCCCGAAGGCCCCGTAGCTTCGTGCCGGTGCTCGGGGTAGTTTTCTTCTCGCGCCGGCCGGCCGCGGACCCTAGCGCGTCACCGGACGACCCCCGTAGTTTCACACCCCCCCCCGGCCCGAGGGAGCATTCTCTCTCGCGGTTATTCCGCGTACGGTCCTCAGACTACTAAAACACTGTTGACCGAGCACGCACCCACGCACCCACGCACCCACGCACCCACGCACCCACGCTCCGTACGCCGCAATGGCCCGCTGCCTGACCCTAGACTTGGAGCTGCATCGCTTTCTCACCCGAGCTTCGCGCAGCGGCCCCGAAGAGCAAGGCGTAGAGCGACAACGGCGAGAGGCGCGAGATCGGGACGAAGATGACGAAGAGGAGGAAGAGGAGGAAGAGGAGGAAGAGGAGGAAGAGGAGGAAGAGGAGGAAGAGGAGGACTCAGACAGCAGCGGCGGCAGCGGCGGCGGCGGCAGCACCTCCGACTCTGACGAAGAGGACCGAGACGGCCGCGGAGAAAGAGCTCGCGGAGAAAGAGCTCGCGGAGAAAGAGCTCGCGGCGGAGCCCGCGGTCGCCAAGCGGGGCAAGTGGATGACCGGGAGGCGGGGGGAGGCGGAGGAGAAGAAGGAGGAGAAGAAGGAGGAGAAGAAGAAGAAGAAGAAGAAGACGAAGAAGAAGAAGAAGAAGAAGAAGCAGCAGCAGCAGCAGCAGCAGGACACAGCGGAGAGGAAGAGGAAGAGGAGGAGGAGGAGGAGGAGGGGGAGGAGCGGCAGGAGCGAGAGGAAGAGGGCGATGACGATGAGGAAGATGACGAGGAGGAGGAGGAGGAGGAGGAGGAGGAGGAGAGGGACACGTTCCCGTCGAGAAACGGCGAAATCCTGTGGTCCTCGCGGAGGTACCGCGCCCCCCGCGGCCCTCCGGGCGCGCCGCCCGAGCCGGGACCCACGGAGTACGCGAAGCGCCGCGTCCGCGACCCGCTCTCCGCGTTCCAGCTGCTGGTCACGCCGCGGATACAGGACGCGGTGCTGGCCGCCACGAACCTGGAGGGCCGGAGGCGATACGGCGGCGAAGGCGAAGGCGAAGGCGGGGGCTGGAAGAGCATGGACGCCACGGACCTGCGAGCCTACATCGGCCTCTTGATCCTGGCCGGCGTGTACAGGTCTCGCAACGAGGCGCTGGAGAGCCTGTGGCACGAGGAGAGCGGCCGGAGCGTGTTCCGCGCCACCATGCCCGTCAAACGCTTCCACGCGTACTCCAGGCTCCTGCGCTTCGACGACCGGGAGACGCGAGCCGCCAGACGGGCCTCGGACAAACTGGCGGCCGTGCGGGACGTGTGGGACGCGTGGGTCCGCCGGCTGCCCCTCCTCTACGAGCCGGGCCCGAACGTGACCGTCGACGAACAGCTGGTCCCCTTTCGAGGTGAGAGGAGAGGAGAGGAGAGGAGAGGAGAGGAGAGGAGAGGAGAGGAGAGGAGAGGAGAGGAAAATGAAAATATGTAAAGTCTTTTGAATAAAAAGCCTTTGGCTTGTGTGTGTGTGTGTGTGTGTGTGTGTGTGTGTGTGTGTGTGTGTGTGTGTGTGTGTGTGTGTGTGATGATGTTATGCGCACCACAGACAGACAGACAGACAGACAGACAGACAGACAGACGGACAGACAGACACAGAGACAGACAGACAGACAGACAGACAGACAGGCAGACAGGCAGGCAGGCAGGCAGGCAGGCAGGCAGGGTGAGACAGAGACTGACAGACGGACAGACGGGCGGGCGGGCGGGCGGGCGGGCGGGCGGGCAGGCAGGCAGGGAGGCGGGGAGACACAGAGACTGGCAGGTAGAGACAGAGACAGAGACAGACAGACGGACAGGCAGGCAGGCAGGCAGGCAGGCAGGCAGGGAGAGACAGAGACTGGCAGGCAGACACAGAGACAGACAGACAGACAGACAGACGGGGTAGACAGACAGACGGGACAGACAGACAGACAGACAGACAGACAGACGGGTAGACAGACAAACAGGCAGGCGGGGAGAGACAGAGACAGACAGACAGACGGGTAGACAGACAGACAGGCAGGCAGGGAGAGACAGAGACTGGCAGGCAGACACAGAGACAGACAGACGGGCAGGCAGAGAGACAGGCAGACAGACAGGCAGGCAGGCAGGCGGGCGGGAAGAGACAGAGACTGGCAGGCAGACACAGAGACAGACAAACAGGCAGGCGGGGAGAGACAGAGACAGACAGACAGACGGGTAGACAGACAGACAGGCAGGCAGGGAGAGACAGAGACTGGCAGGCAGACACAGAGACAGACAGACGGGCAGACAGACGGACAGACGGACAGGCAGACAGACAGACATAGACAGACGGGACAGACAGACAGACAGACGGGTAGACAGACAAACAGGCAGGCGGGGAGAGACAGAGACTGGCAGGCAGACACAGAGACAGACAGACAGACGGGTAGACAGACAGACAGACAGACAGGCAGGCAGGGAGAGACAGAGACTGGCAGGCAGACACAGAGGCAGACAGACAGACGGGCAGGCAGAGAGACAGGCAGACAGACAGGCAGGCAGGCAGGCAGGCAGGCGGGAAGAGACAGAGACTGGCAGGCAGACGGACAGAGACTGACTGACGGACGGACGGACGGACGGACGGACTCTCTACGAGCAGAGTAGATTTCGGTCCGAGTAGTCTAGGCGGAGAGCCGGCCGCCGCCGCCGCTACGACGAACGACTTGTCGCGGCGGCCTGCGGATCAGTACCTCGGCGGCGGCGGCGGCGTAGCGTGTGCTTCGCCATGCTTCTGTGCGTGTGTGTGTGCGTGCACGCGGACGTTGTTAAACTTTTTCTCTGTCTCCTTTGTCTTTTTCTTCTCGTCTATCTCCATCTCCTTTTCCTCCTTCCGTCCTTTTGTTCTTTTTCTTCTTCTTCCTACGACTTGTTCTTCCGTCTCCTTTTCGTGCTCCTTCTGTGACCGCTCCGCCCGCCTTCGACGACGACGACGACGACGACGACAAGGCCGATGCTCCTTTCGCCAGTACATGCCCAGCAAACCCGCCCGCTACGGCCTCAAGACGTGGGTGGCCTGCGACGCGGCGTCCAGCTACGCTTGGAACATGCAGGTGTACGCGGGCAGGTCCCGGGCCGGCGCGCCGCCCGAGCGCCACTTGGCCACCCGCGTGGTCATGGACCTCACCCGAGGGCTGCGGGGCCCGCGGAACGTCACCTGCGACAACTTTTTCACCTCCTACGACCTCGCCCGACGCTTGCTCGTCGAACGGCGCTTGACCTTGGTCGGGACGGTCAGGCGAAACAAGCCGGAGCTGCCCGCCGCCCTGCTGAACGTCAGAGACCGCCCGGTCCTCTCGTCCAGGTTCGCGTTCACGCCCACCGCCGTCGCGGTCTCCTACGTGCCCAAGAGGAACAAAAACGTGCTGCTGCTGAGCACTTTGCACGCCGCCGCGAAGCCGGCCGTCGCCGCGGGCCCCCGGGCCAAGCCCCGCGTCGTCCTCCACTACAACGCGACCAAGGGCGGCGTGGACAACCTCGACAAGGTGGTGGGCACCTACAGTTGCCGCAGGAAGACGGCGCGCTGGCCCCTCGCCCTGTTTCACAACGTGGTGGACGTCTCGGCCTACAACGCCTTCGTGCTCTGGCGAGAACTCAGGCCCGAGTGGCTCCGCGGCAAACTCAACCGCAGGCGGAGGTTTCTCGAGCAGCTGGGCAGGGCCCTCGTGTCTCCGCTCATGGAGAGACGCGCGCGTCTCCCGCGGGCCGAAGCCTCCGCGGCCCTCGTGAGGGCCGCTAGGGCCTCGCGCCGGGACGCCGAGGGCGAAGGAGGCGGCGGCGGCGGCGGCCGGGACGCCGAGGGCGAAGGAGGCGGCGAAGGAGGCGGCGAAGGAGGCGGCGGCGGCGGCCGCGGCGGCGAAGACGACGACGACGACGACGAAGACGACGAAGGAGAGGAAGACCGCGACCGAGCCGAACCTAGGCCCGCGGCCAGAGTGCCCAGCGAGCGGAAGAGGTGTCAGCTGTGTCCGAAATCCAAAGACCGCAAGACGTACACGGTGTGCTCCGCTTGCCGCCGGTACGTTTGCGGACGCTGCACGCTGGTCTACTGCGTGGAATGCGTGAGACCGTAGCGGAAGGAAAAACAAAGATTACTTTTCATGATATCTTCTGCGTGGAATAAAGTCTTTTGAAGAAAAACAAAATACCTTGCTTGTGTGTGTGTGTGTGTGTGTGTGTCTGCTGTGTGTGTGTGTGTGTGTGTGTGTGTGTGTGTGTGTGTGTGTGTGTGTGTGTCTGCTGTGTGTGTGTGTGTGTGTGTGTGTGTGTGTGTGTGTCTGCTGTGTGTGTGTGTGTATGTATGTGTGTGTGTGTGTGTGTGTGTGTGTGTGTGTGTGTGTGTGTGTGTGTCTGCTGTGTGTGTCTGCTGTGTGTGTGTGTGTGTGTGTGTGTGTGTGTGTGTGTGTGTGTGTGTGTGTGTGTGTGTGTGTGTGTGTGTGTCTGCTGTGTGTGTGTGTTTGTGTCTGCTGTGTGTGTGTGTGTGTGTGTGTATGTGTGCGTCTGTGTGTGTGTGTGTGTGTGTGTGTGTGTGTGTGTGTGTGTGTGTGTGTGTGTGTGTGTGATGTCACGTGCCCAGCACGCATGCAGACAGGCACACGGACAGATAAAAAACACACAGAGAGAAACACACAGAGGAACACAAAGGGGGGTGGGCGAAGGACGAAGGGGCCGCCGTGGATGTTATATGAATGTGTGGAAGCCAACGCTAGGGTACCCTAGCGGAAAGGTTTCCGTTACGCGATGGGCAATACAAGGGATAATATGACTTTTTTCGACATACTATACTATGACATTTTTATCATTTTTTTCGACATACTATACTATTGCATTTGTATCACTTTTTAAGACATACTATACTATGACTTTTTTATCACTTTTTTGGATACTATAGTATGACTTTTTTATCACTTTTTTGACATGATAATTTTTTCGACATACTATACTACAACTTTTTTCGACATACTATAATATGACTTTTTTCGACATTCTATGCTATGACTTTTTTATCACTTTTTTCGACATCCTATACTATGACTTTTTTATCACTTTTTTTTCGACATACTGTATTATTACTTTATCACTTTTTTTGACATACTATATTATGACTTTTGTCGACATACTATACTATAACCTTTTTCGACATACTATACTATAACTTTATCACTTTTTTCGACATACTATACTATGACTTTTTTATCACTTTTTTTGGCATACTATAGTATGACTTTTTTCGACATACTATACTATGACTTTTTATCACTTTTTTCGACACACTATAATATGACTTTTTTCGACATACTGTACTATGACTTTTTTGACATACTAAAATATGACTTTTTTCGACATACTATACTATGACTTTTTTATCACTTTTTTGACATACTAAAATATGATAATTTTTTCGACATACTATACTATAACTTTTTATCACTTTTTTCGACATACTGTACTATTACTTCATCACTTTTTTCGACATACTATACTACAACTTTTTTCGACATAATAAAATATGACTTTTTTCGACATACTATGCAGTGACTTTTTGATCACTTTTTTGACATACTATAATATGACTTTTTTCGACATACTATACTATAACTTTTTTTATCACTTTTTTTGGCATACTATAGTATGACTTTTTTCGACATACTATACTATGACTTTTTATCACTTTTTTCGACACACTATAATATGACTTTTTTCGACATACTGTACTATGACTTTTTTGACATACTAAAATATGACTTTTTTCGACATACTATACTATGACTTTTTTATCACTTTTTTGACATACTAAAATATGATAATTTTTTCGACATACTATACTATAACTTTTTATCACTTTTTTCGACATACTGTACTATTACTTCATCACTTTTTTCGACATACTATACTACAACTTTTTTCGACATAATAAAATATGACTTTTTTCGACATACTATGCAGTGACTTTTTGATCACTTTTTTGACATACTATAATATGACTTTTTTCGACATACTATACTATAACTTTTTTTATCACTTTTTTCGACATACTATACTATGACCTTTTTCGACATACTATACTATGGCATTTTTATCACTTTTTTCGACATACTATACTTTAACTTTTTTATCACTTTTTTCGACATACTATACTATGACATTTTTATCACTTTTTTCGACATACTATGTCTTTATCACTTTTTTCGACATACTATAATATGACTTTTTTTGACATACTATACTCTGACTTTTTTATCACTTTTTTCGACATACTATACTATGACTTTTTTATCACTTTTTTGGATACCATAGTATGACTTTTTTCGACATACTATACTATGACCTTTTTAATCACTTTTTTCGACATACTGTACTATGACTTTTTTTGACATACTAAAATATGACTTTTTTCGACATACTATAATATGACTTTTTTCGACATTCTATGCTGACTTTTTTATCACTTTTTTCGACATCCTATACTATGACTTTTTTATCACTTTTTTCGATACATACTGTACAATGACTTTTTTGACATACTAAAATATGACTTTTTTCGACATACTTTACTATGACTTTTTTATCACTTTTTTCGACATACTATATGACTTTTTTCGACATACTTTACTATGACTTTTTTATCACTTTTTTCGACATACTATACTATGACATTTTTATCACTTTTTTCGACATACTATAATATGACTTTTTTCGACATACTATACTATGACTTTTTTATCACTTTTTTCGACATTCTGAAATATGATAATTTTTTCGACATACTATACTATAACTTTTTATCACTTTTTTCGACATACTATACTATGACATTTTTATCACTTTTTTCGACATACTATATGACTTTTTTCGACATACTTTACTATGACTTTTTTATCACTTTTTTCGACATACTATACTATGACATTTTTATCACTTTTTTCGACATACTATAATATGACTTTTTTCGACATACTATACTATGACTTTTTTATCACTTTTTTCGACATACTATACTGACATTTTTATCACTTTTTTCGACATCCTATACTATCACTTTTTTATCACTTTTTTCGACATACTGTACTAATACTTTATCACTTTTTTGACATACTATATTATGACTTTTGTCGACATACTATACTATAACTTTTTTCGACATACTATACTATAACATTTTTTTCACTTTTTTGACATACTAAAATATGACTTTTTTCGACATACTATACTATGACTTTTTTCGACATACTATACTATGACTTTTTATCACTTTTTTCGACATACTATACTATGACTTTTTTTGACATACTATACTATGACTTTTTTCGACATACTGTACGATGACTTTTTTGACATACCAAAATATGACTTTTGTATAACTTTTTTCGACATAATATACTATAACTTTTTATCACTTTTTTCGACATACTGTACTATTACTTCATCACTTTTTTCGACATACTATACTGCAACTTTTTTCGACATACTATACTATGACTTTTTATCACTTTTTTCGACATACTGTACTATTACTTCATCACTTTTTTCGACATACTATACTATGACTTTTTTCGACATACTATACTATAACTTTTTTCGACATACTATACTATGACATTGTTATCACTTTTTTCGACATACAATACTATGACTTTATCACTTTTTTCAACATACTATACTATAACTTTTTTCGACATACTATACTATGACATTGTTATCACTTTTTTCGACATACAATACTATGACTTTATCACTTTTTTCAACATACTATACTAAGACTTATCACTTTTTTCGACATACTATATTATGACTTTTTATTACTTTTTTCCACATACTATACTATGACATTTTTATCACTTTTTCGACATACTATACTGTGATAATTTTTTCGACATACTATACTATGACTTTTTATCACTTTTTTCAACATACTATATGACTTTTTTCGACATACTATGCTATGACTTTTTTATCACTTTTTTCGACATACTGTACTATGACTTTTGTCGACATACTATACTATAACTTTTTTATCACTTTTTTCGATATACTATACTATGACTTTTTTATCACTTTTTTGGCATACTATAGTATGACTTTTTTCGACATACTATACTATGACTTTTTCGACATACTATACTATGACTTTTTTATCACTTTTTTCGACATACTATACTGTGACATTTTTACCATTTTTTTCGACATACTATAATATGACTTTTTTGACATACTAAAATATGACTTTTTGATGACATACTATACTATGACTTTTTTATCACTTTTTTCGACATACTGAAATATGACTTTTTTATCACTTTTTTCGACATACTATACTGTGATAATTTTTTCGACATACTATACTATGACTTTTTATCACTTTTTTCGACATACTATACTATGACATTTTTATCACTTTTTTCGACATACTATGTCTTTATCACTTTTTTCGACATACTATAATATGACTTTTTTCGACATACTATACTTTAACTTTTTTATCACTTTTTTCGACATACTATACTATGACATTTTTATCACTTTTTTCGACATACTATGTCTTTATCACTTTTTTCGACATACTATAATATGACTTTTTTCGACATACTATACTATGACTTTTTTATCACTTTTTTCGACATACTATACTATGACTTTTTTATCACTTTTTTGGATACCATAGTATGACTTTTTTTGACATACTAAAATATCACTTTTCGACGTACTATAATATGACTTTTTCGACATTCTATGCTATGACTTTTTTATCACTTTTTTCGACATCCTATACTATGACTTTTTTATCACTTTTTTCGATACATACTGTACAATGACTTTTTTGACATACTAAAATATGACTTTTTTCGACATACTATACTATAACTTTTTATCACTTTTTTCGACATACTTTACTATGACTTTTTTATCACTTTTTTCGACATACTATACTGTGACTTTTTTATCACTTTTTTCGACATACTATACTATCACTTTTTTATCAATTTTTTCGACATACTATACTAGGACTTTTTTCGACATACTACACTATGACTTTTTATCACTTTTTTCGACATACTATGCCATGATAGTTTTTTCGACATACTATGCTATGACTTTTTTATCACTTTTTTCGACATACTATACAATGGCTTCATTCGACATACTATACTATAACTTTTTGATCACTTTTTTCGACATACTATACTATAACTTTTTTATCACTTTTTTCGACATACTATACTATGACATTTTTTATCACTTTTTTTGACATACTACACTATGACTTTTTATCACTTTTTTCGACATACTATACCATGATAGTTTTTTCGACATACTATACTATGACTTTTTTCGACATACTATACTATGGCATTTTTATCACTTTTTTCGACATACTATACTATGACTTTTTTATCACTTTTTTTGGCATACTATAGTATGACTTTTTTCGACATACTATACAATGACTTTTTTCATCACTTTTTTGGAAATACTATACTATGACTTTTTATCACTTTTTTCGACATACTGCACTATGACTTTTTTGACATAATAAAATATGACTTTTTTCGACATACTATACTATGACATTTTTATAATTTTTTTCGACAAACTATAATATGACTTTTTTCGACATATATTATACTATGACTTTTTTATCACTTTTTTCGACATACTGTACAATGACTTTTTTGACATACTAAAATATGACTTTTTTCGACGTACTACACTATGACTTTTTTATCACTTTTTTCGACATACTAAAATATGATAATGTTTTCGACATACTATACTATAACTTTTTATCACTTTCTTCGACATACTGTACTATTACTTTATCACTTTTTTAGAAATACTATACTATGACTTTTTATCACTTTTTTCGACATACTATACTATGACTTTTTTTGACATACTATACTATAACTTTTTTTTGACATACTATACTATCACTTTTTTATCACTTTTTTCGACATACTATACTATGACTTTTTTATCACTTTATTTGGCATTCTATAGTATGACTTTTTTCGACATACTATACTATGACTTTTTTCCACATACTATACTATGACTTTTTATCACTTTTTTCGACATATTATACTATGACTTTTTTATCACTTTTTTGACATACTGTACAATGACTTTTTTGACATACTAAAATATGACTTTTTCGACATACTATACTATGACTTTTTTATCACTTTTTTCGACATATTATACTATGACTTTTTTATCACTTTTTTGACATACTGTACAATGACTTTTTTTACATACTAAAATATGACTTTTTTATCACTTTTTTCGACATACTATACTATGACATTTTTATCACTTTTTTAGACATACTCTGTCTTTATCACTTTTTTCGACATACTATAATATGACTTTTTTCGACATACTATACTATGACTTTTTTATCACTTTTTTCGACATACTATACTAGGACTTTTTTCTACATACTATACTATGACATACTATAATATGTAATTTTTTCGACATACTATACTATATAACTTTTTATCACTTTTTTCGACATACTGTACTATTACTTCATCACTTTTTTCGACATACTATACTACAACTTTTTTCGACATACTGTACTATTACTTTATCACTTTTTTTGACATACTATATTATGACTTTTGTCGACATACTATACTATAACCTTTTTCGACATACTATACTATAACTTTTTTATCACTTTTTTCGACATACTATACTATGACTTTTTTTGACATACTATACTATGACTTTTTATCACTTTTTTCGACATACTATACTATAAAATTTTTTTCACTTTTTTCGACATACTATGTCTTTATCACTTTTTTCGACATACTATAATATGACTTTTTTCGACATACTATACTATGACTTTTTTATCACTTTTTTCGACATACTATACTAGGACTTTTTTCGACATACTATACTATTGCATTTGTATCACTTTTTAAGACATACTATACTAGGACTTTTTTATCACTTTTTTGGATACTATAGTATGACTTTTTTATCACTTTTTTGACATGATAATTTTTTCGACATACTATACTACAACTTTTTTCGACATACTATAATATGACTTTTTTCGACATTCTATGCTATGACTTTTTTATCACTTTTTTCGACATCCTATACTATGACTTTTTTATCACTTTTTTTTCGACATACTGTATTATTACTTTATCACTTTTTTTGAAATACTATATTATGACTTTTGTCGACATACTATACTATAACCTTTTTCGACATATTATACTATAACTTTATCACTTTTTTCGACATACTATACTATGACTTTTTTAGGCATACTATAGTATGACTTTTTTCGACATACTATACTATGACTTTTTATCACTTTTTTCGACATACTATACTATAACATTTTTTTCACTTTTTTCGACACACTATAATATGACTTTTTTCGACATACTGTACTATGACTTTTTTGACATACTAAAATATGACTTTTTTCGACATACTATACTATGACTTTTTTATCACTTTTTTGACATACTAAAATATGATAATTTTTTCGACATACTATACTATAACTTTTTATCACTTTTTTCGACATACTGTACTATTACTTCATCACTTTTTTCGACATACTATACTACAACTTTTTTCGATATACTGCACTATGACTTTTTTTGACATAATAAAATATGACTTTTTTCGACATTCTATGCAGTGACTTTTTGATCACTTTTTTGACATACTATAATATGACTTTTTTCGACATACTATACTATGACATTTTTATCATTTTTTTCGACATACTATACTATTGCATTTGTATCACTTTTTAAGACATACTATACTATGACTTTTTTATCACTTTTTTGGATACTATAGTATGACTTTTTTATCACTTTTTTGACATGATAATTTTTTCGACATACTATACTACAACTTTTTTCGACATACTATAATATGACTTTTTTCGACATTCTATGCTATGACTTTTTTATCACTTTTTTCGACATCCTATACTATGACTTTTTTATCACTTTTTTTTCGACATAATGTATTATTACTTTATCACTTTTTTTGACATACTATATTATGACTTTTGTCGACATACTATACTATAACCATTTTCGACATACTATACTATAACTTTATCACTTTTTTCGACATACTATACTATGACTTTTTTATCACTTTTTTTGGCATACTATAGTATGACTTTTTTCGACATACTATACTATGACTTTTTATCACTTTTTTCGACATACTATACTATAACATTTTTTTCACTTTTTTCGACACACTATAATATGACTTTTTTCGACATACTGTACTATGACTTTTTTGACATACTAAAATATGACTTTTTTCGACATACTATACTATGACTTTTTTATCACTTTTTTGACATACTAAAATATGATAATTTTTTCGACATACTATACTATAACTTTTTATCACTTTTTTCGACATACTGTACTATTACTTCATCACTTTTTTCGACATACTATACTACAACTTTTTTCGACATACTGCACTATGACTTTTTTTGACATAATAAAATATGACTTTTTTCGACATACTATGCAGTGACTTTTTGATCACTTTTTTGACATACTATAATATGACTTTTTTCGACATACTATACTATGACTTTTTTCTTTTTATCACTTTTTTCGACATACTATACTATGACTTTTTTATTTTTATCACTTTGTTTGACATACTATAATATGACTTTTTTATCACCTTTTTCGACATACTATAATATGACTTTTTTCGACATACTATACTATGACTTTTTTCTTTTTATCACTTTTTTCGACATACTATACTATGACATTTTTATCACTTTTTTCGACTTACTATAATATGACTTTTTTATCACTTTTTTCGACATAGTATATTATGACCTTTTTATCACTTTTTTCGACATAGTATATTATGACTTTTATATCACTTTTTTCGACATACTATACTATGACTTTTTTCGACATACTATACTATGACTTTTTTATCACTTTTTTCGACATAGTATATTATGACTTTTTTATCACTTTTTTCGAAATACTATGCTATGACTTTTTTCGTACTATCGACATACTATAGCCTACTGTGATAATTTTTTCGACATGCTATACTATGACTTTTTATCACTTTTTTCGACATACTATATTATGACTTTTTTCGACATACTATACTATGACTTTTTTAGCACTTTTTTCGACATACTATACTATGATCATTTTTTCGACATACTATACTATGACTTTTTATCACTTTTTTCGAAATACTTAACTATGACATTTTTATCACTTTATTCGACATACTATGCTATGACTTTTTCATCACTTTTTTCGACATCCTATACTGTTATAATTTTTTTGACATACTATACTATGACTTTTTATCACTTTTTTCGACATACTATACTATGACTTTTTTCTTTTTATCACTTTTTTCGACATACTATAATATGACCTTTTTCGACATACTATACTATGACTTTTTTATCACTTTTTTTGACATCCTATACTATGACTTTTTTCGACATACTATACTATTACTTTCTTATAACTTTTTTCCACATACTATAATATGACTTTTTATCACTTTTTTAGACATACTATACTATGACTTTTTTATCACTTTTTTCGACATACTATACTATGATCATTTTTTCGACATACTATAATATGACTTTTTATCACTTTTTTCGACATACTATACTATGACTTTTTTATCTCTTTTTTCGACATAGTATATCATGACTTTTTTAGCACTTTTTTCGACATACTATACTATGACTTTTTTATCACTTTTTTCGACATACTATACTATGATCATTTTTTCGACATACTATAATATGACTTTTTATCACTTTTTTCGACATATTATACTATGACTTTTTTATCACTTTTTTCGACATACTATACTATGACTTTTTTCGTACTATCGACATACTATACTGTGATAATTTTTTCAACATACTATACTATGACTTTTTTATCACTTTTTTCGACATACTATACTATGATCATTTTTTCGACATACTATATTATAACTTTTTTATCACTTTTTTTTCGACATACTACAATATGACTTTTTTATCACTTTTTTCGACATACTATACTATGATAATTTTTTCGACATACTATACTATGACCTTTTATCACTTTTTTAGACATACTATACTATGACTTTTTTATTTTTATCACTTTGTTTGACATACTATAATATGACTTTTTTATCACCTTTTTCGACATACTATAATATGACTTTTTTCGACATACTAGCCTATACTATGACTTTTTTCTTTTTATCACTTTTTTCGACATACTATACTATATACATTTTTATCACTTTTTTCGACTTACTATAATATGACTTTTTTATCACTTTTTTCGACATAGTATATTATGACTTTTATATCACTTTTTTCGACATACTATACTATGACTTTTTTATCACTTTTTTCGACATAGTATATTATGACTTTTTTATCACTTTTTTCGAAATACTATGCTATGACTTTTTTCGTACTATCGACATACTATAGCCTACTGTGATAATTTTTTCGCATGCTATACTATGACATTTTTATCACTTTTTTCGACATACTATAATGACTTTATTCGACATACTATGCTATGACTTTTTTATCACTTTTTTCGACATAGTATATTATGACTTTTTTATCACTTTTTTCGAAATACTATGCTATGACTTTTTTCGTACTATCGACATACTATAGCCTACTGTGATAATTTTTTCGCATGCTATACTATGACTTTTTATCACTTTTTTCGACATACTATATTATGACTTTTTTCGACATACTATACTATGACTTTTTTAACACTTTTTTCGACATACTATACTGTGATAACGTTTTCGACATACTATACTATGACTTTTTATCACTTTTTTCGACATACTATACTATGACTTTTTTCTTTTTATCACTTTTTTCGACATACTATACTATGACTTTTTTATCACTTTTTTGACATACTATAATATGACTTTTTTTCACTTTTTTCGACATACTATACTATGATCATTTTTTCGACATACTATACTATGACTTTTTATCACTTTTTTCGAAATACTTAACTATGACATTTTTATCACTTTTTTTCGACATACTATAATGACTTTATTCGACATACTATGCTATGACTTTTTTATCACTTTTTTCGACATCCTATACTATGACTTTTTTATCACTTTTTCCGACATACTATACTATAACTGTTTTTATCACTTTTTTCGACATACTATACTGTTATAATTTTTTTGACATACTATACTATGACTTTTTATCACTTTTTTCGACATACTATACTATGACTTTTTTCTTTTTATAACTTTTTTCGACATACTATAATATGACTTTTTTCGACATACTATACTATGACTTTTTGATCACTTTTTTCGACATAGTATATTACGACTTTTTTCTCTTTTTTTGACATCCTATACTATGACTTTTTTCGACATACTATTACTTTCTTATAACTTTTTTCCACATACTATACTATGATCATTTTATCACTTTTTTCGACATACTATACTATGACTTTTTTATCACTTTTTTGACATACCGGTACTATACTATGATAATTTTTTCGACATACTATACTATAACTTTTTTATCACTTTTTTAGACATACTATACTATGATTTTTTTATCACTTTTTTAGACGTACTATACTATGATAATTTTTTCGACATACTATAATATGTCTTTTTATCACTTTTTTCGACATACTATACTATGACTTTTTTATCACTTTTTTGACATACCGGTACTATACTATGATAATTTTTTCGACATACTATAATATGACTTTTTTCTCACTTTTTTCTACATACTATACTATAACTTTTTTATCACTTTTTTTCGACATACTATAATGACTTTTTTATCACTTTTTTCGACTAGTATATTATGACTTTTTTCTCACTTTTTTCGACATTCTATTCTATGATAATTTTTTCGACATACTATAATATGCCTTTTTTATCACTTTTTTCGACATACTATACTATGATAATTTTTTCGACATACTATACTATGACTTTTTTATCACTTTTTTCGACATACTATATTATAACTTTTTTATCACTTTTTTTGACATACTATACTGTGATAATTTTTTCGACATACTATACTATAACTTTTTATCACTTTTTTAGACATACAGTACTATGACTTTTTTATTTTTATCACTTTTTTGATATGCTATAATATTACTTTTTTATCACCTTTTTCGACATACTGTACTATTATAATTGTTTCGACATACTATACTATGACTTTTTTCGACATACTATACTATTACTCTTTTATAACTTTTTTCGACATACTATAATATGACTTTTTATCACTTTTTTCGACATACTATACTATGACTTTTTTTATCACTTTTTTCGACATACTATACTATGATAATTTTTTCGACATACTATGACTTTTTTATCACTTTTTTCAACATACTATACTATGACTTTTTTCTTTTTAACACTTTTTTCGACATACTATACTATGACTTTTTTATCACTTTTTTCGACATACTATACTATGATAATTGTTTCGACATACTATACTATGACTTTTTTCTTTTTATCACTTTTTTCGACATACTATAATATGACTTTTTTATCACTTTTTCGACATACTGTACTATTATAATTGTTTCGACATACTATACTATGACTTTTTTATCACTTTTTTCGACATACTATACTATGACTTTTTTATCACTTTTTTCGACATAGTATATTATGACTTTTTTCTCACTTTTTTCGACATTCTATTCTATGATCATTTTTTCGACATACTATAATATGACTTTTTTATCACTTTTTTCGACATACTATACTATGATAATTTTTTCGACATACTATGACTTTTTTATCACTTTTTTCGACATACTGTACTATTACAATTGTTTCGACATACTATACTATGACTTTTTTTATTTTTATCACTTTTTTGATATGCTATAATATTACTTTTTTATCACCTTTTTCGACATACTGTACTATTACAATTGTTTCGACATACTATACTATGACTTTTTTATCACTTTTTTCGACATACTATACTATGACTTTTTTATCACTTTTTTCGACATACTATACTATGACTTTTTTTGACATACTATACTATGGCATTTTTATCACTTTTTTCGACATACTATACTATGACTTTTTTATCACTTTTTTTGGCATACTATAGTATGACTTTTTTCGACATACTATACAATGACTTTTTTCATCACTTTTTTGGAAATACTATATTATGACTTTTTTATCACTTTTTTCAACATACTATAATATGACTTTTTTCAACATACTATATGTAATAAATAAATGATTACTGAGTGAAGTGAAGAGGAGACATTTTATCCGTCACAAAGCAGATGACATCAAGGAGAGTAATTTGATACTTTATTCAACAATCTGAACAAAGGAGAGACCATGTACACACACAAGACTTATGTATCCATAGTGTCTGAAGTAACATGAAAGTGAACAGTACTTATACAACTTGGTGGTTACACAAAATAGCCTCCACACCTTATATGGACAACTCTGTTACCTGACGCTTTAGTCCTGACCATGACAACCTTATAATAGGTGACCACATGCATGTTGTAAATAACTCTTGTCCTTCACCCATACAAGCTACATTTAAACCTTGAATGCTGGAATGTCAACCTATCACTATACTATGACATTTTTATCATTTTTTTCGACATACTATAATATGACTTTTTTCGACATATATTATACTATGACTTTTTTATCACTTTTTTCGACATACTGTACAATGACATTTTTGACATACTAAAATATGACTTTTTTCGACGTACTACACTATGACTTTTTTATCACTTTTTTCGACATAGTAAAATATGATAATGTTTTCGACATACTATACTATAACTTTTTATCACTTTTTTCGACATACTGTACTATTACTTTATCACTTTTTTAGAAATACTATACTATGACTTTTTTCGACATATTATACTATGACTTTTTATCACTTTTTTCGACATACTGTACTATTACTTTATCACTTTTTTCGACATACTATACTATGACTTTTTTTGACATACTAAAATATGACTTTTTTCGACCTACTATACTGTGACTTTTTTATCACTTTTTTCGACATACTATACTAGGACTTTTTTCGACATACTATACTATGGCATTTTTATCACTTTTTTATCACTTTTTTTGGGATACTATAGTATGACTTTTTTCGACATACTATACTATGACCTTTTTCATCACTTTTTTTGACATACTATACTATAACTTCTTTCGACATATTATACTATGACATTTTTATCACTTTTTTCGACATTCTATACTGTGACTTTTTTTGACATACTACACTATGACTTTTTATCACTTTTTTCGACATACTATACCATGATAGTTTTTTCGACATACTATGCTATGGCATTTTTATCACTTTTTTCGACATACTATACTATGACTTTTCTATCACTTTTTTTGGCATACTGTAGTATGACTTTTTTTGACATACTATGACTTTTTTCATCACTTTTTTCGACATACTAAAATATGACTTTTTTCGACATACTATACTGTGACTTTTTTATCACTTTTTTCGACATACTATACTATGACTTTTTTATCACTTTTTTCAACATACTATACTAGGACTTTTTTCGACATACTATACTATGGTATTTTTATCACTTTTTTCGACATACTATACTATGACTTTTTTATCACTTTTTTTGGCATACTATAGTATGACTTTTTTCGACATACTATACAATGACTTTTTTCATCACTTTTTTGGAAATACTATACTATGACTTTTTATCACTTTTTTCGACATACTGCACTATGACTTTTTTGACATACTAAAATATGACTTTTTTCGACATACTATGTTATGACTTTTTTATCACTTTTTTCGACATTCTAAAATATAATAATTTTTTCGACATACTATACTATGACATTTTTATCACTTTTTTAGACATACTATGTCTTTATCACTTTTTTCGAGATACTATAATATGGTATTTTTATCACTTTTTTCGACATACTATACAATGGCTTTATTCGACATACTATACTATAACTTTTTTATCACTTTTTTCGACATACTATACTATAACTTTTTTATCACTTTTTTCAACATACTATACTATAACTTTTTTATCACTTTTTTCGACATACTATACAATGACTTTTTTTGACATACTACACTATGACTTTTTATCACTTTTTTCGACATACTATACCATGATAGTTTTTTCGACATACTATGCTATGACTTTTTTATCACTTTTTTCGACATACTATACTATAACTTTTTTATCACTTTTTTCAACATACTATACTATAACTTTTTTATCACTTTTTTCGACATACTATACAATGACTTTTTTTGACATACTACACTATGACTTTTTATCACTTTTTTCGACATACTATACAATGGCTTTATTCGACATACTATACTATAACTTTTTTATCACTTTTTTCGACATACTATACTATAACTTTTTTATCACTTTTTTCGACATACTATACAATGACTTTTTTTGACATACTACACTATGACTTTTTATCACTTTTTTCGACATACTATACCATGATAGTTTTTTCGACATACTATGCTATGACTTTTTTATCACTTTTTTCGACATACTATACTATGACTTTTTTCGACATACTATACTATGGCATTTTTAAAACTTTTTTCGACATACTATACTATGACTTTTTTATCACTTTTTTTGGCATACTATAGTATGACTTTTTTCGACATACTATACTATGACTTTTTATCTCTTTTTTCGACATACTATACTATGACATTTTTTATCACTTTTTTCGACATACTATACAATGACTTTTTTTGACATACTACACTATGACTTTTTATCACTTTTTTCGACATACTATACCATGATAGTTTTTTCGACATACTATTCTATGACTTTTTTATCACTTTTTTCGACATACTATACTATGGCATTTTTATCACTTTTTTCGACATACTATACTATGACTTTTTTATCACTTTTTTTGGCATACTATAGTATGACTTTTTTTGACATACTATACAATGACTTTTTTCATCACTTTTTTGGAAATACTATACTATGACTTTTTATCACTTTTTTCGACATACTGCACTATGACTTTTTTGACATACTAAAATATGACTTTTTTCGACATACTATGTTATGACTTTTTTATCACTTTTTTCGACATTCTAAAATATAATAATTTTTTCGACATACTATACTATAACTTTTTATCACTTTTTTCGACATACTATACTATGACATTTTTATCACTTTTTTAGACATACTATGTCTTTATCACTTTTTTCGACATACTATAATATGGTATTTTTATCACTTTTTTCGACATACTATACAATGGCTTTATTCGACATACTATACTATAACTTTTTTATCACTTTTTTCGACATACTATACTATAACTTTTTTATCACTTTTTTCGACATACTATACTATGACATTTTTTATCACTTTTTTCGACATACTATACAATGACTTTTTTTGACATACTACACTATGACTTTTTATCACTTTTTTCGACATACTATACCATGATAGTTTTTTCGACATACTACTATGCTATGACTTTTTTATCACTTTTTTCGACATACTATACTATAACTTTTTTATCACTTTTTTCAACATACTATACTATAACTTTTTTATCACTTTTTTCGACATTCTATACTGTGACTTTTTTTGACATACTACACTATGACTTTTTATCACTTTTTTCGACATACTATACCATGATAGTTTTTTCGACATACTATGCTATGGCATTTTTATCACTTTTTTCGACATACTATACTATGACTTTTCTATCACTTTTTTTGGCATACTGTAGTATGACTTTTTTTGACATACTATGACTTTTTTCATCACTTTTTTCGACATACTAAAATATGACTTTTTTCGACATACTATACTGTGACTTTTTTATCACTTTTTTCGACATACTATACTATGACTTTTTTATCACTTTTTTCAACATACTATACTAGGACTTTTTTCGACATACTATACTATGGTATTTTTATCACTTTTTTCGACATACTATACTATGACTTTTTTATCACTTTTTTTGGCATACTATAGTATGACTTTTTTCGACATACTATACAATGACTTTTTTCATCACTTTTTTGGAAATACTATACTATGACTTTTTATCACTTTTTTCGACATACTGCACTATGACTTTTTTGACATACTAAAATATGACTTTTTTCGACATACTATGTTATGACTTTTTTATCACTTTTTTCGACATTCTAAAATATAATAATTTTTTCGACATACTATACTATGACATTTTTATCACTTTTTTAGACATACTATGTCTTTATCACTTTTTTCGAGATACTATAATATGGTATTTTTATCACTTTTTTCGACATACTATACAATGGCTTTATTCGACATACTATACTATAACTTTTTTATCACTTTTTTCGACATACTATACTATAACTTTTTTATCACTTTTTTCAACATACTATACTATAACTTTTTTATCACTTTTTTCGACATACTATACAATGACTTTTTTTGACATACTACACTATGACTTTTTATCACTTTTTTCGACATACTATACCATGATAGTTTTTTCGACATACTATGCTATGACTTTTTTATCACTTTTTTCGACATACTATACTATAACTTTTTTATCACTTTTTTCAACATACTATACTATAACTTTTTTATCACTTTTTTCGACATACTATACAATGACTTTTTTTGACATACTACACTATGACTTTTTATCACTTTTTTCGACATACTATACAATGGCTTTATTCGACATACTATACTATAACTTTTTTATCACTTTTTTCGACATACTATACTATAACTTTTTTATCACTTTTTTCGACATACTATACAATGACTTTTTTTGACATACTACACTATGACTTTTTATCACTTTTTTCGACATACTATACCATGATAGTTTTTTCGACATACTATGCTATGACTTTTTTATCACTTTTTTCGACATACTATACTATGACTTTTTTCGACATACTATACTATGGCATTTTTAAAACTTTTTTCGACATACTATACTATGACTTTTTTATCACTTTTTTTGGCATACTATAGTATGACTTTTTTCGACATACTATACTATGACTTTTTATCTCTTTTTTCGACATACTATACTATGACATTTTTTATCACTTTTTTCGACATACTATACAATGACTTTTTTTGACATACTACACTATGACTTTTTATCACTTTTTTCGACATACTATACCATGATAGTTTTTTCGACATACTATTCTATGACTTTTTTATCACTTTTTTCGACATACTATACTATGGCATTTTTATCACTTTTTTCGACATACTATACTATGACTTTTTTATCACTTTTTTTGGCATACTATAGTATGACTTTTTTCGACATACTATACAATGACTTTTTTCATCACTTTTTTGGAAATACTATACTATGACTTTTTATCACTTTTTTCGACATACTGCACTATGACTTTTTTGACATACTAAAATATGACTTTTTTCGACATACTATGTTATGACTTTTTTATCACTTTTTTCGACATTCTAAAATATAATAATTTTTTCGACATACTATACTATAACTTTTTATCACTTTTTTCGACATACTATACTATGACATTTTTATCACTTTTTTAGACATACTATGTCTTTATCACTTTTTTCGACATACTATAATATGGTATTTTTATCACTTTTTTCGACATACTATACAATGGCTTTATTCGACATACTATACTATAACTTTTTTATCACTTTTTTCGACATACTATACTATAACTTTTTTATCACTTTTTTCGACATACTATACTATGACATTTTTTATCACTTTTTTCGACATACTATACAATGACTTTTTTTGACATACTACACTATGACTTTTTATCACTTTTTTCGACATACTATACCATGATAGTTTTTTCGACATACTACTATGCTATGACTTTTTTATCACTTTTTTCGACATACTATACTATAACTTTTTTATCACTTTTTTCAACATACTATACTATAACTTTTTTATCACTTTTTTCGACATACTATACAATGACTTTTTTTGACATACTACACTATGACTTTTTATCACTTTTTTCGACATACTATACCATGATAGTTTTTTCGACATACTATGCTATGACTTTTTTATCACTTTTTTCGACATACTATACTATGACTTTTTTCGACATACTATACTATGGCATTTTTAAAACTTTTTTCGACATACTATACTATGACTTTTTTATCACTTTTTTTGGCATACTATAGTATGACTTTTTTCGACATACTATACTATGACTTTTTATCTCTTTTTTCGACATACTATACTATGACATTTTTTATCACTTTTTTCGACATACTATACAATGACTTTTTTTGACATACTACACTATGACTTTTTATCACTTTTTTCGACATACTATACCATGATAGTTTTTTCGACATACTATTCTATGACTTTTTTATCACTTTTTTCGACATACTATACTATGGCATTTTTATCACTTTTTTCGACATACTATACTATGACTTTTTTATCACTTTTTTGGCATACTATAGTATGAATTTTTTCGACATACTATACTATAACTTTTTATCACTTTTTTCGACATACTATACTATGACATTTTTATCACTTTTTTAGACATACTATGTCTTTATCACTTTTTTCGACATACTATAATATGGTATTTTTATCACTTTTTTCGACATACTATACAATGGCTTTATTCGACATACTATACTATAACTTTTTTATCACTTTTTTCGACATACTATACTATAACTTTTTTATCACTTTTTTCGACATACTATACTATGACATTTTTTATCACTTTTTTCGACATACTATACAATGACTTTTTTTGACATACTACACTATGACTTTTTATCACTTTTTTCGACATACTATACTATGACTTTTTTCGACATACTATACTATGGCATTTTTAAAACTTTTTTCGACATACTATACAATGACTTTTTTCATCACTTTTTTGGAAATACTATACTATGACTTTTTTATCACTTTTTTCGACATACTGCACTATGACTTTTTTGACATAATAAAATATGACTTTTTTCGACATACTATACAGTGACTTTTTTATCACTTTTTTCGACATACTATAATATGACTTTTTTCGACATACTATACTATGACATTTTTATCATTTTTTTCGACATACTATAATATGACTTTTTTCGACATATATTATACTATGACTTTTTTATCACTTTTTTCGACATACTGTACAATGACTTTTTTGACATACTAAAATATGACTTTTTTCGACTTACTACACTATAACTTTTTTATCACTTTTTTCGACATACTAAAATATGATAATGTTTTCGACATACTATACTATAACTTTTTATCACTTTTTTCGACCTACTGTACTATTACTTTATCACTTTTTTCGACATACTATACTATGACTTTTTTTGACATACTATACTATAACTTTTTTCGACATACTATACTATCACTTTTTTCGACATACTATACTATGACTTTTTTATCACTTTTTTTGGCATACTATAGTATGACTTTTTTCCCAGGTAGGGAATGAGTCCTTACCCCAAGTGAAGGAGTTTAAGTACCTTGGGGTCTTGTTCGCGAGTGAGGGGACAATGGAGCGGGAGATTGGTCGGAGAATCGGCGCAGCGTGGGCGGTATTACATTCAGTTTATCGCACCGTTGTGACGAAAAGAGAGCTGAGCCGGAAGGCAAAGCTCTCGATCTACCGGTCAGTTTTCGTTCCTACCCTCACCTATGGTCATGAAGGTTGGGTCATGACCGAAAGAACGAGATCCAGGGTACAAGCGGCCGAAATGGGTTTCCTCAGGAGGGTGGCTGGCGTCTCCCTTAGAGATAGGGTGAGAAGCTCAGTCATCCGTGAGGAGCTCGGAGTAGAGCCGCTGCTCCTTCACGTCGAAAGGAGCCAGTTGAGGTGGTTCGGGTATCTGGTAAGGATGCCCCCTGGGCGCCTCCCTAGGGAGGTGTTCCAGGCACGTCCAGCTGGGAGGAGGCCTCGGGGAAGACCCAGGACTAGGTGGAGGGATTACATCTCCAACCTGGCCTGGGAACGCCTCGGGATCCCCCAGTCAGAGCTGGTTAATGTGGCTCGGGAAAGGGAAGTTTGGGGTCCCCTGCTGGAGCTGCTCCCCCCGCGACCCGACCACGGATAAGCGGACGACGATGGATGGATGGATGGATAGTATGACTTTTTTCATCACTTTTTTCGACATACTATACTATGACTTTTTTCCACATACTATACTATGACTTTATCACTTTTTACGACATACTGTACTATGACTTTTTTTGACATACTAAAATATGACTTTTTTCGACATACTATACTATGACATTTTTTATCACTTTTTTCGACATACTATACCATGATAGTTTTTTCGACATACTATGCTATGACTTTTTTATCACTTTTTTCGACATACTATACTATGACATTTTTTATCACTTTTTTCGACATACTATACCATGATAGTTTTTTCGACATACTATGCTATGACTTTTTTATCACTTTTTTCGACATACTATACTATGGCATTTTTATCACTTTTCGACATACTATACTATGACTTTTTTATCACTTTTTTTGGCATACTATAGTATGACTTTTTTCGACATACTATACTATGGCATTTTCATCACTTTTTTCGACATACGATGACTTTTTTCGACATACTATACTATGACTTTTTATCTCTTTTTTTGACATACTATACTATGACTTTTTTTGACATACTATACTATAACTTTTTTCGACATACTATACTAACACTTTTTTATCACTTTTTTCGACATACTATACTATGGCATTTTTATCACTTTTTTCGACATACTATACTATGACTTTATCACTTTTTAAGACATACTATACTATGACTTTTTTATCACTTTTTTTGGGATACTATAGTATGACTTTTTTTCGACATACTATACTATGGCATTTTCATCACTTTTTTGGAAATACTATACTATGACATTTTTATCATTTTTTTCGACATACTATAATATGACTTTTTTCGACATATATTATACTATGACATTTTTATCACTTTTTTCGACATACTAAAATGACTTTTTTATCACTTTTTTCGACATACTATACTATGACATTTTTATCACTTTTCGACATACTATAATATGACTTTTCGACATTCTATGCTATGACTTTATCACTTTTTTCGACATACTATACTATGACTTTTTTCGACATACTTTACTATGACTTTTCATCACTTTTTTCGACATACTATACTATGACTTCTTTCGACCTACTATACTATGGCATTTTCATCACTTTTTTGGAAATACTATACTATGACATTTTTATCATTTTTTTCGACATACTATAATATGACTTTGACATTCTATGCTATGACTTTATCACTTTTTTCGACATACTACACTGTTACGAACCTCCAATGGAAAGTCCAGGGGAGGAGGAGGTTAGTGACAATAATAAAACCATTTCAGGTTGAAGGAACAAAGGAGACCAGTTCATGTGCAAGTGTGGCGTTTAATTACAAGGGTAATTAGCCAAAAGGTACAACAAAAAGGTAACTCTCAAAAAACTGGTACAACAGAGGTCAACTACAAACAAAGGAAACAAACGCTTCAGCATTTACCACTCTCTCTCCACTGAGAGAGTAGCCTCCGGCACAAGGGTCGAATTGGATGCACGCTGCTACTACAGGAACTCCACGAACGCCGCTGCAGTATCACCCAGCTCTGGTAAGCTGTATGTATGGAGACGACCAGTCTGCTCTCCACACGCTTCACACCAGTCTGCTCTCCACACGCTTCACATCAGTCTGCCTGTTCTGTCCTTTTTACCAACTCCCACTCTCCTGCTGATTGCCAACCGGTGTGCACACTAATTGCATGCCAACTGGAGACAGGTGTGCACACACACACACACACAGGACCTGTGGAGGGCAGACACACACATACGGCCTAAGGGCCGTAACATACACTATGACTTTATTTTGACATACTACACTATGACTTTTATCAATTTTTTCGACATACTATACTATGACTTTTTTAATCACTTTTTTCAACATGCTATACTATGAATTTTTTCGACATACTAAAATATTATAATTTTTTCGACATACTATACTATGACTTTTCATACTATGACTTTATCACTTTTTTCGACATACTGTACTATTACTTCACTTTTTTCGACGTACTATGCTATGACTTTTTTATCACTTTTTTCGACATACTTTCTACACTATGACTTTTATCACTTTGACATACTATACTATGACTTTTATCACTTTTTTCAACATACTATACTATGACTTTTTTTCACTTTTTTCGACATACTATACTATAACTTTATCTTTTTTCGACATACTATACTATGACTTTTTTCATACTATGACTTTATCACTTTTTTCGACATACTATGACTTTTTTCGACATACTGTACTATTCACTTTTTTCGACGTACTATGCTATGACTTTTTTCGACATACTAAAAGATGACTGACATACTATAACTTTATCACTTTTTTCAACATACTATACTATGACTTTTGTAACCGTTTTCGACATACTATACTATGATAGTTATTTCGACATACTATACTATAACTTTTTTATCTTTTTTCGACATACTATACTATGACTTTTTTCGACATACAATACGATAACTTTTTTCGACATACTATACTATGACTTTTTTCATACTATGACTTTATCACTTTTTTTGGCATACTATAGTATGACTTTTTTCGACATACCATACTATTACTTTTTTTATCACTTTTTTTGGCATACTATAGTATGACTTTTTTTGACATACTATACTATGACTTTTTTTCACTTTTTTCGACATACTATACTATGACTTTTTTATCACTTTTTTGACATACTATACTATAACTTTTTTATCTTTTTTCGACATACTATACTATGACTTTTTTCGACATACAATACGATAACTTTTTTCGACATACTATACTATGACTTTTTTCATACTATGACTATCACTTTTTTCGACATACTATAATGACTTCTTTTTATCACTTTTTTCGACATACTATAATATGACTTTTTTATCCCTTTTTTTTCGATATACTATACTATGACTATCACTTTTTCGACATGCTATACTATTAAACTTTTTCCGACATACTATACTATGACTTTGTCACTTTTGACGACATACTATAATATGACTTTTTTCAACAAACTATACGATGATCATTTTTGCGACATACTATACTATGACTTTTTTATCACTTTTTTTCGACATGCTATACTATGGCTTTTTATCACTTTTTTTCGACATACTGTACTATGGCTTTTTATCACTTTTTTTCGACATACTGTACTATGACTTTTTTATCACTTTTTTGACATACTATACTATAACTTTCATCACTTTTTTTCGACATAGTGTACTGTGACTTTTATCACTTTTTTCATACATAATGACTTTTTATAATCACTTTTTTCGACATACTATAATATGCCTTATTTATTTTTATCACTTTTTTCGACATACTTTCTACACTATGACTTTTATCACTTTGACATACTATACTATGACTTTTATCACTTTTTTCAACATACTATACTATGACTTTTTTTCACTTTTTTCAACATACTATACTATGACTTTTTTCATACTATGACTTTATCACTTTTTTTGGCATACTATAGTATGACTTTTTTCGACATACCATACTATTACTTTTTTTATCACTTTTTTGGCATACTATAGTATGACTTTTTTCGACATACTATAACTTTTTTCGACATACTATACTATGACTTTTCATACTATGACTTTTTTATCACTTTTTTCGACATACTGACTTTTTTATCACTTTTTTCGACATACTATACTATGACTTTTTATCACTTTTTTACAGAGATGGGAAGTAACGAAGTACAAATACTTTTTTTTCCCAGGTATTTTTACTTTACTATTTATTTTTGTGCCAACTTTTTACTTTTACTCCTTACATTTTTAACATAAATACCAGTACTTTCTACTCCTTACGTTTTACAAAAGTGGCTCGTTACTTACCCACTTACAAAAGCGCGATGATACGTAACAACATTGTTTGTGACAGAACGTTCTCATTTTCATTCATAAATTCACCCCGTCTGTGTTGGGAAGCTCTGACATTTGGACCTTCGGGGTTTCCGTGGCCCTGGATCTGACGTGAGGTCACTTAACGTTACTAAGCAACAACAAGTTGCATTCTTTGCGCGGTCTTTCCTTTCTCGCAACTAGTTAGTTACCTAGAGTTTGAACTAAGTTTTATAAGTAACGAGATATGAAACGTTACTAAACATACCTAAATAACACTACTTCAGTGTTTTCAAAAGTGTGTCCCTGAAGCTACGGTCACGTCGGGTGACGCTGCAGCTGCCACCAACGTTAGCCTACTGTTACCTGGTAAGTGAGAGTAGCCTAGCTTATATGATACCGTGTGTGTGTGTGTGTGTGTGTGTGTGTGTGTGTGTGTGTGTGCCTGCCTGTGTGTGTGTGTGTGTGTACCTGCGTCTGAGTACAGCAGTAAACAGAATACAATGTTTATATGTCCTTGTTTCAGATGAGAGAGACAGTGAGAACTCCCGGCCTTCATTAGGTCAATGACTATGCAATATTAGAGTAAATTCTTAAATATGCATTGCTTTACACAATTAAATGACTATATGGTAATGTTGGTTAGCAATGGTCAGATAATTAACTAAAATAGAAACAGTGGAGCTTTTTTCTCCTTTTATGCATTTGTTAGCCATGGTGCTGAAGATTGTAAACAGTTTATTAAATACTTTTGAGTAAATGTAGGCCCTTATCAGCAGATTTTACTGCTAATCGATACAAAAGTTGTATGATGATGCTAATTATTAGTCATGGTTTTGTGTGGCAGTGGGGGGGTGTCGGTTAAACGGCTTATTTGTGTGATGTGATGTCCTGTTGCGTTCAGGTTCGGTTGCGTTTCTCATAAAGTTAAATCTGTCTTATCTTTTCTCAACTCTAAGTGTTGTTTTTCCAGGACTTTAAATAAACGCCATCAATACTTAAACGTCTGTTGCCCGTGTACAGTTCGTATTCACAAACGTCACAGTACCGACTGTCTGGGGTGTCTCTGGGACAGGTGAGTATGAAGCTGGGAGGGGAAAATCACAGTATACTCACTACAAAAAAAATAGACTACACCACTGGTTAGTTCTACTCTAAAAGTATGCAGAACTTGCATGTAGATTCATTTAAATGTTGATTAAAAATGGAACTGGATCTGTGAATTATTACAGAATCACAATTGAATTCATATCTTGTTACTCAGTCAGAATCTCATTAACCTGGAGTCCAAGTCTCTGTCACAATAATCATATATGTGATGTTTTAGGCCTTTTGGCAGACATCCATTTCAAATGTAGACAATGGCATATATACATAAAGAGCCTTTTCTCCATGTCTACTGAAGTTTCTCAGCTTGCACTCTAGTAACATTTATGGTCCAGGTAGCTTTGCATAAAAAATGGTTGTCACTCGCAAGGCTACTTTTACTTTTATACTTTAAGTACATTTCCAAGCCTGTACTTTGTTACTTTTACTTGAGTAAATAAGTTAAATCAGTACTTCTACCGGAGTACTTTTCCCATCTCTGCTTTTTTCGACATACTATACTACGACTTTTATCACTTTTTTTGGACATACTATAATATGACTTTTTTCGACATACTATGACTTTTCTCTTTTTAATCACACTATACTATGAGTTTTTTTCGACATACTATACTATGACTTTTTATCACTTCTTTCGACATACTATACCATGATAATTTTTTCGACATACTATACTATGACTTTTTTCGACATACTATACTATGACTTTATCACTTTTTTCGACATACTATACTACGACTTTTTATCACTTTTTTCGACATACTATACTACGACTTTTTATCACTTTTTTCGACATACTATACTACGACTTTTTATCACTTTTTTCGACATACTATACTACGACTTTTTATCACTTTTTTCGACATACTATACTACGACTTTTTATCACTTTTTTCGACATACTATACTACGACTTTTTATCACTTTTTTCGACATACTATACTACGACTTTTTATCACTTTTTTCGACATACTATACTACGACTTTTTATCACTTTTTTCGACATACTATACTACGACTTTTTATCACTTTTTTCGACATACTATACTACGACTTTTTATCACTTTTTTCGACATACTATACTACGACTTTTTATCACTTTTTTCGACATACTATACTACGACTTTATCTCTTTTTTCGACATACTATACTATGACTTTATCACTTTTTTTGACATACTATACTATGACTTTTTTAGACACTGTACTGACATTTTTATCACTTTTCGACATACTATACTATGACTTTTTATCACTTTTTTCGACATACTATACTATGACTTTATTACTTTTTTCGACATACTATACTATGACTTTTCGACATACTATACTATGACTTTTTTTAATCACTTTTTTCGACATACTATACTAACTTTTTTTGACATACAATACTAGTACTTTTTTTCAACATACTATACTATGACCTTTTTCGACATACTATACTATGACATTATCACTTTTTTCGACATAATACAATATTACTTTTTTTGACATACTATACTATGAATTTTTTATCACTTTTTTTCGACATACTATAATATGACTTTTTTCGACTTACTATACTATGACTTTTTATCACTTATTTCGACATACTATAACATCTTTTTTCTCAACATACTATACTATGACTTTTATCACTTTTCGACATACTATACTATGACATTTTTAAAAAATGTTTCGACATACTATAATATGCCTTTTTCCAACATACTATACTATGACTTTTTTATCACTTTTCTCGACATACTATACTATGACTTTCATCACTTTTTTCGACATACTATACTATACTATGACTTTTTATCATTTTTCGACATACTATACTATGACTTTTTTCGACATACTATACTAGTAGCCAAAACACAGCAGCAGTAGAGAGTAGAGGAGAAGAAGATGCAGCAGCAGCAAAAACCCAAATAAAGTAAGTACTTAGCTCAACTCTAGCAGGCAGAAGTAAGTTCCCTCACAAATCAGATGCACTCTGAGTATTGGTCTGATTTCAGCTACTTATGTAACCAGACACAGGTGTGGAGGCCACACCCCTGCCAATCACTCAAAGCACCTGAGAGTCGTTTAACTCCACTCTAAATTCACACTAAACTAGTTTCAGTGTAACAACCAATCCAAGCAACACAAGCAAAGTAGCCAAAACACAGCAGCAGCAGTAGAGAGTAGAGGAGAAGAAGAAGCAGCAGCAGCAAAAACCCAAATAAAGTAAGTACTTAGCTTAACGGCAGGCAGAAGTAACATACTACACTATGACTTTTTATCACTTTTTTGACATACTATGACTTTTTTTGACATACTACACTGACTTTATCACTTTTTTCGACATACAGTACTATGACTTTTTTATCACTTTTTTCGACATACTATGACTTTTTTTTATCATTTTTCGACATACTAAAGTATGCAAATTATTTCGACATTCTATACCATAACTTTATCACTTTTGTTCGATATACTATAATATGACTTTTTTCGACTTACTATACTATCACTTTTTTCGACATACTATACTATGACTTTTTATCACTTTTTCACACATACTATACTGACTTTTTTCGACATACTATACTATGACTTTATCACTTTTTTCGACATACTATACTATAACTTTATCTCTTTTTTCGACATACTATACTATAACTTTTTTTATCACTTTTTTCGACATACTATACTATGACTTTTTTCGACATACTATACTATGACATTTCTATCACTTTTTTCGACATACTATAATATGACTTTTTTCGACATACCATTACATTTTTATCACTTTTTTCGACATACTATAATATGACTTTTTTCGACATACTACACTATGACTTTTATCACTTTTTTCGACATACTATGCTCCGACTTCTTTATCACTTTTTTTGACATACTATAATGACTTTTTTCGACATACTATACCATGACCTTTTATCACTTTTTTCGACATACTATACTATGACTTTTTATTACTTTTTCACACATACTATACTATGACTTTTTTCGACATACTATACTATGACTTTATCACTTTTTTTGACATACTAAAATATGATAATTTTTTCGACATACTATACTATGACTTTTTTATCACTTTTTTCGACATACTATAATATGACTTTTTTCGACATACTATACTATGACTTTTTTCGACAAACTACACTACAAACTACACTTTTTTCGACATGCTGTACTATTATAATTTTCGACATACTATACTATGACTTTTTTATCACTTTTTTCGACATACTATACTATGACTTTTTTATCACTTTTTTCGACATACTATACTATGACTTTTTTATCACTTTATTCGACATACTATATGACTTTTTTCGACATACTATGACTTTTTTCGACAAACTATACTATGACTTTATCACTTTTTTCGACATACTATACTATGACTTTTTTTGACATACTACACTATGACTTTTATCACTTTTTTCGACATACTATGCTCCGACTTTTTTATCACTTTTTTCGACATACTATAATGACTTTTTTCGACATACTATACCATGACCTTTTATCAGTTTTTTCGACATACTATACTATGACTTTCATCACTTTTTTCGACATACTATACTATGACTTTTTTCGACATACTATACTATGACATTTCTATCACTTTTTTCCAGTGCTCGAAGTGGGCCGGTACGCACCGGTACGCAGTACCGGCACTTCTACATTTTACTCTTAAGCGTACCTGCACTTTTTCTTGCGTACCGCTACTTCTCGCATGCAGCCGGTACGCTACCACTGACAGAGAAAGCGTCAGTGTCAGAGAGACGACCCTAACGTTACATAAACTACACTACCCAGAGGGCACTACGTGTTTACATTTTAGATCTTGACGAATCACGTAAAGGCAAGCAGTCCGCCCACCCTATCAGAAGTTAGCTTTTCCACGGACGCTAGTTTGAAAACGCTGTCAGTCAGCCTGACCGTAACAGGTGTTTCACTGCTGAAAACCTAGAAACTAAAAATAAGTGTCGAGTTTATAAGTCGTTATGTTAGCCGCCTGGCTTCAGAAAGGTACTAAAAGAATGCGTGAGCCAGAGCCAGACACATCAACAGAGGTCCAAGTCCAACCAGAAACATCAGGAGGTAGCTAGTACGGTTCATGAGCTTCAAGCTAGCGTTGATGTGAGCGGAACAGCTGGCGTTAATGAGGAGTCTGCCGCTACCAACCTTAACGTTACACCGACGTCAACAGTAACGTGAGTAACGAAACACACGGACGGCCTGACTGTTGGTCAAAGGACCAAATGATGGATTTTTGCTCCACGAACAGCTGGCTTGTTTTTAATGATAACAAACTGGGCTGCAAAACATGATGTAGCAGCATCCCGTCACTAGCTGCCCAGACAGAGAGGGGACTGAAGCTGTTCCCCCTGTCTCTGTCACACACGCACACACACACACACACACACACACACTGAGAGTGACTGTTTTGCATCTGTTTGAGCACCAAATTATTGTTAAAATGAATAGTTTTGATGAATGAATGAATTTTTTTTCTTAACATGACTCCAACATATTAGCAAATATAAATCAGCTTATTTGTGGAAAAAATAAACAATATTGATACTAGCCTATATGTAAATTAGTCGCTTAGGCCATCCATAGATAGTTAATAAGGATTCACTGTGCCACATGTATGTTTAAAACATGATTTTTTGAATAGCGTACGCACTAAAGTTATGTAAAGTTGTTTAAATAAATCCATACATTTATATTGTTAATAAATGACAATAAATTGTTGTTGTACCAGCAATATCTCCAAGTTTTGTTTTTCACTACAGAAATCTCAAATGTCATGATGATCTGCCAATGCAAGAGAGTACCGGCACCTTTTTTTTCCCACTTCAAGCACTGCTTTTTTCGACATACTATAATATGACTTTTTTCGACATACCATTACATTTTTATCACTTTTTTCGACATACTATAATATGACTTTTTTCGACATACTATACTATGACTTTTTTTGACATACTACACTATGACTTTTATCACTTTTTTCGACATACTATGCTCCGACTTCTTTATCACTTTTTTTGACATACTATAATGACTTTTTTCGACATACTATACCATGACCTTTTATCACTTTTTTCGACATACTATACTATGACTTTTTATTACTTTTTCACACATACTATACTATGACTTTTTTCGACATACTATACTATGACTTTATCACTTTTTTTGACATACTAAAATATGATAATTTTTTCGACATACTATACTATGACTTTTTTATCACTTTTTTCGACATACTATAATATGACTTTTTTCGACATACTATACTATGACTTTTTTCGACAAACTACACTACAAACTACACTTTTTTCGACATGCTGTACTATTATAATTTTCGACATACTATACTATGACTTTTTTATCACTTTTTTCGACATACTATACTATGACTTTTTTATCACTTTTTTCGACATACTATACTATGACTTTTTTATCACTTTATTCGACATACTATAATATGACTTTTTTCGACATACTATGACTTTTTTCGACAAACTATACTATGACTTTATCACTTTTTTCGACATACTATACTATGACTTTTTTTGACATACTACACTATGACTTTTATCACTTTTTTCGACATACTATGCTCCGACTTTTTTATCACTTTTTTCGACATACTATAATGACTTTTTTCGACATACTATACCATGACCTTTTATCACTTTTTTCGACATACTATACTATGACTTTTTATTACTTTTTCACACATACTATACTATGACTTTTTTCGACATACTATACTATGACTTTTTTATCACTTTTTTCGACATACTATAATATGACTTTTTTCGACATACTATACTATGACTTTTTTCGAAAAACTACACTACAAACTACACTTTTTTCGACATGCTGTACTATTATAATTTTCGACATACTATACTATGACTTTTTAATCACTTTATTCGACATACTATACTATGACTTTTTAATTTTTATCACTTTTTTGATATACTATAATATTACTTTTTTATCACCTTTTTCGACATATTATATTATGACTTTTTTATCACTTTATTCGACATAGTATATTATGACTTTTTTATCACTTTTTTCAACATAGTATATTATGACTTTTTTATCACTGTTTGACATACTATAATGACTTTATTCGACATACTATGCTATGACTTTTTCATCACTTTTTTCGACATCCTATACTATGACTTTATCACTTTTTCCGACATACTATACTATAACTGTTTTTATCACTTTTTTCGACATACTATACTGTGACTTTTTATCACTTTTTTCGACATACTATAATGACTTTATTCGACATACTATGCTATGACTTTTTCATCACTTTTTTCGACATCCTATACTATGACTTTTTTATCACTTTTTCCGACATACTATATTATAACTGTTTTTATCACTTTTTTCGACATACTATACTGTTATAATTTTTTTGACATACTATACTATGACTTTTTATCACTTTTTTCGACATACTATACTATGACTTTTTTCTTTTTATCACTTTTTTCAACATACTATAATATGACTTTTTTCGACATACTATACTATGACTTTTATATCACTTTTTTTGACATCCTATACTATGACTTTTTTCGACATACTATACTATTACTTTCTTATAACTTTTTTCCACATACTATAATATGACTTTTTATCACTTTTTTTGACATACTAAAATATGATAATTTTTTCGACATACTATACTATGACTTTTTTATCACTTTTTTCGACATACTATAATATGACTTTTTTCGACATACTATACTATGACTTTTTTCGAAAAACTACACTACAAACTACACTTTTTTCGACATAATGTACTATTATAATTTTCGACATACTATACTATGACTTTTTAATCACTTTTTTCGACATACTATACTATGACTTTTTTATCACTTTTTTCGACATACTATACTATGACTTTTTTATCACTTTATTCGACATACTATACTATGACTTTTTAATTTTTATCACTTTTTTGATATACTATAATATTACTTTTTTATCACCTTTTTCGACATATTATATTATGACTTTTTTATCACTTTATTCGACATAGTATATTATGACTTTTTTATCACTGTTTTCGACATACTATACTATGACTTTTTTCGTACTATCGACATACTATACTGTGATAATTTTTTCGACATACTATACTATGACTTTTTATCACTTTTTTAGACATACTATATTATGACTTTTTTAGACATACTATACTATGACTTTTTTATCACTTTTTTCGACATATTATACTATGATCATTTTTTCGACATACTATATTATAACTTTTTTTATCACTTTTTTTCGACATACTATAATATGACTTTTTTATCACTTTTTTCGACATACTATACTGTGATAATTTTTTCGACATACTATACTATGACCTTTTATCACTTTTTTAGACATACTATACTATGACTTTTTTATTTTTATCACTTTGTTTGACATACTATAATATGACTTTTTTATCACCTTTTTCAACATACTATAATATGACTTTTTTCCACATACTATACTATGACTTTTTTCTTTTTATCACTTTTTTCGACATACTATACTATGATCATTTTTTCGACATACTATATTATAACTTTTTTATCACTTTTTTTCGACATACTATAATATGACTTTTTTATCACTTTTTTCGACATACTATACTGTGATAATTTTTTCGACATACTATACTTTGACCTTTTATCACTTTTTTCGACTTACTATAATATGACTTTTTTTAGCACTTTTTTCGACATACTATACTGTGATAATTTTTTCGACATACTATACTTTGACCTTTTATCACTTTTTTCGACATACTATACTATGACTTTTTTTTCACTTTTTTCGACATACTATACTATGATCATTTTTTCGACATACTATACTATGACTTTTTTATCACTTTTTTGACATACTATAATATGACTTTTTTTCACTTTTTTCGACATACTATACTATGATGATTTTTTCGACATACTATACTATGACTTTTTATCACTTTTTTCGAAATACTTAACTATGACATTTTTATCACTTTTTTCGACATACTATAATGACTTTATTCGACATACTATGCTATGACTTTCATCACTTTTTTCGACATCCTATACTATGACTTTTTTATCACTTTTTCCGACATACTATAATATAACTGTTTTTATCACTTTTTTCGACATACTATACTATGACTTTTTTCTTTTTATCACTTTTTTCGACATACTATACTATGACTTTTTTATCACTTTTTTTGACATCCTATACTATGACTTTTTTCGACATACTATACTATTACTTTCTTATAACTTTTTTCCACATACTATAATATGACTTTTTATCACTTTTTTAGACATACTATACTATGACTTTTTTATCACTTTTTTTCGACATGCTATACTATGATAATGTTTTCGACATACTATACTATGACTTTTTCATAACTTTTTTCGACATACTATACTATGACTTTTTTCTTTTTAACACTTTTTTCGACATACTATACTATGACTTTTTTATCACTTTTTTCGACATACTATACTATGACTTTTTTCTTTTTAACACTTTTTTCGACATACTATACTATGACTTTTTTATCACTTTTTTGACATACCGGTACTATACTGTGATAATTTTTTCAACATGCTATACTATGACTTTTTATCACTTTTTTCGACATATTATACTATGATCATTTTTTCGACATACTATACTATGACTATTTTAGCACTTTTTTCGACATACTATACTATGATCATTTTTTCGACATAGTATATTATGACTTTTTTATCACTTTTTTCGAAATACTATGCTATGACTTTTTTCGTACTATCGACATACTTAGCCTACTGTGATAATTTTTTCGACATGCCATACTATGACTTTTTATCACTTTTTTCGACATACTATATTATGACTTTTTTCGACATACTATACTATGACTTTTTTAGCACTTTTTTCGACATACTATACTGTGATAACTTTTTCGACATACTATACTGTGACTTTTTATCACTTTTTTCGACATACTATGACTTTTTTCTTTTTATCACTTTTTTCGACATACTATAGTATGACTTTTTTTCACTTTTTTCGACATACTATACTATGATCATTTTTTCGACATACTATACTATGACTTTTTATCACTTTTTTCGACATACTATAATGACTTTATTCGACATACTATGCTATGACTTTTTCATCACTTTTTTCGACATCCTATACTATGACTTTTTTATCACTTTTTCCAACATACTATACTATAACTGTTTTTATCACTTTTTTCGACATACTATACTGTTATAATTTTTTTGACATACTATACTATGACTTTTTATCACTTTTTTCGACATCCTATACTATGACTTTTTTCGACATACTATACTATTACTTTCTTATAACTTTTTTCCACATACTATAATATGACTTTTTATCACTTTTTTAGACATACTATACTGACTTTTTTATCACTTTTTTCGACATGCTATACTATGATAATTTTTTCGACATACTATACTATGACCTTTTATCACTTTTTTAGACATACTATACTATGACTTTTTTATTTTTATCACTTTGTTTGACATACTATAATATTACTTTTTTATCACTTTTTTCGACATAGTATATTATGACTTATTTCTCACTTTTTTCAACATACTATAATATGACTTTTTATCACTTTTTTCGACATACTATACTATGACTTTTTTCTTTTTATTACTTTTTTCGACATACTATACTATGACTTTTTTCTTTTTATCACTTTTTTCGACATACTACACTATGACGTTTTTATCACTTTTTTCGACTTACTATAATATGACTTTTTTATCACTTTTTTCGACATAGTATATTATGACCTTTTCATCACTTTTTTCGACATAGTATATTATGACTTTTATATCACTTTTTTCGACATACTATACTATGACTTTTTTCGACATACTATACTATGACTTTTTTATCACTTTTTTCGACATAGTATATTATGACTTTTTTATCACTTTTTTCGACATACTATGCTATTACTTCATCACTTTGTTCGACATACTATACTACAACTTTATTGAACATACTATACTATGACATTGTTATCACTTTTTTTCGACATACTATACTATGACTTTATCACTTTTTTCAACATACTATACTAAGACTTATCACTTTTTTCGACATACTATATTATGACTTTTTACTACTTTTTTCTACATACTATACTATGACTTTTTTTGACATACTATACTATGACATTTTTATCACTTTTTTGACATACTATACTGTGATAATTTTTTCGACATACTATACTATGACTTTTTATCACTTTTTTCGACATACTATACTGTGATAATTTTTTCGACATACTATACTATGACTTTTTATCACTTTTATGACATTTTTATCACTTTATTCGACATACTATAATATGACTTTTTTCGACATACTATGCTATGACTTTTTTATCACTTTTTTCGACATCCTATACTATGACTTTTTTATCACTTTTTTCGACATACTGTACTATTACTTTATCACTTTTTTTGACATACTATACTATGACTTTTGTCGACATACTATACTATAACTTTTTTCGACATACTATACTATAACTTTTTTAACCCTTTTTTTCGACATACTATACTATGACTTTTTTATCACTTTTTTGGCATACTATAGTATGACTTTTTTATCACTTTTTTCGACATACTATAATATGACTTTTTTCGACATACTGTACTATGACTTTTTTGACATACTAAAAGAGGACTTTTTTCGACATACTATACTATGACTATTTTATCACTTTTTTCGACATACTAAAATATGACTTTTTTATCATTTTTTTTGACATACTATACTATTACATTTTTATCACTTTTTTCGACATACTATAATATGACTTTTTTCGACATACTGTACTATGACTTTTTTGACATACTAAAATATGACTTTTTTCGACATACTATACTATGACTTTTTTATCACTTTTTTCGACATACTAAAATATGATAATTTTTTCGACATACTATACTATCACTTTTTTCGACATACTGTACTATTACTTCATCACTTTTTTCCACATACTATACTATAACTTTTTTCGACATACTATACTTTGACATTATCACTTTTTTTCGACATACAATACTATGACTTTATCACTTTTTTCAACATACTATACTATGACTTATCACTTTTTTCGACATACTATACTATGACTTTTTATTACTTTTTTCTACATACTATACTATGACTTTTTTTGACATACTATAACTTTTTTATCACTTTTTTCGACATACTATAATATTACTTTTTTCGACATACTATACTATGATAATTCTTTCGACATACTATACTACGACTTTTTCATCATTTTTTTCGACATACTAAAATATGACATTTTTATCATTTTTTTAGACATACTATACTATGACTTTTTTATCACTTTTTTCGACATACTATACTATAACTTTTTGCATTTTATCGCTTTTTTTGACATACTATAATATGACTTTTTTATCACTTTTTTCGACATACTATAATATGACTTTTTTATCACTTTTTTCGACATACTATGCTATGACTTTTTTATCACTTTTTTCGACATCCTATACTATGACTTTTTATCACTTTTTTTGACATACTGTACTATTACTTTATCACTTTTTTTGACATACTATACTATGACTTTTGTCGACATACTATACTATAACTTTTTTCGACATACTATACTATCACTTATCACTTTTTTCGACATACTATACTATGACTTTTTTATCACTTTTTTTGGCATACTATAGTATGACTATTTTCGACATACTATACTATGACTTTTTTCGACATACTATACTATGACTTTTAATCACTTTTTTCGACATACTATACTTTGACATTTTTTTCACTTTTTCGACATACTATAATATGACTTTTTTCGACATACTATACTATGACTTTTTAGCACTTTTTTCGACATACTGTACTATTACTTCATCACTTTTTTCGACATACTATAATATTACTTTTTTCTCACTTTTTTTCGACATACTATAATGACTTTTTTATCACTTTTTTCGACTAGTATATTATGACTTTTTTCTCACTTTTTTCGACATTCTATTCTATGATCATTTTTTCGACATACTATAATATGCCTTTTTTATCACTTTTTTCGACATACTATATTATGACTTTTTTATCACTTTTCGACATACTATACTGTGATAATTTTTTCGACATACTATACTTTAACTTTTTATCACTTTTTTAGACATACTATACTATGACTTTTTTATTTTTATCACTTTTTTGATATACTATAATACTTTTTTATCACCTTTTTCGACATACTGTACTATTATAATTGTTTCGACATACTATAATATGACTTTTTTATCACTTTTTTCGACATACTATACTGTGATAATTTTTTCGACATACTATACTATGAGTTTTTATCACTTTTATCGACATACTATACTATGACATTTTTATCACTTTATTCGACATACTATAATATGACTTTTTTCGACATACTATGCTATGACTTTTTTATCACTTTTTTCGACATCCTATACTATGACTTTTTTATCACTTTTTTCGACATACTGTACTATTACTTTATCACTTTTTTTGACATACTATACTATGACTTTTGTCGACATACTATACTATAACTTTTTTCGACATACTATACTATAACTTTTTTAACCCTTTTTTTCGACATACTATACTATGACTTTTTTATCACTTTTTTGGCATACTATAGTATGACTTTTTTATCACTTTTTTCGACATACTATAATATGACTTTTTTTCGACATACTGTACTATGACTTTTTTGACATACTAAAAGAGGACTTTTTTCGACATACTATACTATGATAATTTTTTCGACATACTATACTCTGACTTTTTTATCACTTTTTTTGACATACTATATTATAACTTTTTTATCACTTTTTTCGACATACTATACTATGACTTTTTTCTTTTTATCACTTTTTTCGACATACTATAATATGACTTTTTTCGACATACTATACTATGACTTTTTGATCACTTTTTTCGACATAGTATATTATGACTTTTTTCTCTCTTTTTTTGACATCCTATACTATGACTTTTTTCGACATACTATACTATTACTTTTTTATAACTTTTTTCCACATACTATAATATGACTTTTTATCACTTTTTTAGACATACTATACTCTGACTTTTTTATCACTTTTTTCGACATACTATATTATGATCATTTTTTCGACATACTAGAATATGACTTTTTATCACTTTTTTCGACATACTATACTATGACTTTTTTATCACTTTTTTCGACATACTATACTATGATAATTTTTTCGACATACTATGACTTTTTTATCACTTTTTTCGACATACTATACTATGACTTTTTTATCACTTTTTTCGACATAGTATATTATGACCTTTTCATCACTTTTTTCGACATAGTATATTATGACTTTTATATCACTTTTTTCGACATACTATACTATGACTTTTTTCGACATACTATACTATGACTTTTTTATCACTTTTTTCGACATAGTATATTATGACTTTTTTATCACTTTTTTCGACATACTATACTATTACTTTATCACTTTGTTCGACATACTATACTACAACTTTATTGAACATACTATACTATGACATTGTTATCACTTTTTTTCGACATACTATACTATGACTTTATCACTTTTTTCAACATACTATACTAAGACTTATCACTTTTTTCGACATACTATATTATGACTTTTTACTACTTTTTTCTACATACTATACTATGACTTTTTTCGACATACTATACTATGACATTTTTATCACTTTTTTGACATACTATACTGTGATAATTTTTTCGACATACTATACTATGACTTTTTATCACTTTTTTCGACATACTATACTGTGATAATTTTTTCGACATACTATACTATGACTTTTTATCACTTTTATCGACATACTATACTATGACATTTTTATCACTTTATTCGACATACTATAATATGACTTTTTTCGACATACTATGCTATGACTTTTTTATCACTTTTTTCGACATCCTATACTATGACTTTTTTATCACTTTTTTCGACATACTGTACTATTACTTTATCACTTTTTTTGACATACTATACTATGACTTTTGTCGACATACTATACTATAACTTTTTTCGACATACTATACTATAACTTTTTTAACCCTTTTTTTCGACATACTATACTATGACTTTTTTATCACTTTTTTGGCATACTATAGTATGACTTTTTTATCACTTTTTTCGACATACTATAATATGACTTTTTTTCGACATACTGTACTATGACTTTTTTGACATACTAAAAGAGGACTTTTTTCGACATACTATACTATGACTATTTTATCACTTTTTTCGACATACTAAAATATGACTTTTTTATCATTTTTTTTGACATACTATACTATTACATTTTTATCACTTTTTTCGACATACTATAATATGACTTTTTTCGACATACTGTACTATGACTTTTTTGACATACTAAAATATGACTTTTTTCGACATACTATACTATGACTTTTTTATCACTTTTTTCGACATACTAAAATATGATAATTTTTTCGACATACTATACTATCACTTTTTTCGACATACTGTACTATTACTTCATCACTTTTTTCCACATACTATACTATAACTTTTTTCGACATACTATACTTTGACATTATCACTTTTTTTCGACATACAATACTATGACTTTATCACTTTTTTCAACATACTATACTATGACTTATCACTTTTTTCGACATACTATACTATGACTTTTTATTACTTTTTTCTACATACTATACTATGACTTTTTTTGACATACTATAACTTTTTTATCACTTTTTTCGACATACTATAATATTACTTTTTTCGACATACTATACTATGATAATTCTTTCGACATACTATACTACGACTTTTTCATCATTTTTTTCGACATACTAAAATATGACATTTTTATCATTTTTTAGACATACTATACTATGACTTTTTTATCACTTTTTTCGACATACTATACTATAACTTTTTGCATTTTATCGCTTTTTTTGACATACTATAATATGACTTTTTTATCACTTTTTTCGACATACTATAATATGACTTTTTTATCACTTTTTTCGACATACTATGCTATGACTTTTTTATCACTTTTTTCGACATCCTATACTATGACTTTTTATCACTTTTTTTGACATACTGTACTATTACTTTATCACTTTTTTTGACATACTATACTATGACTTTTGTCGACATACTATACTATAACTTTTTTCGACATACTATACTATCACTTATCACTTTTTTCGACATACTATACTATGACTTTTTTATCACTTTTTTTGGCATACTATAGTATGACTATTTTCGACATACTATACTATGACTTTTTTCGACATACTATACTATGACTTTTAATCACTTTTTTCGACATACTATACTTTGACATTTTTTTCACTTTTTCGACATACTATAATATGACTTTTTTCGACATACTATACTATGACTTTTTAGCACTTTTTTCGACATACTGTACTATTACTTCATCACTTTTTTCGACATACTATAATATTACTTTTTTCTCACTTTTTTTCGACATACTATAATGACTTTTTTATCACTTTTTTCGACTAGTATATTATGACTTTTTTCTCACTTTTTTCGACATTCTATTCTATGATCATTTTTTCGACATACTATACTATGACTTTTTATCACTTTTTTCGACATACTATATTATGACTTTTTTATCACTTTTTTCGACATACTATACTGTGATAATTTTTTCGACATACTATACTTTAACTTTTTATCACTTTTTTAGACATACTATACTATGACTTTTTTATTTTTATCACTTTTTTGATATACTATAATACTTTTTTATCACCTTTTTCGACATACTGTACTATTATAATTGTTTCGACATACTATAATATGACTTTTTTATCACTTTTTTCGACATACTATACTGTGATAATTTTTTCGACATACTATACTATGACTTTTTATCACTTTTATCGACATACTATACTATGACATTTTTATCACTTTATTCGACATACTATAATATGACTTTTTTCGACATACTATGCTATGACTTTTTTATCACTTTTTTCGACATCCTATACTATGACTTTTTTATCACTTTTTTCGACATACTGTACTATTACTTTATCACTTTTTTTGACATACTATACTATGACTTTTGTCGACATACTATACTATAACTTTTTTCGACATACTATACTATAACTTTTTTAACCCTTTTTTTCGACATACTATACTATGACTTTTTTATCACTTTTTTGGCATACTATAGTATGACTTTTTTATCACTTTTTTCGACATACTATAATATGACTTTTTTTCGACATACTGTACTATGACTTTTTTGACATACTAAAAGAGGACTTTTTTCGACATACTATACTATGATAATTTTTTCGACATACTATACTATGACTTTTTTATCACTTTTTTTGACATACTATATTATAACTTTTTTATCACTTTTTTCGACATACTATACTATGACTTTTTTCTTTTTATCACTTTTTTCGACATACTATAATATGACTTTTTTCGACATACTATACTATGACTTTTTGATCACTTTTTTCGACATAGTATATTATGACTTTTTTCTCTCTTTTTTTGACATCCTATACTATGACTTTTTTCGACATACTTTACTATTACTTTTTTATAACTTTTTTCCACATACTATAATATGACTTTTTATCACTTTTTTAGACATACTATACTCTGACTTTTTTATCACTTTTTTCGACATACTATACTATGATCATTTTTTCGACATACTATACTATGACTTTTTTATCACTTTTTTCGACATACTATACTATGATAATTTTTTCGACATACTATGACTTTTTTATCACTTTTTTCGACATACTATACTATGACTTTTTTCTTTTTAACATTTTTTTCGACATACTATACTATGACTTTTTTTATCACTTTTTTCGACATACTATACTATGATAATTTTTTCGACATACTATACTATGACTTTTTTATCACTTTTTTGACATACTATAATATGACTTTCTAATCAGTTTTTTAGACATACTATACTCTGACTTTTTTATCACTTTTTTCGACATACTATACTGTGAAAATTCTTTCGACATACTATACTATAACTTTTTATCACTTTTTTTAGACATACTATACTATGACTTTTTTATTTTTATCACTTTTTTGATATGCTATAATATTACTTTTTTATCACCTTTTTCGACATACTGTACTATTATAATTGTTTCGACATACTATACTATGACTTTTTTATCACGTTTTTCGACATACTGTACTATGACTTTTTTATCACTTTTTTTCGACATATTGTACTATTATAATATTTTCAACATAGTATAATATGACTTTTTTATCACTTTTTTCGACATACTATAATATGACTTTCTAATCAGTTTTTTAGACATACTATACTATGACTTTTTTATCACTTTTTTCGACATACTATACTGTGATAAGTTTTTCGACATACTATACTATAACTTTTCATCACTTTTTTAGACATACTATACTATGACTTTTTTATTTTTATCACTTTTTTGATATGCTATAATATTACTTTTTTATCACCTTTTTCGACATACTGTACTATTATAATTGTTTCGACATACTATACTATGACTTTTTTATCACTTTTTTCGACATACTATACTATGACTTTTTTATCACTTTTTTCGACATATTGTACTATTATAATTTTTTCGACATACTATACTATGGCTTTTATCACTTTTTTGACATACTGTACTATTATAATTTTTTCGACATACTATGCTATGACTTTTTTATCACTTTTTTCGACATAGTATATTATGACTTTTTTATCACTTTTTTCGACATAGTATATTATGACTTTTTTATCACTTTTTTCGACATACTATACTATGACTTTTTTCGTACTATCGACATACTATACTGTGATAATTTTTTCGACATACTATACTATGACTTTTTATCACTTTTTTCGACATATTATACTATGATCATTTTTTCGACATACTATATTATAACTTTTTTATCACTTTTTTTCGACATACTATAATAAGACTCTTTTATTACTTTTTTCGACATAGTATATTATGACTTATTTCTCACTTTTTTCAACATACTATAATATGACTTTTTATCACTTTTTTCGACATACTATACTATGACTTTTTTCTTTTTATCACTTTTTTCGACATACTACACTATGACGTTTTTAATCACTTTTTTCGACTTACTATAATATGACTTTTTTATCACTTTTTTCGACATAGTATATTATGACCTTTTCATCACTTTTTTCGACATAGTATATTATGACTTTTATATCACTTTTTTCGACATACTATACTATGACTTTTTTCGACATACTATACTATGACTTTTTTATCACTTTTTTCGACATAGTATATTATGACTTTTTTATCACTTTTTTCGACATACTATACTATAACTTTTTATCACTTTTTTCGACATACTGTACTACAACTTTATTGAACATACTATACTATGACATTGTTATCACTTTTTTCAACATACTATACTAAGACTTATCACTTTTTTCGACATACTATATTATGACTTTTTACTACTTTTTTCTACATACTATACTATGACTTTTTTCGACATACTATACTATGACATTTTTATCACTTTTTTGACATACTATACTGTGATAATTTTTTCGACATACTATACTATGACTTTTTATCACTTTTTTCGACATACTATACTGTGATAATTTTTTCGACATACTATACTATGACTTTTTATCACTTTTATCGACATACTATACTATGACATTTTTATCACTTTATTCGACATACTATAATATGACTTTTTTCGACATACTATGCTATGACTTTTTTATCACTTTTTTCGACATCCTATACTATGACTTTTTTATCACTTTTTTTGACATACTATACTATGACTTTTGTCGACATACTATACTATAACTTTTTTCGACATACTATACTATAACTTTTTTAACCCTTTTTTTCGACATACTATACTATGACTTTTTTATCACTTTTTTGGCATACTATAGTATGACTTTTTTATCACTTTTTTCGACATACTATAATATGACTTTTTTTCGACATACTGTACTATGACTTTTTTGACATACTAAAAGAGGACTTTTTTCGACATACTATACTATGACTATTTTATCACTTTTTTCGACATACTAAAATATGACTTTTTCTCATTCTTCGACATACTATACTATTACATTTTTATCACTTTTTTCGACAAACTATAATATGACTTTTTTCGACATACTATACTATGACTATTTTATCACTTTTTTCGACATACTAAAATATGATAATTTTTTCGACATACTATACTATCACTTTTTTCGACATACTGTACTATTACTTCATCACTTTTTTTCCACATACTATACTATAACTTTTTTCGACATACTATACTTTGACATCATCACTTTTTTTCGACATACAATACTATGACTTTATCACTTTTTTCAACATACTATTCTATGACTTATCACTTTTTTCGACATACTATACTATGACTTATTACTTTTTTCTACATACTATAACTTTTTTATCACTTTTTTCGACATACTATAATATTACTTTTTTCGACATACTATACTATGATAATTCTTTCGACATACTATACTACGACTTTTTCATCATTTTTTTCGACATACTAAAATATGACATTTTTATCATTTTTTTAGACATACTATACTATGACTTTTTTATCACTTTTTTCGACATACTATACTATAACTTTTTGCATTTTATCGCTTTTTTTGACATACTATAATATGACTTTTTTATCACTTTTTTCGACATCCTATACTATGACTTTTATCACTTTTTTCGACATACTGTACTATTACTTTATCACTTTTTTTGACATACTATACTATGACTTTTGTCGACATACTATACTATAACTTTTTTCGACATACTATACTATCACTTATCACTTTTTTCGACATACTATACTATGACTTTTTTATCACTTTTTTTGGCATACTATAGTATGACTTTTTTCGACATACTATACTATGACTTTTTTCGACATACTATACTATGACTTTTAATCACTTTTTTCGACATACTATACTTTGACATTTTTTTCACTTTTTCGACATACTATAATATGACTTTTTTCGACATACTATACTATGACTTTTTAGCACTTTTTTCGACATACTAAAATATGATAATTTTTTCGACATACTATACTATCACTTTTTTCGACATACTGTACTATTACTTCATCACTTTTTTCCACATACTATACTATAACTTTTTTCGACATACTATACTTTGACATTATCACTTTTTTTCGACATACAATACTATGACTTTATCACTTTTTTCAACATACTATACTATGACTTATCACTTTTTTCGACATACTATACTATGACTTTTTATTACTTTTTTCTACATACTATACTATGACTTTTTTTGACATACTATAACTTTTTTATCACTTTTTTCGACATACTATAATATTACTTTTTTCGACATACTATACTATGATAATTCTTTCGACATACTATACTACGACTTTTTCATCATTTTTTTCGACATACTAAAATATGACATTTTTATCATTTTTTAGACATACTATACTATGACTTTTTTATCACTTTTTTCGACATACTATACTATAACTTTTTGCATTTTATCGCTTTTTTTGACATACTATAATATGACTTTTTTATCACTTTTTTCGACATACTATAATATGACTTTTTTATCACTTTTTTCGACATACTATGCTATGACTTTTTTATCACTTTTTTCGACATCCTATACTATGACTTTTTATCACTTTTTTTGACATACTGTACTATTACTTTATCACTTTTTTTGACATACTATACTATGACTTTTGTCGACATACTATACTATAACTTTTTTCGACATACTATACTATCACTTATCACTTTTTTCGACATACTATACTATGACTTTTTTATCACTTTTTTTGGCATACTATAGTATGACTATTTTCGACATACTATACTATGACTTTTTTCGACATACTATACTATGACTTTTAATCACTTTTTTCGACATACTATACTTTGACATTTTTTTCACTTTTTCGACATACTATAATATGACTTTTTTCGACATACTATACTATGACTTTTTAGCACTTTTTTCGACATACTGTACTATTACTTCATCACTTTTTTCGACATACTATAATATTACTTTTTTCTCACTTTTTTTCGACATACTATAATGACTTTTTTATCACTTTTTTCGACTAGTATATTATGACTTTTTTCTCACTTTTTTCGACATTCTATTCTATGATCATTTTTTCGACATACTATACTATGACTTTTTATCACTTTTTTCGACATACTATATTATGACTTTTTTATCACTTTTTTCGACATACTATACTGTGATAATTTTTTCGACATACTATACTTTAACTTTTTATCACTTTTTTAGACATACTATACTATGACTTTTTTATTTTTATCACTTTTTTGATATACTATAATACTTTTTTATCACCTTTTTCGACATACTGTACTATTATAATTGTTTCGACATACTATAATATGACTTTTTTATCACTTTTTTCGACATACTATACTGTGATAATTTTTTCGACATACTATACTATGACTTTTTATCACTTTTATCGACATACTATACTATGACATTTTTATCACTTTATTCGACATACTATAATATGACTTTTTTCGACATACTATGCTATGACTTTTTTATCACTTTTTTCGACATCCTATACTATGACTTTTTTATCACTTTTTTCGACATACTGTACTATTACTTTATCACTTTTTTTGACATACTATACTATGACTTTTGTCGACATACTATACTATAACTTTTTTCGACATACTATACTATAACTTTTTTAACCCTTTTTTTCGACATACTATACTATGACTTTTTTATCACTTTTTTGGCATACTATAGTATGACTTTTTTATCACTTTTTTCGACATACTATAATATGACTTTTTTTCGACATACTGTACTATGACTTTTTTGACATACTAAAAGAGGACTTTTTTCGACATACTATACTATGATAATTTTTTCGACATACTATACTATGACTTTTTTATCACTTTTTTTGACATACTATATTATAACTTTTTTATCACTTTTTTCGACATACTATACTATGACTTTTTTCTTTTTATCACTTTTTTCGACATACTATAATATGACTTTTTTCGACATACTATACTATGACTTTTTGATCACTTTTTTCGACATAGTATATTATGACTTTTTTCTCTCTTTTTTTGACATCCTATACTATGACTTTTTTCGACATACTTTACTATTACTTTTTTATAACTTTTTTCCACATACTATAATATGACTTTTTATCACTTTTTTAGACATACTATACTCTGACTTTTTTATCACTTTTTTCGACATACTATACTATGATCATTTTTTCGACATACTATACTATGACTTTTTTATCACTTTTTTCGACATACTATACTATGATAATTTTTTCGACATACTATGACTTTTTTATCACTTTTTTCGACATACTATACTATGACTTTTTTCTTTTTAACATTTTTTTCGACATACTATACTATGACTTTTTTTATCACTTTTTTCGACATACTATACTATGATAATTTTTTCGACATACTATACTATGACTTTTTTATCACTTTTTTGACATACTATAATATGACTTTCTAATCAGTTTTTTAGACATACTATACTCTGACTTTTTTATCACTTTTTTCGACATACTATACTGTGAAAATTCTTTCGACATACTATACTATAACTTTTTATCACTTTTTTTAGACATACTATACTATGACTTTTTTATTTTTATCACTTTTTTGATATGCTATAATATTACTTTTTTATCACCTTTTTCGACATACTGTACTATTATAATTGTTTCGACATACTATACTATGACTTTTTTATCACGTTTTTCGACATACTGTACTATGACTTTTTTATCACTTTTTTTCGACATATTGTACTATTATAATATTTTCAACATAGTATAATATGACTTTTTTATCACTTTTTTCGACATACTATAATATGACTTTCTAATCAGTTTTTTAGACATACTATACTATGACTTTTTTATCACTTTTTTCGACATACTATACTGTGATAAGTTTTTCGACATACTATACTATAACTTTTCATCACTTTTTTAGACATACTATACTATGACTTTTTTATTTTTATCACTTTTTTGATATGCTATAATATTACTTTTTTATCACCTTTTTCGACATACTGTACTATTATAATTGTTTCGACATACTATACTATGACTTTTTTATCACTTTTTTCGACATACTATACTATGACTTTTTTATCACTTTTTTCGACATATTGTACTATTATAATTTTTTCGACATACTATACTATGGCTTTTATCACTTTTTTGACATACTGTACTATTATAATTTTTTCGACATACTATGCTATGACTTTTTTATCACTTTTTTCGACATAGTATATTATGACTTTTTTATCACTTTTTTCGACATAGTATATTATGACTTTTTTATCACTTTTTTCGACATACTATACTATGACTTTTTTCGTACTATCGACATACTATACTGTGATAATTTTTTCGACATACTATACTATGACTTTTTATCACTTTTTTCGACATATTATACTATGATCATTTTTTCGACATACTATATTATAACTTTTTTATCACTTTTTTTCGACATACTATAATAAGACTCTTTTATTACTTTTTTCGACATAGTATATTATGACTTATTTCTCACTTTTTTCAACATACTATAATATGACTTTTTATCACTTTTTTCGACATACTATACTATGACTTTTTTCTTTTTATCACTTTTTTCGACATACTACACTATGACGTTTTTAATCACTTTTTTCGACTTACTATAATATGACTTTTTTATCACTTTTTTCGACATAGTATATTATGACCTTTTCATCACTTTTTTCGACATAGTATATTATGACTTTTATATCACTTTTTTCGACATACTATACTATGACTTTTTTCGACATACTATACTATGACTTTTTTATCACTTTTTTCGACATAGTATATTATGACTTTTTTATCACTTTTTTCGACATACTATACTATAACTTTTTATCACTTTTTTCGACACTGTACTACAACTTTATTGAACATACTATACTATGACATTGTTATCACTTTTTTCAACATACTATACTAAGACTTATCACTTTTTTCGACATACTATATTATGACTTTTTACTACTTTTTTCTACATACTATACTATGACTTTTTTCGACATACTATACTATGACATTTTTATCACTTTTTTGACATACTATACTGTGATAATTTTTTCGACATACTATACTATGACTTTTTATCACTTTTTTCGACATACTATACTGTGATAATTTTTTCGACATACTATACTATGACTTTTTATCACTTTTATCGACATACTATACTATGACATTTTTATCACTTTATTCGACATACTATAATATGACTTTTTTCGACATACTATGCTATGACTTTTTTATCACTTTTTTCGACATCCTATACTATGACTTTTTTATCACTTTTTTTGACATACTATACTATGACTTTTGTCGACATACTATACTATAACTTTTTTCGACATACTATACTATAACTTTTTTAACCCTTTTTTTCGACATACAATACTATGACTTTTTTATCACTTTTTTGGCATACTATAGTATGACTTTTTTATCACTTTTTTCGACATACTATAATATGACTTTTTTTCGACATACTGTACTATGACTTTTTTGACATACTAAAAGAGGACTTTTTTCGACATACTATACTATGACTATTTTATCACTTTTTTCGACATACTAAAATATGACTTTTTCTCATTCTTCGACATACTATACTATTACATTTTTATCACTTTTTTCGACAAACTATAATATGACTTTTTTCGACATACTATACTATGACTATTTTATCACTTTTTTCGACATACTAAAATATGATAATTTTTTCGACATACTATACTATCACTTTTTTCGACATACTGTACTATTACTTCATCACTTTTTTTCCACATACTATACTATAACTTTTTTCGACATACTATACTTTGACATTATCACTTTTTTTCGACATACAATACTATGACTTTATCACTTTTTTCAACATACTATAACTTTTTTATCACTTTTTTCGACATACTATAATATTACTTTTTTCGACATACTATACTATGATAATTCTTTCGACATACTATACTACGACTTTTTCATCATTTTTTTCGACATACTAAAATATGACATTTTTATCATTTTTTTAGACATACTATACTATGACTTTTTTATCACTTTTTTCGACATACTATACTATAACTTTTTGCATTTTATCGCTTTTTTTGACATACTATAATATGACTTTTTTATCACTTTTTTCGACATCCTATACTATGACTTTTATCACTTTTTTCGACATACTGTACTATTACTTTATCACTTTTTTTGACATACTATACTATGACTTTTGTCGACATACTATACTATAACTTTTTTCGACATACTATACTATCACTTATCACTTTTTTCGACATACTATACTATGACTTTTTTATCACTTTTTTTGGCATACTATAGTATGACTTTTTTCGACATACTATACTATGACTTTTTTCGACATACTATACTATGACTTTTAATCACTTTTTTCGACATACTATACTTTGACATTTTTTTCACTTTTTCGACATACTATAATATGACTTTTTTCGACATACTATACTATGACTTTTTAGCACTTTTTTCGACATACTGTACTATTACTTCATCACTTTTTTCGACATACTATAATATGACTTTTTTCTCACTTTTTTTCGACATACTATAATGACTTTTTTATCACTTTTTTCGACTAGTATATTATGACTTTTTTCTCACTTTTTTCGACATTCTATTCTATGATCATTTTTTCGACATACTATAATATGCCTTTTTTATCACTTTTTTCGACATACTATACTATGATAATTTTTTCGACATACTATACTATGACTTTTTTCTTTTTAACACTTTTTTCGACATACTATACTATGACTTTTTTATCACTTTTTTGACATACCGGTACTATACTATGATAATTTTTTTGACATACTATACTATGACTTTTTTATCACTTTTTTCGACATACTATATTATGACTTTTTTATCACTTTTTTCGACATACTATACTGTGATAATTTTTTCGACATACTATACTATAACTTTTTATCACTTTTTTAGACATACTATACTATGACTTTTTTTATTTTTATCACTTTTTTGATATACTATAATACTTTTTTATCACTTTTTGACATATTGTACTATTATAATTTTTTCGACATACTATACTATGACTTTTTTCTTTTTATCACTTTTTTCGACATACTATACTATGACTTTTTTCTTTTTATCACTTTTTTCGACATACTATAATATGACTTTTTTCGACATACTATACTATGACTTTTTGATCACTTTTTTCGACATAGTATATTATGACTTTTTTCTCTCTTTTTTTGACATCCTATTACTTTTTTATAACTTTTTTCCACATACTATAATATGACTTTTTTAGACATACTATAATATGACTTTTTTAGACATACTATACTATGACTTTTTTATCACTTTTTTCAACATACTATACTATGACATTTTTATCACTTTTTTGACATACTATACTGTGATAATTTTTTCGACATACTATACTATGACTTTTTATCACTTTTTTCGACATACTATACTGTGATAATTTTTTTGACATACTATACTATGACTTTTTATCACTTTTATCGACATACTATACTATGACATTTTTATCACTTTATTCGACATACTATAATATGACTTTTTTCGACATACTATGCTATGACTTTTTTATCACTTTTTTCGACATACTGTACTATTACTTTATCACTTTTTTTGACATACTATACTATAACTTTTGTCGACATACTATACTATAACTTTTTTCGACATACTAAAATATGACATTTTTATCACTTTTTTCGACATACTATAATATGACTTTTTTTCGACATACTGTACTATGACTTTTTTGACATACTAAAAGAGGACTTTTTTCGACATACTATACTATGACTATTTTATCACTTTTTTCGACATACTAAAATATGACTTTTTATCATTTTTTTCGACATACTATACTATTACATTTTTATCACTTTTTTCGACATACTATAATATGACTTTTTTCGACATACTGTACTATGACTTTTTTCGACATACTAAAATATGATAATTTTTTCGACATACTATACTATCAATTTTTTCGACATACTGTACTATTACTTCATCACTTTTTTCGACATACTATACTATAACTTTTTTCGACATACTATACTTAGACATTATCACTTTTTTCAACATACAATACTATGACTTTATCACTTTTTTCAACATACTATACTATGACTTATCACTTTTTTCGACATACTATAATATGACTTTTTTTGACATACTATACTATGATAATTCTTTCGACATACTATACTACGACTTTTTCATCATTTTTTTCGACATACTAAAATATGACATTTTTATAATTTTTTTAGACATACTATACTATGACTTTTTTATCACTTTTTTCGACATACTATACTATAACTTTTTGCATTTTATCGCTTTTTTTGACATACTATAATATGACTTTTTTATCACTTTTTTCGACATACTATAATATGACTTTTTTATCACTTTTTTAGACATACTATGCTATGACTTTTTTATCACTTTTTTCGACATTCTATACTATGACTTTTATCACTTTTTTCGACATACTGTACTATTACTTTATCACTTTTTTTGACATACTATACTATGACTTTTGTCGACATACTATACTATAACTTTTTTCGACATACTATATTATCACTTTTTTATCACTTTTTTCGACATACTATACTATGACTTTTTTCGACATACTATACTATGACTTTTAATCACTTTTTTCGACATACTATACTTTGACATTTTTTTCACTTTTTTCGACATACTATAATATGACTTTTTTCGACATACTGTACGATGACTTTTTTGACATACTAAAATATGACTTTTTTCGACATACTATACTATGACTTTTTAGCACTTTTTTCGACATACTGTACGATGACTTCATCACTTTTTTCGACATACTATAATATGACTTTTTTCGACATACTGTACCATGACTTTTTTGACATACTAAAATATGACTTTTTATCACTTTTATCGACATACTATACTATGACATTTTTATCACTTTTTTCGACATACTATACTATGACTTTTTTCTTTTTATCACTTTTTTCGACATACTACACTATGACGTTTTTATCACTTTTTTCGACTTACTATAATATGACTTTTTTATCACTTTTTTCGACATAGTATATTATGACCTTTTCATCACTTTTTTCGACATAGTATATTATGACTTTTATATCACTTTTTTCGACATACTATACTATGACTTTTTTATCACTTTTTTCGACATAGTATATTATGACTTTTTTATCACTTTTTTCGACATACTATACTATGACTTTTTTCGTACTATCGACATACTATACTGTGATAATTTTTTCAACATACTATACTATGACTTTTTTATCACTTTTTTCGACATATTATACTATGATCATTTTTTCGACATACTATACTATGACTATTTTAGCACTTTTTTCGACATACTATACTATGATCATTTTTTCGACATAGTATATTATGACTTTTTTATCACTTTTTTCGAAATACTATGCTATGACTTTTTTCGTACTATCGACATACTATAGCCTACTGTGATATTTTTTTCGAAATGCTATACTATGACTTTTTATCACTTTTTTCGACATACTATATTATGACTTTTTTCGACATACTATACTATGACTTTTTTAGCACTTTTTTCGACATACTATACTGTGATAACTTTTTCGACATACTATACTGTGACTTTTTATCACTTTTTTCGACATACTATGACTTTTTTCTTTTTATCACTTTTTTCGACATACTATACTATGACTTTTTTTCACTTTTTTTGACATACTATACTATGATAATTTTTTCGACATACTATACTATGGCTTTTTATCACTTTTTTCGAAATACTTAACTATGACATTTTTATCACTTTTTTCGACATACTATAATGACTTTATTCGACATACTATGCTATGACTTTTTCATCACTTTTTCCGACATACTATACTATAACTGTTTTTATCCCTTTTTTTTTCGACATGCTATACTATGATAATTTTTTCGACATACTATACTATGACTTTTTTATCACTTTTTTCGACATACTATACTATGACTTTTTTCTTTTTAACACTTTTTTCGACATACTATACTATGACTTTTCTATCACTTTTTTGACATACCGGTACTATACTATGATCATTTTTTCGACATACTATACTATAACTTTTTTATCACTTTTTTCGACATACTATACTATGACTTTTTTATCACTTTTTTCGACATACTATACTATGACTTTTTTATCACTTTTTTCGACATAGTATATTTTGACTTTTTTATCACTTTTTTCGACATACTATACTATGACTTTTTATCACTTTTTTTGACATAGTATATTATGACTTTTTCATCACTTTTTTCGACATACTATACTATGACTTTTTTCGTACTATCGACATACTATACTGTGATAATTTTTTCGACATACTATACTATGACTTTTTCATCACTTTTTCCGACATACTATACTATAACTGTTTTTATCACTTTTTTCGACATGCTATACTATGATAATTTTTTCGACATACTATACTATGACTTTTTTATCACTTTTTTGACATACCGGTACTATACTATGATCATTTTTTCGACATACTATACTATAACTTTTTTATCACTTTTTTCGACATACTATACTATGACTTTTTTATCACTTTTTTCGACATACTATACTATGACTTTTTTATCACTTTTTTGACATACCGGTACTATACTATGATCATTTTTTCGACATACTATACTATAACTTTTTTATCACTTTTTTAGACATACTATACTATGACTTTTTTATCACTTTTTTCGACATAGTATATTATGACTTTATCACTTTTTTCGACATAGTATATTATGACTTTTTTATCACTTTTTTCGACATACTATACTATGACTTTTTATCACTTTTTTAGACATACTATATTTTGACTTTTTTAGACATACTATACTGTGATAATTTTTTCGACATACTATACTATGACTCTTTTCTTTTTATCACTTTTTTCGACATACTATACTATGACTTTTTTATTTTTATCACTTTGTTTGACATACTATAACATGACTTTTTTTATCATCTTTTTCGACATACTATAATATGACTTTTTTCGACATACTATACTATGACTTTTTTATCACTTTTTTGACATACCGGTACTATACTATGATCATTTTTTCGACATACTATACTATGACATTTTTATCACTTTTTTCGACTTACTATAATATGACTTTTTTATCACTTTTTTCGACATAGTATATTATGACCTTTTTATCACTTTTTTCGACATAGTATATTATGACTTTTATATCACTTTTTTCGACATACTATACTATGACTTTTTTCGACATACTATACTATGACTTTTTTATCACTTTTTTCGACATAGTATATTATGACTTTTTTATCACTTTTTTCGAAATACTATGCTATGACTTTTTTCGTACTATCGACATACTATAGCCTACTGTGATAATTTTTTCGACATGCTATACTATGACTTTTTATCACTTTTTTCGACATACTATACTATGACTTTTTTAGCACTTTTTGACATACTATACTATGATCATTTTTTCGACATACTATACTATGTCTTTTTATCACTTTTTTCGAAATACTTAACTATGACATTTTTATCACTTTATTCGACATACTATGCTATGACTTTTTCATCACTTTTTTCGACATCCTATACTATAACTGTTTTTATCACTTTTTTCGACATACTATACTGTTATAATTTTTTTGACATACTATACTATGACTTTTTATCACTTTTTTCGACATACTATACTATGACTTTTTTCTTTTTATCACTTTTTTCGACATACTATAATATGACCTTTTTCGACATACTATACTATGACTTTTTTATCACTTTTTTTGACATCCTATACTATGACTTTTTTCGACATACTATACTATTACTTTCTTATAACTTTTTTCGACATACTATAATATGACTTTTTATCACTTTTTTCGACATACTATACTATGACTTTTTTATCACTTTTTTCGACATACTATACTATGACTTCTTTCTTTTTAACACTTTTTTCGACATACTATACTATGACTTTTTTATCACTTTTTTCGACATAGTATATCATGACTTTTTTATCACTTTTTTCGACATAGTATATTATGACTTTTTTATCATTTTTTTCGACATACTATACTATGACTTTTTTCGTACTATCGACATACTATACTGTGATAATTTTTTCGACATACTATACTATGACTTTTTATCACTTTTTTCGACATACTATACTATGATCATTTTTTCGACATACTATAATGTGACTTTTTATCACTTTTTTCGACATATTATACTATGACTTTTTTATCACTTTTTTCGACATACTATACTATGACTTTTTTCTTTTTAACACTTTTTTAGACATACTATATTATGACTTTTTTAGACATACTATACTGTGACTTTTTTATCACTTTTTTCGACATACTATAATATGACTTTTTATCACTATTTTTGACATAGTATATTATGACTTTTTTATCACTTTTTTCGACATACTATACTATGACTTTTTTCGTACTATCGACATACTATACTGTGATAATTTTTTCAACATACTATACTATGACTTTTTTATCACTTTTTTCGACATATTATACTATGATCATTTTTTCGACATACTATACTATGACTATTTTAGCACTTTTTTCGACATACTATACTATGATCATTTTTTCGACATAGTATATTATGACTTTTTTATCACTTTTTTCGAAATACTATGCTATGACTTTTTTCGTACTATCGACATACTATAGCCTACTGTGATATTTTTTTCAACATGCTATACTATGACTTTTTATCACTTTTTTCGACATACTATATTATGACTTTTTTCGACATACTATACTATGACTTTTTTAGCACTTTTTTCGACATACTATACTGTGATAACTTTTTCGACATACTATACTGTGACTTTTTATCACTTTTTTCGACATACTATGACTTTTTTCTTTTTATCACTTTTTTCGACATACTATACTATGACTTTTTTTCACTTTTTTTGACATACTATACTATGATAATTTTTTCGACATACTATACTATGACTTTTTATCACTTTTTTCGAAATACTTAACTATGACATTTTTATCACTTTTTTCGACATACTATAATGACTTTATTCGACATACTATGCTATGACTTTTTCATCACTTTTTCCGACATACTATACTATAACTGTTTTTATCCCTTTTTTTTTCGACATGCTATACTATGATAATTTTTTCGACATACTATACTATGACTTTTTTTATCATTTTTTCGACATACTATACTATAACTTTTTTATCACTTTTTTCGACATACTATACTATGACTTTTTTATCACTTTTTTCGACATACTATACTATGACTTTTTTATTACTTTTTTCGACATAGTATATTTTGACTTTTTTATCACTTTTTTCGACATACTATACTATGACTTTTTATCACTTTTTTAGACATTCTATATTATGACTTTTTTAGACATACTATACTGTGACTTTTTTATCACTTTTTTCGACATACTATATGACTTTTTATCACTATTTTTGACATAGTATATTATGACTTTTTTATCACTTTTTTTCGACATACTATACTATGACTTTTTTCGTACTATCGACATACTATACTGTGATAATTTTTTCAACATGCTATACTATGACTTTTTATCACTTTTTTCGACATATTATACTATGATCATTTTTTCGACATACTATACTATGACTATTTTAGCACTTTTTTCGACATACTATACTATGATCATTTTTTCGACATAGTATATTATGACTTTTTTATCACTTTTTTCGAAATACTATGCTATGACTTTTTTCGTACTATCGACATACTATAGCCTACTGTGATAATTTTTTCGACATTTCGACATATGACTTTTTATCACTTTTTTCGACATACTATATTATGACTTTTTTCGACATACTATACTATGACTTTTTTAGCACTTTTTTCGACATACTATACTGTGATAACTTTTTCGACATACTATACTGTGACTTTTTATCACTTTTTTCGACATACTATGACTTTTTTCTTTTTATCACTTTTTTCGACATACTATACTATGATCATTTTTTCGACATACTATACTATGACTTTTTATCACTTTTTTCGACATACTATAATGACTTTATTCGACATACTATGCTATGACTTTTTCATCACTTTTTTCGACATCCTATACTATGACTTTTTTATCACTTTTTCCGACATACTATACTATAACTGTTTTTATCACTTTTTTCGACATACTATACTGTTATAATTTTTTTGACATACTATACTATGACTTTTTATCACTTTTTTCGACATACTATACTATGACTTTTTATCACTTTTTTCAACATCCTATACTATGACTTTTTTCGACATACTATACTATTACTTTCTTATAACTTTTTTCCACATACTATAATATGACTTTTTATCACTTTTTTAGACATACTATACTATGACTTTTTTATCACTTTTTTCGACATGCTATACTATGATAATTTTTTCGACATACTATGACTTTTTTATCACTTTTTTCGACATACTATACTATGACTTTTTTCTTTTTAACACTTTTTTCGACATACTATACTATGACTTTTTTATCACTTTTTTCGACATACTATACTATAACTTTATCACTTTTTTCGACATACTATACTATGACTTTTTTATCACTTTTTTCGACATACTATACTATTATAATTGTTTCGACATACTATACTATGACTTTTTTCTTTTTATCACTTTTTTCGACATACTATAATATGACTTTTTTCGACATACTATACTATGACTTTTTTATCACTTTTTTCGACATATTGTACTATTATAATTTTTTCGACATACTATACTATGACTTTTTTCTTTTTATCACTTTTTTCGACATACTATAATATGACTTTTTTCGACATACTATACTATGACTTTTTGATCACTTTTTTCGACATAGTATAATATGACTTTTTATCACTTTTTTAGACATACTATACTATGACTTTTTTATCACTTTTTTCGACATACTATACTATGACTTTTTTCCTTTTTAACACTTTTTTCGACATACTATACTATTACTTTTTTATCACTTTTTTCGACATACTATACTATGATAATTTTTTCGACATACTATACTATGACTTTTTTATCACTTTTTTCGACATACTATACTATGACTTTTTTCTTTTTAACACTTTTTTCGACTTTTTTATCACTTTGACATACCGGTACTATACTATGATCATTTTTTCGACATACTATAATATGACTTTTTCATCACTTTTTTCGACATACTATACTATAAATTTTTTATCACTTTTTTCGACATACTATACTGTGACTTTTTTATCACTTTTTTCGACATACTATACTATGATAATTTTTTCGACATACTATAATATGTCTTTTTATCACTTTTTTCGACATACTATAATATGACTTTTTTATCACTTTTTTCGACATACTATACTGTGATAATTTTTTCGACATACTATACTATGACCTTTTATCACTTTTTTAGACATACTATACTATGACTTTTTTATGTTTATCACTTTGTTTGACATACTATAATATGACTTTTTTATCACCTTTTTCGACATACTATAATATGACTTTTTTCGACATACTATACTATGACTTTTTTCTTTTTATCACTTTTTTCGACATAGTATATTATGACCTTTTTATCACTTTTTTCGACATAGTATATTATGACTTTTATATCACTTTTTTCGACATACTATAGTATGACTTTTTTCGACATACTATACTATGACTTTTTTATCACTTTTTTCGACATAGTATATTATGACTTTTTTATCACTTTTTTCGAAATACTATGCTATGACTTTTTTCGTACTATCGACATACTATAGCCTACTGTGATAATTTTTTCGACATGCTATACTATGACTTTTTATCTTTTTTCGACATACTATATTATGACTTTTTTCGACATACTATACTATGACTTTTTATCACTTTTTTCGACATACTATACTATGACTTTTTTCTTTTTATCACTTTTTTCGACATACTATACTATGACTTTTTTTATCACTTTTTTGACATACTATAATATGACTTTTTTTTCACTTTTTTCGACATACTATACTATGATCATTTTTTCGACATACTATACTATGACATTTTTATCACTTTTTTCGACATACTATAATGACTTTATTCAACATACTATGCTATGACTTTTTTATCACTTTTTCCGACATACTATACTATAACTGTTTTTATCACTTTTTTCGACATACTATACTGTGATAATTTTTTTGATATACTATGACTTTTTTCGACATACTATACTATGACTTTTTTTATCACTTTTTTCGACATAGTATATTATGACTTTTTTCTCACTTTTTTCGGCATTCTATTCTATGATCATTTTTTCGACATACTATAATATGACTTTTTTATCACTTTTCTCGACATACTATACTATGAGAATTTTTTCGACATGCTATACTATGACTTATCACTTTTTTCGACATACTATACTGTGAGAATTTTTTCGACATACTATACTATAACTTTTTATCACTTTTTTCGACATACTATACTATGACTTTTTTATTTTTATCACTTTTTTGATATACTATAATTACTTTTTTATCACCTTTTTCGACATATTATATTATGACTTTTTTATCACTTTTTTCGACATAGTATATTATGACTTTTTTATCACTTTTTTCGACATAGTATATTATGACTTTTTTATCACTGTTTTCGACATACTATACTATGACTTTTTTCGTACTGTCGACATACTATACTGTGATAATTTTTTCAACATACTATACTATGACTTTTTTATCACTTTTTTCGACATATTATACTATGATTATTTTTTCGACATACTATACTATGACTATTTTAGCACTTTTTTCGACATACTATACTATGATCATTTTTTCGACATACTATAATATGACTTTTTTATCACTTTCTTCGACATACTATACTGTGATAATTTTTTCGACATACTATACTATGACCTTTTATCACTTTTTTAGACATAATGACTTTTTTATCACCTTTTTCGACATACTATAATATGACTTTTTTCGACATACTAGCCTATACTATGACTTTTCTTTTTATCACTTTTTTCGACTTACTATAATATGACTTTTTTATCACTTTTTTCGACATAGTATATTATGACCTTTTTATCACTTTTTTCGACATAGTATATTATGACCTTTTTATCACTTTTTTCGACATAGTATATTATGACCTTTTTATCACTTTTTTCGACATAGTATATTATGACTTTTATATCACTTTTTTCGACATACTATGACTTTTTTCGACATACTATACTGACTTTTTTATCACTTTTTTCGACATAGTATATTATGACTTTTTTATCACTTTTTTCGACATAGTATATTATGACTTTTTTATCACTTTTCGAAATACTATGCTATGACTTTTTTCGTACTATCGACATACTATAGCCTGTGATAATTTTTTCGCATGCTATACTATGAATTTTTATCACTTTTTTCGACATACTATATTATGACTTTTTTCGACATACTATACTATGACTATTTTAGCACTTTTTTCGACATACTATACTATGATCATTTTTTCGACATAGTATATTATGACTTTTTTATCACTTTTTTCGAAATACTATGCTATGACTTTTTTCGTACTATCGACATACTATAGGCTACTGTGATAATTTTTTCGACATGCTATACTATGACTTTTTATCACTTTTTTCGACATACTATACTATGATAATTTTTTCGACATACTATGACTTTTTTTATCACTTTTTTCGACATACTATACTATGACTTTTTTCTTTTTAACACTTTTTTCGACATACTATACTATGACTTTTTTATCACTTTTTTCGACATAGTATATTATGACTTTTTTATCACTTTTTTCGACATAGTATATTATGACTTTGTTATCACTTTTTTCGACATACTATACTATGACTTTTTTCGTACTATCGACATACTATACTGTGATAATTTTTTCGACATACTATACTATGACTTTTTATCACTTTTTTAAACATACTATATTATGACTTTTTTAGACATACTATACTGTGACTTTTTTATCACTTTTTTCGACATACTATAATATGACTTTTTATCACTATTTTTGACATAGTATATTATGACTTTTTTATCACTTTTTTCGACATACTATACTATGACTTTTTTCGTACTATCGACATACTATACTGTGATAATCTTTTCAACATACTATACTATGACTTTTTTATCACTTTTTTTGACATATTATACTATGATCATTTTTTCGACATACTATACTATGACTATTTTAGCACTTTTTTCGACATACTATACTATGATCATTTTTTCGACATACTATATTATAACTTTTTTATCACTTTTTCCCACATACTATACTATAACTGTTTTTAGCACTTTTTTCGACATACTGTACTATTATAATTTTTTCAACATACTATACTATGACTTTATCACTTTTTTCGACATACTGTACTATTATAATTTTTTCGACATACTATACTATGACTTTTTTATCACTTTTTTCGACATACTATAATATTACTTTTTGACATACTACACTGACTTTTTATCACTTTTTTCGACATACTATAATATGACTTTTTCATAACTTTTCACGACATACTATACTATGACAATTTTTTCGATATACTATAATATGACTTTTTTATCACTTTTTTCGACATACTATACTATGACGTTTTTATCACTTTTCGACATACTATAATATTACTTTTTTTGACATACTACACCATGACTTTTTTATCACTTTTTTCGACATACTATAATATGATTTTTTTATCACTTTTTTTTTCGACATACTATACTGTGATAATTTTTTCGACATACTATACTATGACTTTTTTATCACCTTTTTCGACGTACTATACCATGACTTTATCACTTTTTTCGACATACTGTACTATTATAATTTTTTCGACATGCTATACTATGACTTTTTTATCACTTTTTTCGACCTACTGTACTATTATAATTTTTTCGACATACTATACTATGACTTTTTTATCACTTATTTCAACATGCTATGACTTTTTTATCACTTTTTTCGACATACTATACTATGACTTTTTTCGACATACTATACTATGACATTTTTATCACTTTTTGACATACTATACTATGACTTTTTATCACTTTTTTCGACATACTATAATATGACTTTTTTATCACTTTTTTCGACATACTATACTATGACTTATCACCTTTTTCGACATACTATACTATGACTTTTTTCTTTTTATCACTTTTTTCGACATACTATAATATGACTTTTTTCGACATACTATACCTTTTTTATCACTTTTTTCGACATTCTATAATATTACTTTTTGACATACTACAATGACTTTTTATCACTTTTTTCGACATACTATACTATGACTTTTTATCACTTTTTTCGACATACTAAACTATGACTTTTTTCTTATCACTTTTCTCGACATACTATACTATGACTTTTTTCGACATACTATACTATGACTTTTTTCTTTTCACTTTTTTCGACATACTATACTATGACTTTTTATCACTTTTTTCGACATACTATAATATGACTTTTTTATCGCTTTTTTCGACATACTATACTATGACTTTTTTCGACATACTATACTATGATTTTTATCACTTTTTTCGACATACTATAATCATTTTTTCGACATACTATACGACTTTTTATCACTTTTTTAGACATAATATACTATGATAATTTTTGACATACTTTACTATGACTTCATCACTTTTTTCGACATACTGTACTATTATAATTTTTTCGACATACTACACTATGACTTCTTTTTATCACTTTTTTTGACATACTATACTATGACTTTTTGATCACTTTTTTCGACATACTATATTATGACTTTTTTCTCTTTTTTTGACATCCTATACTATGACTTTTTTCGACATACTATACTATTACTTTTTTATAACTTTTTTCCACATACTATAATATGACTTTTTATCACTTTTTTAGACATACTATACTATGACTTTATCACTTTTTTCGACATGCTATACTATGATAATTTTTTCGACATACTATACTGTGACTTTTTTATCACTTTTTTCGACATACTATAATATGACTTTTTTATCACTTTTTTCGACATACTATACTGTGATAATTTTTTCGACATACTATACTATGACCTTTTATCACTTTTTTAGACATACTATACTATGACTTTTTTATTTTTATCACTTTGTTTGACATACTATAATATGACTTTTTTATCACTTTTTTCGACATACTATACTATGACTTTTTTCTTTTTAACACTTTTTTCGACATACTATACTATGACTTTTTTATCACTTTTTTGACATACCGGTACTATACTATGATCATTTTTTCGACATACTATAATATGACTTTTTTTATCACTTTTTTCGAAATACTATACTATGACTTTTTTTATCACTTTTTAAGACATACTATACTATGACTTTTTTATCACTTTTTTAGACATACTATAATATGACTTTTTTATCACTTTTTTCGACATACTATACTATGACTTTTTTATCACTTTTTTCGACATACTATACTATGACTTTTTTATCACTTTTTTGACATACTATAATATGACTTTTTTTCACTTTTTTCGACATACTATACTATGATCATTTTTTCGACATACTATACTATGACTTTTTGTCACTTTTTTCGACATACTAAAATAGTGATAAAAAGTCACATATTTTTTTTTTTTTTATTATACTATGATCATTTTTTCGACATACTATACTATGACTTTTTTCGTACTATCGACATACTATACTGTGATAATTTTTTCAACATACTATACTATGACTTTTTTATCACTTTTTTCGACATATTATACTATGATCATTTTTTCGACATACTATAATAACTTTTTTATCACTTTTTTTCGACATACTATAATATGACTTTTTTATCACTTTTTTCGACATACTATACTCTGATAATTTTTTCGACATACTATACTATGACTTTTTATCACTTTTTTAGACACACTATACTATGACTTTTTTATTTTTATCACTTTGTTTGACATACTATAATATGACTTTATCACCTTTTTCGACATACTATAATATGACTTTTTTCTTTTTATCACTTTTTTCGACATACTATACTATGACATTTTTATCACTTTTTTCGACTTACTATAATATGACTTTTTTATCACTTTTTTCGACATAGTATATTATGACCTTTTTATCACTTTTTTCGACATAGTATATTATGACTTTTATATCACTTTTTTCGACATACTATACTATGACTTTTTTCGACATACTATACTATGACTTTTTTATCACTTTTTTCGACATAGTATATTATGACCTTTTTATCACTTTTTTCGACATAGTATATTATGACTTTTATATCACTTTTTTCGACATACTATGACTTTTTTCGACATACTATACTATGACTTTTTTATCACTTTTTTCGACATAGTATATTATGACTTTTTTATCACTTTTTTCGACATAGTATATTATGACTTTTTTATCCCTTTATTTGAAATACTATGCTATGACTTTTTTCGTACTATCGACATACTATAGCCTACTGTGATAATTTTTTCGCATGCTATACTATGAATTTTTATCACTTTTTTCGACATACTATATTATGACTTTTTTCAACATACTATACTATGACTTTTTTAGCACTTTTTTCGACATACTATACTGTGATAACTTTTTCGACATACTATACTATGACTTTTTATCACTTTTTTTGACATACTATACTATGACTTTTTTCTTTTTTTCACTTTTTTCGACATACTATACTATGCCTTTTTATCACTTTTTTTGACATACTATACTATGACTTTTTTCTTTTTATCACTTTTTTCGACATACTATACTATGACTTTTTTTCACTTTTTTCGACATACTATACTATGATCATTTTTTCGACATACTATACTATGACTTTTTTATCACTTTTTTGACATACTATAATATGACTTTTTTTCACTTTTTTCGACATACTATACTATGATCATTTTTTCGACATACTATACTATGACTTTTTATCACTTTTCGAAATACTTAACTATGACATTTTTATCACTTTTTTCGACATACTATAATGACTTTATTCGACATACTATGCTATGACTTTTTTATCACTTTTTTCGACATCCTATACTATGACTTTTTTATCACTTTTTCCGACATACTATACTATGACTGTTTTTATCACTTTTTTCGACATACTATACTGTTATAATTTTTTTGACATACTATACTATGACTTTTTATCACTTTTTTCGACATACTATACTATGACTTTTTTCTTTTTATCACTTTTTTCGACATACTATAATATGACTTTTTTCGACATACTATAATATGACTTTTTATCACTTTTTTCGACATACTATACTATGACTTTTTTATCACTTTTTTCGACATACTATAATATGACTTTTTATCACTTTTTTCGACATACTATGACTTTTTTTTCACTTTTTTCGATATACTATACTATGATCATTTTTTCGACATACTATACTATGACTTTTTTATCACTTTTTTGACATATCGGTACTATACTATGATCATTTTTTCGACATACTATACTATAACTTTTTTATCACTTTTTTAGACATACTATACTATGATTTTTTTATCACTTTTTTAGACATACTATACTATGATAATTTTTTCGACATACTATAATATGTCTTTTTATCACTTTTTTCGACATACTATACTATGACTTTTTTCTTTTTAACACTTTTTTCGACATACTATACTATGACTTTTTTTTATCACTTTTGACATACCGGTACTATACTATGATAATTTTTGACATACTATAATATGACTTTTTTCTCACTTTTTTCGACATACTATAATGACTTTTTTATCACTTTTTTCGACTAGTATATTATGACTTTTTTCTCACTTTTTTCGACATTCTATTCTATGATCATTTTTTCGACATACTATAATATGCCTTTATCACTTTTTTCGACATACTATACTATGATATTTTTTTCGACATACTATACTATGACTTTATCACTTTTTTCGACATACTATATTATAACTTTTTTATCACTTTTTTAGACATACTTTTTATTTTTATCACTTTTTTGATATGCTATAATATTACTTTTTTATCACCTTTTTCGACACTGTACTATTATAATTTTTTCGACATACTATACTATGACTTTATCACTTTTTTCGACATACTATACTATGACTTTTTTATCACTTTTTTCGACATATTGTACTATTATAATTTTTTCGACATACTATACTATGACTTTTTTCTTTTTATCACTTTTTTCGACATACTATAATATGACTTTTTTCGACATACTATACTATGACTTTTTGATCACTTTTTTCGACATAGTATAATATGACTTTTTATCACTTTTTTAGACATACTATACTATGACTTTATCACTTTTTTAGACATACTATACTATGATCATTTTTTCGACATACTATACTATGACTTTTTTATCACTTTTTTCGACATACTATACTATGACTTTTTTATCACTTTTTTCGACATACTATACTATGATAATTTTTTCGACATACTATACTATGACTTTTTTATCACTTTTTTCGACATACTATACTATGACTTTTTTCTTTAACACTTTTTTCGACTTGTTTATCACTTTTTTGACATACCGGTACTATACTATGATCATTTTTTCGACATAGTATATTATGACTTTTTTATCACTTTTTTCGACATAGTATATTATGACTTTTTTATCACTTTTTTCGAAATACTATGCTATGACTTTTTTCGTACTATCGACATACTATAGCCTACTGTGATAATTTTTTATACGATACTATAACTTTTTTATCACTTTTTTCGACATACTATGACTTTTTTATCACTTTTTTCGACTAGTATATTATGACTTTTTTCTCACTTTTTTCGACATTCTATTCTATGATCATTTTTTCGACATACTATAATATGCCTTTTTTATCACTTTTTTCGACATACTATACTATGATATTTTTTTCGACATACTATATTATAACTTTTTTATCACTTTTTTCGACATACTATACTGTGACTTTTTTTATCACTTTTTTCGACATACTATATTATAACTTTTTTATCACTTTTTTCGACATACTATACTGTGACTTTTTTAATCACTTTTTTCGACATACTATACTATGATAATTTTTTCGACATACTATAATATGTCTTTTTATCACTTTTTTCGACATACTATACTATGACTTTTTGATCACTTTTTTCGACATAGTATAATATGACTATCACTTTTTTCGACATACTATACTGTGATAATTTTTTCGACATACTATACTATGACCTTTTATCACTTTTTTAGACATACTATACTATGACTTTTTTATGTTTATCACTTTGTTTGACACTTTTTTATCACCTTTTTCGACATACTATAATATGACTTTTTTCGACATACTATACTATGACTTTTCTTTTTATCACTTTTTTCGACATACTATACTATGACATTTTTATCACTTTTTTTGACTTACTATAATATGACTTTTTTATCACTTTTTTCGACATAGTATATTATGACCTTTTTATCACTTTTTTCGACATAGTATATTATGACTTTTATATCACTTTTTTCGACATACTATAGTATGACTTTTTTCGACATACTATACTATGACTTTTTTATCACTTTTTTCGACATAGTATATTATGACTTTTTTATCACTTTTTTCGAAATACTATGCTATGACTTTTTTCGTACTATCGACATACTATAGCCTACTGTGATAATTTTTTCGACATGCTATACTATGACTTTTTATCACTTTTTTTGACATACTATATTATGACTTTTTTTGACATACTATACTATGACTTTTTTAGCACTTTTTTCGACATACTATACTGTGATAACTTTTTCGACATACTATACTGTGACTTTTTATCACTTTTTTCGACATACTATACTATGACTTTTTTCTTTTTATCACTTTTTTCGACATACTATACTATGACTTTTTTATCACTTTTTTCGACATACTATATTATGACTTTTTTCGACATACTATACTATGACTTTTTTATCACTTTTTTCGACATACTATACTATGAGAATTTTTTCGACATACTATACTAACTTTTTATCACTTTTTTAGACATACTATACTATGACTTTTTTATTTTTATCACTTTTTTGATATACTATAATATTACTTTTTTATCACCTTTTTCGACATATTATATTATGACTTTTTTATCACTTTTTTCGACATAGTATATTATGACTTTTTTATCACTTTTTTCGACATAGTATATTATGACTTTATCACTGTTTTCGACATACTATACTATGACTTTTTTCGTACTGTCGACATACTATACTGTGATAATTTTTTCGACATACTATACTATGACTTTTTATCACTTTTTTAGACATACTATATTATGACTTTTTTAGACCTACTATACTGTGACTTTTTTATCACTTTTTTCGACATACTATAATATGACTTTTTATCACTATTTTTGACATAGTATATTATGACTTTTATATCACTTTTTTCGACATACTATACTATGACTTTTTTCGACATACTATACTATGACTTTTTTATCACTTTTTTCGACATAGTATATTATGACTTTTTTATCATTTTTTTCGAAATACTATGCTATGACTTTTTTCGTACTATCGACATACTATAGCCTACTGTGATAATTTTTTCGACATGCTATACTATGACTTTTTTATCACTTTTTTCGACATACTATACTATGACTTTTTTCTTTTTATCACTTTTTTCGACATACTATACTATGACTTTTTTATCACTTTTTTGACATACTATAATATGACTTTTTTTCACTTTTTTCGACATACTATACTATGATCATTTTTTCGACATACTATACTATGACTTTTTACCACTTTTTTCGAAATACTTAACTATGACATTTTTATCACTTTTTTCGACATACTATAATGACTTTATTCGACATACTATGCTATGACTTTTTTATCACTTTTTTCGACATCCTATACTATGACTTTTTTATCATTTTTTTGACATACCGGTACTATACTATGATAATGTTTTCGACATACTATAATATGACTTTTTTATCACTTTTTTCGACATACTATACTATAACTTTTTTATCACTTTTTTCGACATACTATAATATGACTTTTTTTATCACTTTTTTCGACATACTATACTGTGATAATTTTTTTGATATACTATACTATGACTTTTTTCGACATACTATACTATGACTTTTTTATCACTTTTTTCGACATAGTATATTATGACTTTTTTCTCTTTTTTCGGCATTCTATTCTATGATCATTTTTTCGACATACTATAATATGACTATTTTATCACTTTTTTCGACATACTATGAGAATTTTTTCGACATACTATACTATGACTTTTTATCACTTTTTTCGACATACTATACTGTGAGAATTTTTTCGACATACTATACTATAACTTTTTATCACTTTTTTAGACATACTTTACTATGACTTTTTTATTTTTATCACTTTTTTGATATACTATAATATTACTTTTTTATCACCTTTTTCGACATATTATATTATGACTTTTTTATCACTTTTTTCGACATAGTATATTATGACTTTTTTATCACTTTTTTCGACATAGTATATTATGACTTTTTTATCACTGTTTTCGACATACTATACTATGACTTTTTTCGTACTGTCGACATACTATACTGTGATAATTTTTTCGACATACTATACTATGACTTTTTATCACTTTTTTCGACATACTATAATATGACTTTTTATCACTATTTTTGACATAGTATATTATGACTTTTTTATCACTTTTTTCGACATACTATACTATGACTTTTTTCATATTATCGACATACTATACTGTGATAATTTTTTCAACATACTATACTATGACTATTTTAGCACTTTTTTCGACATACTATACTATGATCATTTTTTCGACATACTATAATATGACTTTTTTATCACTTTTTTCGACATACTATACTGTGATAATTTTTTCGACATACTATAATATGACTTTTTTCGACATACTAGCCTATACTATGACTTTTTTCTTTTTATCACTTTTTTCGACTTACTATAATATGACTTTTTTATCACTTTTTTCGACATAGTATATTATGACCTTTTTATCACTTTTTTCGACATAGTATATTATGACTTTTATATCACTTTTTTCGACATACTATGACTTTTTTCGACATACTATACTATGACTTTTTTATCACTTTTTTCGAAATACTATGCTATGACTTTTTTCGTACTATCGACATACTATAGCCTACTGTGATAATTTTTTCGCATGCTATACTATGAATTTTTATCACTTTTTTCGACATACTATATTATGACTTTTTTCGACATACTATACTATGACTTTTTTAGCACTTTTTTCGACATAGTATACTGTGATAACTTTTTCGACATACTATACTATGACTTTTTATCACTTTTTTTGACATACTATACTATGACTTTTTTCTTTTTTTCACTTTTTTCGACATACTATACTATGCCTTTTTATCACTTTTTTTGACATACTATACTATGACTTTTTTCTTTTTATCACTTTTTTCGACATACTATACTATGACTTTTTTTCACTTTTTTCGACATACTATACTATGATCATTTTTTCGACATACTATACTATGACTTTTTTATCACTTTTTTGACATACTATAATATGACTTTTTTTCACTTTTTTCGACATACTATACTATGATCATTTTTTCGACATACTATACTATGACTTTTTATCACTTTTTTCGAAATACTTAACTATGACATTTTTATCACTTTTTTCGACATACTATAATGACTTTATTCGACATACTATGCTATGACTTTTTTATCACTTTTTTCGACATCCTATACTATGACTTTTTTATCACTTTTTCCGACATACTATACTATAACTGTTTTTATCACTTTTTTCGACATACTATACTGTTATACTTTTTTTGACATACTATACTATGACTTTTTATCACTTTTTTCGACATACTATACTATGACTTTTTTCTTTTTATCACTTTTTTCGACATACTATAATATGACTTTTTTCGACATACTATAATATGACTTTTTATCACTTTTTTCGACATACTATACTATGACTTTTATCACTTTTTTCGACATACTATACTATGATCATTTTTTCGACATACTATAATATGACTTTTTATCACTTTTTTCGACATACTATACTATGACTTTTTTATCACCTTTTTCGATATACTATACTATGATAATTTTTTCGACATACTATACTATGACTTTTTTATCACTTTTTTAGACATACTATACTATGATTTTTTTATCACTTTTTTAGACATACTATACTATGATAATTTTTTCGACATACTATAATATGTCTTTTTATCACTTTTTTCGACATACTATACTATGACTTTTTTCTTTTTAACACTTTTTTCGACATACTATACTATGACTTTTTTTATCATTTTTTTGACATACCGGTACTATACTATGATAATTTTTTCGACATACTATAATATGACTCTCACTTTTTTCTATATATATATATTCTATATATATTTTTTCTATATATATATATATACTATAACTTTTTTATCACTTTTTTCGACATACTATGACTTTTTTATCACTTTTTTCGACATACTATACTATGATATTTTTTTCGACATACTATACTATGACTTTTTTATCACTTTTTTCGACATACTATACTGTGAATCTTTTCGACATACTATACTATAACTTTTTATCACTTTTTTAGACATACTATACTATGACTTTTTTATTTTTATCACTTTTTTGATATGCTATAATACTTTTTTATCACCTTTTTCGACATACTGTACTATTATAATTGTTTCGACATACTATACTATGACTTTTTTCTTTTTATCACTTTTTTCGACATACTATAATATGACTTTTTTCGACATACTATACTATGACTTTTTGATCACTTTTTTCGACATAGTATAATATGACTTTTTATCACTTTTTTAGACATACTATACTATGACTTTTTTATCACTTTTTTCGACATACTATACTATGACTTTTTTCTTTTTAACACTTTTTTCGACTTTTTTATCACTTTTTTGACATACCGGTACTATACTATGATCATTTTTTCGACATACTATAATATGACTTTTTCATCACTTTTTTCGACATACTATACTATAAATTTTTTATCACTTTTTTCGACATACTATACTGTGACTTTTTTATCACTTTTTTCGACATACTATACTATGATAATTTTTTCGACATACTATAATATGTCTTTTTATCACTTTTTTCGACATACTATAATATGACTTTTTTATCACTTTTTTCGACATACTATACTGTGATAATTTTTTCGACATACTATACTATGACCTTTTATCACTTTTTTAGACATACTATACTATGACTTTTTTATGTTTATCACTTTGTTTGACATACTATAATATGACTTTTTTATCACCTTTTTCGACATACTATAATATGACTTTTTTCGACATACTATACTATGACTTTTTTCTTTTTATCACTTTTTTCGACATAGTATATTATGACCTTTTTATCACTTTTTTCGACATAGTATATTATGACTTTTATATCACTTTTTTCGACATACTATAGTATGACTTTTTTCGACATACTATACTATGACTTTTTTATTACTTTTTTCGACATAGTATATTATGACTTTTTTATCACTTTTTTCGAAATACTATGCTATGACTTTTTTCGTACTATCGACATACTATAGCCTACTGTGATAATTTTTTCGACATGCTATACTATGACTTTTTATCTTTTTTCGACATACTATATTATGACTTTTTTCGACATACTATACTATGACTTTTTTAGCACTTTTTTCGACATACTATACTGTGATAACTTTTTCGACATACTATACTGTGACTTTTTATCACTTTTTTCGACATACTATACTATGACTTTTTTCTTTTTATCACTTTTTTCGACATACTATACTATGACTTTTTTTATCACTTTTTTGACATACTATAATATGACTTTTTTTTCACTTTTTTCGACATACTATACTATGATCATTTTTTCGACATACTATACTATGACATTTTTATCACTTTTTTCGACATACTATAATGACTTTATTCAACATACTATGCTATGACTTTTTCATCACTTTTTTCGACATCCTATACTATGACTTTTTTATCACTTTTTCCGACATACTATACTATAACTGTTTTTATCACTTTTTTCGACATACTATACTGTTATAATTTTTTTGACATACTATACTATGACTTTTTATCACTTTTTTCGACATACTATACTGTGATAATTTTTTTGATATACTATGACTTTTTTCGACATACTATACTATGACTTTTTTTATCACTTTTTTCGACATAGTATATTATGACTTTTTTCTCACTTTTTTCGGCATTCTATTCTATGATCATTTTTTCGACATACTATAATATGACTTTTTTATCACTTTTCTCGACATACTATACTATGAGAATTTTTTCGACATGCTATACTATGACTTATCACTTTTTTCGACATACTATACTGTGAGAATTTTTTCGACATACTATACTATAACTTTTTATCACTTTTTTCGACATACTATACTATGACTTTTTTATTTTTATCACTTTTTTGATATACTATAATTACTTTTTTATCACCTTTTTCGACATATTATATTATGACTTTTTTATCACTTTTTTCGACATAGTATATTATGACTTTTTTATCACTTTTTTCGACATAGTATATTATGACTTTTTTATCACTGTTTTCGACATACTATACTATGACTTTTTTCGTACTGTCGACATACTATACTGTGATAATTTTTTCAACATACTATACTATGACTTTTTTATCACTTTTTTCGACATATTATACTATGATTATTTTTTCGACATACTATACTATGACTATTTTAGCACTTTTTTCGACATACTATACTATGATCATTTTTTCGACATACTATAATATGACTTTTTTATCACTTTCTTCGACATACTATACTGTGATAATTTTTTCGACATACTATACTATGACCTTTTATCACTTTTTTAGACATAATGACTTTTTTATCACCTTTTTCGACATACTATAATATGACTTTTTTCGACATACTAGCCTATACTATGACTTTTTTCTTTTTATCACTTTTTTCGACTTACTATAATATGACTTTTTTATCACTTTTTTCGACATAGTATATTATGACCTTTTTATCACTTTTTTCGACATAGTATATTATGACCTTTTTATCACTTTTTTCGACATAGTATATTATGACCTTTTTATCACTTTTTTCGACATAGTATATTATGACTTTTATATCACTTTTTTCGACATACTATGACTTTTTTCGACATACTATACTGACTTTTTTATCACTTTTTTCGACATAGTATATTATGACTTTTTTATCACTTTTTTCGACATAGTATATTATGACTTTTTTATCACTTTTCGAAATACTATGCTATGACTTTTTTCGTACTATCGACATACTATAGCCTGTGATAATTTTTTCGCATGCTATACTATGAATTTTTATCACTTTTTTCGACATACTATATTATGACTTTTTTCGACATACTATACTATGACTTTTTTAGCACTTTTTTCGACATACTATACTGTGATAACTTTTTCGACATACTATACTATGACTTTTTATCACTTTTTTTGACATACTATACTATGACTTTTTTCTTTTTTTCACTTTTTTCGACATACTATACTATGCCTTTTTATCACTTTTTTTGACATACTATACTATGACTTTTTTCTTTTTATCACTTTTTTCGACATACTATACTATGACTTTTTCACTTTTTTCGACATACTATACTATGATCATTTTTTCGACATACTATACTATGACTTTTTTATCACTTTTTTGACATATTATAATATGACTTTTTTTCACTTTTTTCGACATACTATACTATGATCATTTTTTCGACATACTATACTATGACTTTTTATCACTTTTTTCGAAATACTTAACTATGACATTTTTATCACTTTTTTCGACATACTATAATGACTTTATTCGACATACTATGCTATGACTTTTTTATCACTTTTTTCGACATCCTATACTATGACTTTTTTATCACTTTTTCCGACATACTATACTATAACTGTTTTTATCACTTTTTTCGACATACTATACCGTTATAATTTTTTTGACATACTATACTATGACTTTTTTCTTTTTATCACTTTTTTCGACATACTATAATATGACTTTTTTCGACATACTATAATATGACTTTTTATCACTTTTTTCGACATACTATACTATGACTTTTTTATCACTTTTTTCGACATACTATACTATGATCATTTTTTCGACATACTATACTATGACATTTTTATCACTTTTTTCGACATACTATAATGACTTTATTCAACATACTATGCTATGACTTTTTCATCACTTTTTTCGACATCCTATACTATGACTTTTTTATCACTTTTTCCGACATACTATACTATAACTGTTTTTATCACTTTTTTCGACATACTATACTGTTATAATTTTTTTGACATACTATACTATGACTTTTTATCACTTTTTTCGACATACTATACTGTGATAATTTTTTTGATATACTATGACTTTTTTCGACATACTATACTATGACTTTTTTTATCACTTTTTTCGACATAGTATATTATGACTTTTTTCTCACTTTTTTCGGCATTCTATTCTATGATCATTTTTTCGACATACTATAATATGACTTTTTTATCACTTTTCTCGACATACTATACTATGAGAATTTTTTCGACATGCTATACTATGACTTATCACTTTTTTCGACATACTATACTGTGAGAATTTTTTCGACATACTATACTATAACTTTTTATCACTTTTTTCGACATACTATACTATGACTTTTTTATTTTTATCACTTTTTTGATATACTATAATTACTTTTTTATCACCTTTTTCGACATATTATATTATGACTTTTTTATCACTTTTTTCGACATAGTATATTATGACTTTTTTATCACTTTTTTCGACATAGTATATTATGACTTTTTTATCACTGTTTTCGACATACTATACTATGACTTTTTTCGTACTGTCGACATACTATACTGTGATAATTTTTTCAACATACTATACTATGACTTTTTTATCACTTTTTTCGACATATTATACTATGATTATTTTTTCGACATACTATACTATGACTATTTTAGCACTTTTTTCGACATACTATACTATGATCATTTTTTCGACATACTATAATATGACTTTTTTATCACTTTCTTCGACATACTATACTGTGATAATTTTTTCGACATACTATACTATGACCTTTTATCACTTTTTTAGACATAATGACTTTTTTATCACCTTTTTCGACATACTATAATATGACTTTTTTCGACATACTAGCCTATACTATGACTTTTTTCTTTTTATCACTTTTTTCGACTTACTATAATATGACTTTTTTATCACTTTTTTCGACATAGTATATTATGACCTTTTTATCACTTTTTTCGACATAGTATATTATGACCTTTTTATCACTTTTTTCGACATAGTATATTATGACCTTTTTATCACTTTTTTCGACATAGTATATTATGACTTTTATATCACTTTTTTCGACATACTATGACTTTTTTCGACATACTATACTGACTTTTTTATCACTTTTTTCGACATAGTATATTATGACTTTTTTATCACTTTTTTCGACATAGTATATTATGACTTTTTTATCACTTTTCGAAATACTATGCTATGACTTTTTTCGTACTATCGACATACTATAGCCTGTGATAATTTTTTCGCATGCTATACTATGAATTTTTATCACTTTTTTCGACATACTATATTATGACTTTTTTCGACATACTATACTATGACTTTTTTAGCACTTTTTTCGACATACTATACTGTGATAACTTTTTCGACATACTATACTATGACTTTTTATCACTTTTTTTGACATACTATACTATGACTTTTTTCTTTTTTTCACTTTTTTCGACATACTATACTATGCCTTTTTATCACTTTTTTTGACATACTATACTATGACTTTTTTCTTTTTATCACTTTTTTCGACATACTATACTATGACTTTTTCACTTTTTTCGACATACTATACTATGATCATTTTTTCGACATACTATACTATGACTTTTTTATCACTTTTTTGACATATTATAATATGACTTTTTTTCACTTTTTTCGACATACTATACTATGATCATTTTTTCGACATACTATACTATGACTTTTTATCACTTTTTTCGAAATACTTAACTATGACATTTTTATCACTTTTTTCGACATACTATAATGACTTTATTCGACATACTATGCTATGACTTTTTTATCACTTTTTTCGACATCCTATACTATGACTTTTTTATCACTTTTTCCGACATACTATACTATAACTGTTTTTATCACTTTTTTCGACATACTATACCGTTATAATTTTTTTGACATACTATACTATGACTTTTTTCTTTTTATCACTTTTTTCGACATACTATAATATGACTTTTTTCGACATACTATAATATGACTTTTTATCACTTTTTTCGACATACTATACTATGACTTTTTTATCACTTTTTTCGACATACTATACTATGATCATTTTTTCGACATACTATAATATGACTTTTTATCACTTTTTTCGACATACTATACTATGACTTTTTTATCACTTTTTTCGACATACTATACTATGACTTTTTTCTTTTTAACACTTTTTTCGACATACTATACTATGACTTTTTTATCACTTTTTTGACATACCGGTACTATACTATGATCATTTTTTCGACATACTATACTATAACTTTTTTATCACTTTTTTAGAAATACTATACTATGATAATTTTTTCGACATACTATAATATGTCTTTTTATCACTTTTTTCGACATACTATACTATGACTTTTTTTATCACTTTTTTGACATACCGGTACTATACTATGATAATTTTTTCGACATACTATAATATGACTTTTTTCTCACTTTTTTCGACATACTATACTATAACTTTTTTATCACTTTTTTTCGACATACTATAAGGACTTTTTTATCACTTTTTTCGACTAGTATATTATGACTTTTTTATCACTTTTTTCGACATAGTATATTATGACTTTTTTATCACTGTTTTCGACATACTATACTATGACTTTTTTCGTACTGTCGACATACTATACTGTGATAATTTTTTCAACATACTATACTATGACTTTTTTATCACTTTTTTCGACATATTATACTATGATTATTTTTTCGACATACTATACTATGACTTTTTTATCACTTTTTTCGACATACTATACTGTGATAATTTTTTCGACATACTATACTATGACCTTTTATCACCTTTTTCGACATACTATAATATGACTTTTTTCGACATACTAGCCTATACTATGACTTTTTTCTTTTTATCACTTTTTTCGACTTACTATAATATGACTTTTTTATCACTTTTTTCGACATAGTATATTATGACCTTTTTATCACTTTTTTCGACATAGTATATTATGACCTTTTTATCACTTTTTTCGACATAGTATATTATGACCTTTTTATCACTTTTTTCGACATAGTATATTATGACTTTTATATCACTTTTTTCGACATAGTATATTATGACTTTTTTATCACTTTTCGAAATACTATGCTATGACTTTTTTCGTACTATCGACATACTATAGCCTGTGATAATTTTTTCGCATGCTATACTATGAATTTTTATCACTTTTTTCGACATACTATATTATGACTTTTTTCGACATACTATACTATGACTTTTTTAGCACTTTTTTCGACATACTATACTGTGATAACTTTTTCGACATACTATACTATGACTTTTTATCACTTTTTTTGACATACTATACTATGACTTTTTTCTTTTTTTCACTTTTTTCGACATACTATACTATGCCTTTTTATCACTTTTTTTGACATACTATACTATGACTTTTTTCTTTTTATCACTTTTTTCGACATACTATACTATGACTTTTTCACTTTTTTCGACATACTATACTATGATCATTTTTTCGACATACTATACTATGACTTTTTTATCACTTTTTTGACATATTATAATATGACTTTTTTTCACTTTTTTCGACATACTATACTATGATCATTTTTTCGACATACTATACTATGACTTTTTATCACTTTTTTCGAAATACTTAACTATGACATTTTTATCACTTTTTTCGACATACTATAATGACTTTATTCGACATACTATGCTATGACTTTTTTATCACTTTTTTCGACATCCTATACTATGACTTTTTTATCACTTTTTCCGACATACTATACTATAACTGTTTTTATCACTTTTTTCGACATACTATACTGTTATAATTTTTTTGACATACTATACTATGACTTTTTTCTTTTTATCACTTTTTTCGACATACTATAATATGACTTTTTTCGACATACTATAATATGACTTTTTATCACTTTTTCGACATACTATACTATGACTTTTTTATCACTTTTTTCGACATACTATACTATGATCATTTTTTCGACATACTATAATATGACTTTTTATCACTTTTTTCGACATACTATACTATGACTTTTTTATCACTTTTTTCGACATACTATACTATGACTTTTTTCTTTTTAACACTTTTTTCGACATACTATACTATGACTTTTTTATCACTTTTTTGACATACCGGTACTATACTATGATCATTTTTTCGACATACTATACTATAACTTTTTTATCACTTTTTTAGAAATACTATACTATGATAATTTTTTCGACATACTATAATATGTCTTTTTATCACTTTTTTCGACATACTATACTATGACTTTTTTTATCACTTTTTTGACATACCGGTACTATACTATGATAATTTTTTCGACATACTATAATATGACTTTTTTATCACTTTTTTCGACATACTATACTATGACTTTTTTCTTTTTAACACTTTTTTCGACATACTATACTATGACTTTATCACTTTTTTCGACATACTATACTATGACTTTTTTCTTTTTAACACTTTTTTCGACTTTTTTATCACTTTTTTGACATACCGGTACTATACTATGATCATTTTTTCGACATAGTATATTATGACTTTTTTATCACTTTTTTCGACATAGTATATTATGACTTTTTTCGATATACTATACTATGACTTTTTTAGCACTTTTTTCGACATACTATACTGTGATAATTTTTTCGCATGCTATACTATGATTTTTTATCACTTTTTTCGACATACTATACTATGACTTTTTTCTTTTTTTCACTTTTTTCGACATACTATACTATGCCTTTTTATCACTTTTTTTTGACATACTATACTATGACTTTTTTCTTTTTTTCACTTTTTTCGACATACTATACTATGATCATTTTTTCGACATACTATACTATGACTTTTTTATCACTTTTTTGACATACTATAATATGACTTTTTTTCACTTTTTTCGACATACTATACTATTGTAGCCCACCTAAAATGCACAGGGCCAAAGTATTGCAATTGCTGTCATTCTCCATTCCCTTAGATGGCGCTGCTTCATGTTTGTTGGCTGAGCCACTCTATGTCGTGTAGCTAAAGAAGATGAGTGACTTTTTTCCCTCTCGTCAAGTGAATCGTTAGATGAAGACGGAGTGAGATAAATATAGTGAAACGGACCACTTAACACACAGGATAAATCAATTTCAGTATTAATGTTAGCTAGTAAAAGTGGCAAAGAAGCATTAGTTATTGTGAACTGTTGTTTACACTTTTTTTTCCCCCTTCGGATAAGTTTAAGAATCTCCGGTGAGTACAACAGGAGGGAAACTACTTGCTAGCACTTGCCACCTTAGTTTGATTAAAACCAGAAAGATAAGCTATCCTAATATACTATGTGCATTTTATGTTTCTTTGCTGTTCCTGTTATGTCCTTTTGACCATTTAGAAAAAAAACCAGTCGGAGATGATTGCTAATCTACCGTTGCAATTTGTAACGCCATTTCGTTGCATACATGTGCGTTGTTAATGAGATGGCGTAACGTGAATTTATGTATGCTTATTCAGCTACGAGTTTACTCTAACGGGCTAATGTTTTGAGGCTTAGAGCCGTCATAAAGAATGTTTGCAACATCTTTTGCCGTCTTATTCGTGGCTATATGATTTAAATGAGTTCAGCAGCTTTCTAGATTGCACATTTTTAAACCTGTAAGATGTAGCACTTTGCACTATTCACGTGTATTTTTACTGACTGTGTTTAAGTCATATTTGAGGTGGTATGTTACACAGTGCATTATGCTCACGTTTAAACTGAGAGCTATAGAATTGAATTTGAGTTACAGTGATTTTGAATGTGTTAGTGATAAAGCTATGTACTAATTAGATATTTTGCATTGCTGTATGCAGATTGTTTTTTTTGTTGTGCATATTCTGCCACTGTTGAGAGAGAGAGAGAGAGATTCTACGGCGAGCCAGTGATCCAGTGATTCAGCGACCCTGCGATTCTGGGGAGTGTCTGTAACCAGTGGCCATTCACCCGCCAAGCTCTGGTGGACCGTACGCTTTTGGATACATCATACAGATAAGATTTATGAGATCTCCAACGTTATCGCACACTGCACGGGTAGTGATTTGAAACAAGGCCTTTTATTCAACAAACCACACAGGAACTGAACTGAAACTCAACTGAGTTGAACATTGAATTGATTGACTGGACTGACTTTTTCTTTTAAATTGACTGACTGTTTTGGGGGGATTTCTGATTGTTGTTGTTATTGTTGTTGTTGTTTTTTTATCTATGTATGATTCACAATCCTTGTGGAATGTTAAAATAAATGTTTTGATACTGCTATTGCTATTCAAACAGTGGTCGTAGCCAATTCACTTTAAGAGCCGAACCTAATTCTGATTTCTAGTGCTTAAATATCATTAATATAGGTTATTGTGATATTCTCACTGATGCTTAAAGTTACGTTAGTTACAACTAGGATCATTTTTTCGACATACTATACCATGACTTTTTATCACTTTTTTCGAAATACTTAACTATGACATTTTTATCACTTTTTTCGACATACTATAATGACTTTATTCGACATACTATGCTATGACTTTTTTATCACTTTTTTCGACATCCTATACTATGACTTTTTTATCACTTTTTCCGACATACTATACTATAACTGTTTTTATCACTTTTTTCGACATACTATACTGTTATAATTTTTTTGACATACTATACTATGACTTTTTATCACTTTTTTCGACATACTATACTATGACTTTTTTCTTTTTATCACTTTTTTCGACATACTATAATATGACTTTTTTCGACATACTATAATATGACTTTTTATCACTTTTTTCGACATACTATACAATGACTTTTTTATCACTTTTTTCGATATACTATACTATGATAATTTTTTCGACATACTATACTATGACTTTTTTCTTTTTAACACTTTTTTCGACATACTATACTATGACTTTTTTATCACTTTTTTAGACATACTATACTATGATTTTTTTATCACTTTTTTAGACATACTATACTATGATAATGTTTTCGACATACTATATTATGTCTTTTTATCACTTTTCGACATACTATACTATGACTTTTTTCTTTTTAACACTTTTTTCGACATACTATACTATGACTTTTTTTTATCACTTTTTTGACATACCGGTACTATACTATGATAATTTTTTCGACATACTATAATATGACTTTTTTATCACTTTTTTCGACTAGTATATTATGACTTTTTTATCACTTTTTTCGACATTCTATTCTATGATATTTTTTTCGACATACTATACTATGACTTTTTTATCACTTTTTTCGACATACTATATTATAACTTTTTTATCTTTTTTCGACATACTATACTGTGAATTTTTTCGACATACTATACTATAACTTTTTATCACTTTTTTAGACATACTATACTATGACTTTTTTATTTTTATCACTTTTTTGATATGCTATATTACTTTTTTATCACTTTTTTCGACATACTATACTATGATAATTTTTTCGACATACTATACTATGACTTTTTTATCACTTTTTTCGACATACTATACTATGACTTTTTTATCACTTTTTTCGACATACTATACTATGACTTTTTTCTTTATCACTTTTTTCGACATACTATACTATGACTTTTTTCTTTATCACTTTTTTCGACATACTATACTATGACATTTTTATCACTTTTTTCGACTTACTATAATATGACTTTATCACTTTTTTCGACATAGTATATTATGACCTTTTTATCACTTTTTTCGACATAGTATATTATGACTTTTATATCACTTTTTTCGACATACTATACTATGACTTTTTTAGCACTTTTTTCGACATACTATACTGTGATAACTTTTTCGACATACTATACTATGCCTTTTTATCACTTTTTTTGACATACTATACTATGACTTTTTTCTTTTTTTCACTTTTTTCGACATACTATACTATGATCATTTTTTCGACATACTATACTATGACTTTTTTATCACTTTTTTGACATACTATATAATATGACTTTTTTTTCACTTTTTTCGACATACTATACTATGATCATTTTTTCGACATACTATACTATGACTTTTTATCACTTTTTTCGAAATACTTAACTATGACATTTTTATCACTTTTTTCGACATACTATAATGACTTTATTCGACATACTATGCTATGACTTTTTTATCACTTTTTTCGACATCCTATACTATGACTTTTTTATCACTTTTTCCGACATACTATACTATAACTGTTTTTATCACTTTTTTCGACATACTATACTGTTATAATTTTTTTGACATACTATACTATGACTTTTTATCACTTTTTTCGACATACTACAGTGTTTCCCCTACGTTGATTTTTAAGTGGCGCACCGCCACAGTTAAATTTCTGCCGCCACGCCATGGTATCAATGTACAAAACACCGGTCTATCAGCTGTGATTGTTAAGAGTGCATGTCGGAGAATAGCGTGGACACCGCGAGTGGGCACGCGCGCCACTCTGAAAAAAGGAAGAAAGAAAAAAAGAGACAGGCTGTCCAGAGGAGCCAGTTGAGATGACCCTAAACCATCCGTGAGAACGGCAAGTCGTATAACTTATGTTGTCAGTTCATTTAAGCCGTATAAGCCTATGATATATAGTGAACTTTGTTTCTGAATCATAACGCTATTATATTCTTTACTTATTTTTCAGATGAGTTTGTTAAAATATTTCTCGAAGAAAAGGAAGACACCTGATGACGATAACCAGGTATCCTAACTTCACATTAACTACACACAGTGTCTTAAAAGCATTGCATTTGTTATACAAAGTCTTGGATTTCATTACGAAAGTCCTATATTTTTTTTGCCTTTCCTAAACTGAGCGGAGGATGTGCGGAATGTCTCGGTGTGTGTCGGAGCCTGGCTGGCCTCTCGGCGCCTTCAGACAAAAGCTCAAGCTAACAGGCTAACGGCGTATTAGCTAGCTAGACTGTTTAGAGACGATGTGACCGGCAGGCATAAATGTTATTTTCGTTCAGGGCGATGGTTCAGTTCTGTCAATGACAGCGACAGCCCGGAGCTAGCCTTACATTTAATCTGTGTAATGTAGCTAGCGCTAATGTTAATGCTGACACAACCCCTCACTTGGCGGAGCCAGTCTCACATCAGACGCCGAAAACCAATTAAGTACACAGGCATCCTACCTTTCCATGCAATATAATCAATATAATCCTTGGAGATAGAATGAAGAAAAATTAAGATATAATCCATATCAATGCACGTCATCTGCTGTATCCACAACCATCCATACGTGTTTGAGCCATATTTCCTTCTTGCACTAAGATAGTTATCGCTAACATCTGTACAAAGTAGGCTAACCTAAATAGTAAAAGTAATTCCAACGGGGTTTTTTTCTGATTCCTTATTTATAAAGGACAATACACATTAATCAACATTTCTGTAAATGTGCCAGTGTTAGCCAGAGTATTATCAAAATATAATTAAGTACCAAAAGTAAAAGTGCTCATTATGCAGTTTAATATAACTGATTTTATTGGATTATATTATAATCCAATTAATTGTATCAAATATGACTGATCGTTTTAATGAAATGTTTTATTTAATTCAAGTAGCTTACTTATTTTCTAGGGTTGAAAAATGTACAGATTTTACATTTTCCCCTCATACTTCTGTTGGAATGGGTATGAAGTTGGCATTTAAGTTGAAATGGTATTAAAAATGTATTAAAAAGCCTTGAATTTAAGTTGGAGGATCCTGGGGGTACCCTTAAACTTTAAGGGAAAGAGAGTGCTTAGGCTATCTAACCCATTTAGACTATTAGCGTACGTGCGCACTGCAAATCACTAGTTGGGAAAAGTGAAAAAATAAATAAAAAAAACTCGAAGTAGGTTTTTCGCTCAGATGCCAACAATGGTTTAAAAACAAACATTCTAGAGGAAACACTATGGTGGCTTTTACAACATTGTACAATGTTATTACTTGTTGCCTGTTGAAATATTAGACAGGTGACAGAAGCAGACAGACAGGAGTAGTGCAGGTGGTGGATAGAGGAGAAGCCCAGAGTGAAGTGCCAGTGCAGAGTGAAGCAGAAGAGCACAATGTAACAGGAGAGAGGGCAGAAAGAGAGGGGAGTGGAGGAGAAGAAGATGGCAGCAATAAAAAGAAAGATAAGCACAGGCTCTCAGGCTGGGATCCTGCATGGGTAGACAAACCAAGGTTCCACCCATGGCTCTACCACACAGACCATGGCAAGTACTCAGCAGTACACCATATCAGGCATGTATGTCATTTTCAGTCTAGTGTTTTAAAAATAATGGCAAAACAAAGACACTTTTTTCTTTTCTTACAGGAATGTTTTGCCGCATATGTCGGCAGCATAAGCAGGCCCCCAAGACAGGTTTTTCCAAACGGCCATTTATTGAAGTAGGTAGCAAAATCTACAGAGTTGACTATTTGGATAGACATATGGCAACGGAGCACCACAAGCAATGTGTAAAATCACATGCCTTATTAGCACAAGGTAATTTTAATAATATTGGTCAATTATATCAATAAAATATGTCCAATATAATCTGTTTTTGTTGTTGTTGCAACATCCATCAATGATAATGGATATTTTTACCTGCTATGCATAGGTTCTTCAGTTCTAGTTGCCTTAGACCCCATCATAACATTTGAACATGAGGCAATCATTGGGGGATTCAAATGCCTATATCACCTAACTAAGAGAGAACAAGCACACCACACAAACTATCCAGCTCTGCTGGATCTTGCAGACTTGCTGGGGTGTAACTATTTTGAAAAGCTAAAGGTAAATAATTATTATCACACTGTTTTATTGTTCATATTTACAAATAAGCTATCCTAAAAACTCATTTCTTGTTTAATCTAATTTACTTTTAGATTGGAAAAAACATCAGCTACCGGTCTCACCGCATTATTGAGGAGATGCTGGAAATATTGGCCAGAGTGGTTGAAGAACCAATTCTGAAAGCGATTCAGTCCTCTGTGGCTATTGGGTTGGAGGTAGACGAGAGCACAGATGTGTCTGTTAAAAGGCAACTGGATCTGCACATTCGGTATCAGTCAATTAAGAGGTCAATAATTAAAAACTGGACTGGAGTAAAGCATAATATGTTTGTGATGTATTGTTGTTGTTTTTTTATTTATTTTTTTCAGATATATGGACAATGAAGGTCAACTCTTCAGCCAGTTCCTGGACCTGGTCAATGTAAGTGATGGGAAGGCTGCAACCATTGTGGCAGCAATAAAGGAAGTGCTGCACAAAAAGAACGTGCCAACTCATAAGCTCTATGGGCTAGGAACAGACGGAGCTGCTGTAATGACTGGTAAGAGTTAACAAAGAGTCATTTTAGTTGCACGGATTTGTTTTAAGTTGGCTTGAATATGAAATGGTTATTGCATGTCTTTGTTATCTTTCTCTTTTCTTGTAACAGGAAGGTTGAATGGTGTAGCGAAACAGCTCCAGGATGACTTCCCCTGGTTGATGCCAGTTGCTTGTGCTGCCCATCGCCTCGCCCTGGCATGCAAGGATGCCTCATCTGAGGTTCCCTACATGTCTACCTTTAGGGACCATTTACAGCAGCTCCATCAGTACTTTCAGAACAGTGCCAACAGAACAGCGGTTCTGAAAGCTGCATCACAGTCTTTAGGCCTTGAGGACTTAAAAGTAAAGGTGAGAGAAAATACTTTTACACTTTTAACAATTCTGGTCATTATTTCATTATTTTAGATGCAATGTGTGCTATTATTAATCTTTTACACCACTACTAAATATTTTTCAGCAAGTAAAGGATACACGCTGGCTATCACAGCACCTGGCAATTCTTACATTGGTAAAAAATCTCAGTGCTGTCATGACTGCCTTGGCTGAGGAGACTGAGGTCCATAAGTGCCCAGTAGCCAAGGGCCTCTATGGGTTTTGCTGCACATACCGCTTTGTGGCTTCAGTACACCTACAGGCAGATGTACTACCACACTTAGCCCAGCTTTCTAGGATTTTCCAGAAAGAGACGGTCAACTTCCTGGCCATCAAAGAGCAGGTACTTTTAACATGCATATTTTAATTGTAAAGCAGTACAACTAAATTCTAAGCTGTTCAATCAGTGCACATTATATAAAAAAAATGCTGAGGATTGTGTAACTGCCTTTATCAGGTCCCAGTGACTATGGCATGCCTAAAGAACATCAAAGATGCAGGTGATGTACAGCCCCCTGGCTCATTCTTGTCCCAACTCCATAGTGACCTTGACAACCCTGCAGGATTGGGTGCATTTAACATCATTGATGAAGAGGAAAGGGAGAGGAGAGGTAGAGGCCAGGTGAAGCCCACAAGAGAGGTTCTTTGGTCCCGGTACAGGACACAGGTGCATTTTGTTTTGATTGGCTGCTGCTAAGTGTCAGTCTAAGACAAATAAAATAGCATGATAGAGCCCAGTCTTAGTTTGATTGAAATGCTATTTCCACAGGGAGTCAATCAATAAAACTTAATAATTCCGTTTGTGCCATGTTTAGGTAATGGAACCTTATCTTGATGCGCTCCAGGACAGCCTTGACAGAAGGTTCCAAAACCTCAATATCATGGGAGCCTTTCATGTGTTGGGCCCCCAAGCAGACAAAGAGGATCATGATTCCATCAACTTGGAAAAAATCAAGACCCTGTCCACCAAATTCCTGCAGCAACCGGACAGTCATGCACTGCAAGAATGGTCATCTTTTAAGCAACATGTGCTGACTGGAGCATTCAAGGTAAATTAGACACAATTTAACTTCAGAACAACTACAGAAACATGACTGAGGAACTCAGCTTAATTGCCTACTGTCTGTGTTGTAATGTTTCAGGATATGGACCAGCTTACCATAATGAGCAAACTGGCATCCCAGCACGATGAGTGGTGTCAAATCTACCCCTCCCTCAGTAAGCTGGCAGCCATTGCCCTCACAGTGCCAATCTCAAGTGTTAACTGTGAGAGAGATTTCTCAACCATGAATAGGGTAAGCCATTTCAGTGTTATGTGAAATGAGAGATTGTTTGGCTATCAATATCTCTCACATCACAATTTTTTTTTAATTCTTTTTTATAGGTGAAAACAGACTTAAGGAACAGGCTGCAGGGGGACCATCTAGCAGCATGTATGCTACTAAGCATCAATGGGCCACCTCTTTCTGAATTCCCCTACAACCGAGCCTTGGAGTTATTTCTCCAAAAACCAAGAAAAATGAAATGCTCACAGAAAGACTGCCAACTTTGCAACTGAACTGGGGGGGGGGGGGGGTTGACAGACCTGCCCCCACTGGGAAAAAATGTAGTTGTAGTGGGTCCGTTCCAAGTGTAGACCTCATAGATGCTAAGTGTCCTATAGTTCAATCACTACTGAAAATAAGCCTCATTGTGTTTGAATAGAGGTGAATAAATATATTTGTGTTACAGCAAAGTGTAGTAAAACATTTTTTGGGGGGAGGGGGGGGGGGGGGGGGGTTCAGACAGACCTGCCACCACAGCTTCAGAAAATCCTAGGGGAAACACTGTACTATACTATGACTTTTTTATCATTTTTTTGACATACCGGTACTATACTATGATCATTTTTTCGACATACTATAATATGACTTTTTTAGCACTTTTTTCGACATACTATACTATAACTTTTTTATCACTTTTTTCGACATACTATAATATGACTTTTATCACTTTTTTCGACATACTATACTGTGATAATTTTTTTGATATACTATACTATGACTTTTTTCGACATACTATACTATGACTTTTATCACTTTTTTCGACATAGTATATTATGACTTTTTTCTCACTTTTTTCGGCATTCTATTCTATGATCATTTTTTCGACATACTATAATATGACTTTATCACTTTTTTCGACATACTATACTATGAGAATTTTTTCGACATACTATACTATGACTTTTTATCACTTTTTTCGACATACTATACTGTGAGAATTTTTTCGACATACTATACTATAACTTTTTATCACTTTTTTAGACATACTATACTATGACTTTTTTATTTTTATCACTTTTTTGATATACTATAATATTACTTTTTTATCACCTTTTTCGACATATTATGACTTTTTATCACTTTTTTAGACATACTATATTATGACTTTTTTAGACAAACTATACTGTGACTTTTTTATCACTTTTTTCGACATACTATAATATGACTTTTTATCACTATTTTTGACATAGTATATTATGACTTTTATATCACTTTTTTCGACATACTATACTATGACTTTTTTCGACATACTATACTATGACTTTTTTATCACTTTTTTCGACATAGTATATTATGACTTTTTTATCACTTTTTTCGAAATACTATGCTATGACTTTTTTCGTACTATCGACATACTATAGCCTACTGTGATAATTTTTTCGACATGCTATACTATGACTTTTTATCACTTTTTTCGACATACTATATTTTGACTTTTTTCGACATACTATACTGTGATAACTTTTTCGACATACTATACTGTGACTTTTTATCACTTTTTTCGACATACTATACTATGACTTTTTTCTTTTTATAACTTTTTTCGACTTACTATACTATGACTTTTTTATCACTTTTTTGACATACTATAATATGACTTTTTTTATCACTTTTTTCGACATAGTATATTATGACTTTTTTCTCACTTTTTTCGGCATTCTATTCTATGATCATTTTTTCGACATACTATAATATGACTTTTTATCACTTTTTTCGACATACTATACTGTTATAATTTTTTTGACATACTATACTATGACTTTTTATCACTTTTTTCGACATACTATACTATGACTTTTTTATCATTTTTTTGACATACCGGTACTATACTATGATAATTTTTTCGACATACTATAATATGACTTTTTTATCACTTTTTTCGACATACTATACTGTGATAATTTTTTTGATATACTATACTATGACTTTTTTCGACATACTATACTGACTTTATCACTTTTTTCGACATAGTATATTATGACTTTTTTCTCACTTTTTTCGGCATTCTATTCTATGATCATTTTTTCGACATACTATAATATGACTTTTTTATCACTTTTTTCGACATACTATACTATGAGAATTTTTTCGACATACTATACTATGACTTTTTATCACTTTTTTCGACATACTATACTGTGAGAATTTTTTCGACATACTATACTATAACTTTTTATCACTTTTTTAGACATACTATACTATGACTTTTTTATTTTTATCACTTTTTTGATATACTATAATATTACTTTTTTATCACTGTTTGACATACTATACTATGACTTTTTTCGTACTGTCGACATACTATACTGTGATAATTTTTTCGACATACTATGACTTTTTATCACTTTTTTCGACATACTGTACTATAACTTTTTTTGACATACTATACTATAACTTTTTATCAATGTTTTCGACATACTATACTATGACATTTTTATCACTTTTTTCGACATACTATACTATGACTTTTTTATCACTTTATTTGGCATTCTATAGTATGAATTTTTCGACATACTATACTGACTTTTTTCGACATATTATACTATGACTTTTTTATCACTTTTTTCACATACTGTACAATGACTTTTTTGACATACTAAAATATGACTTTTCGACATACTATACTATGACTTTTTTATCACTTTTTTCGACATTCTAAAATATGATAATTTTTTCGACATACTATACTATAACTTTTTATCACTTTTTTCGACATAATATACTATGACTTTTTATCACTTTTTTCGACATACTGTACTATAACTTTTTTTGACATACTATACTGACTTTTTATCAATGTTTTCGACATACTATACTATGACTTTCATCACCTTTTTCGACGTACTATACTATGACTTTATCACTTTTTCGACATACTGTACTATTATAATTTTTTCGACATGCTATACTATGACTTTTTTATCACTTTTTTCGACATACTGTACTATTATAATTTTTTCGACATACTATACTATGACTTTTTTATCACTTATTTCAACATGCTATGACTTTATCACTTTTTTCGACATACTGTACTATGACTTTTTTGACATACTAAAATAGGACTTTTCGACATACTACACTATGACTTTTTATCACTTTTTTCGACATACTGTACTATAACTTTTTTTGACATACTATACTATGACTTTTTATCAATGTTTTCGACATACTATACTATGACTTTTTTTCGACATACTATACTATAACTTTTTTATCCCTTTTTTCGACATACTATACGACATTTTTATCACTTTTTTCGACATACTATACTATGACTTTTTTTTGACATACTACACTATGACTTTTTATCACTTTTTTCAACATACTATACTATGACTTTTTTATCACTTTATTTGGCATTCTATAGTATGACTTTTTTCGACATACTATTCTATGACTTTTTTCGACATATTATACTATGACTTTTTTATCACTTTTTTCGACATACTATACTATGACTTTTTTTCTTTTTATCACTTTTTTCGACATATTGTACTGTGACTTTTTTAATCACTTTTTTCGACATACTATACTATGACTTTTTTCGACATACTATACTATGACATTTTTATCACTTTTTGACATACTATACTATGACTTTTTATCACTTTTTTCGACATACTATAATATGACTTTTTTATCACTTTTTTCGACATACTATACTATGACTTTTTTATCACTTTTTTCGACATACTAAACTATGACTTTTTTCTTATCACTTTTTTCGACATACTATACTATGACTTTTTTCGACATACTATACTATGACTTTTATCACCTTTTTCGACATACTATACTATGACTTTTTTCTTTTTATCACTTTTTTCGACATACTATAATATGACTTTTTTCGACATACTAAAATATGACTTTTTTCGACATACTATACTATGACTTTTTTATCACCTTTTTCAACATACTATACTATGACTTTTTTCTTTTCACTTTTTTCGACATATGACTATGACTTTTTATCACTTTTTTCGACATACTATAATATGACTTTTTTATCGCTTTTTTCGACATACTATACTATGACTTTTTTCGACATACTATACTATGATTTTTATCACTTTTTTCGACATACTATAATCATTTTTTCGACATACTATACGACTTTTTATCACTTTTTTAGACATACTATACTATGATAATTTTTGACATACTTTACTATGACTTCATCACTTTTTTCGACATACTGTACTATTATAATTTTTTCGACATACTACACTATGACTTCTTTTTATCACTTTTTTCGACATACTATACTATGACATTTTTATCACTTTGACATACTACACCATGACTTTTTTATGACTTCTTTCGAAATACTATAATATTACTTTTTTATCACTTTTTTCGACATACTATACTATGATAATTTTTTCGACATACTATACTATGACTTATCACTTTTTTCGACATACTATAATTTGACTTTTTTCAACATACTATACTATGACTTTTTATCACTTTTTTCGACATAATATACTATGATCATTTTTTCGACATACTATACTATAACTTTTTTATCACTTTTTTCGACATACTATACTATAACTTTTTTATCACTTTTTTCGACATACTATACTAGACTTTTTTATCACTTTTTCGACATAGTATACTAGGACTTTTTTCGACATACTATACTAGTACTTTTTTATCACTTTTTTCGACATACCATACTATGACTTTTTATCACTTTTTTCGACATACTATACTATGACTTTTTTATCACTTTTTTCGACATACTATACTAGACTTTTTTATCACTTTTTCGACATAGTATACTAGGACTTTTTTCGACATACTATACTAGTACTTTTTTATCACTTTTTTCGACATACCATACTATGACTTTTTATCACTTTTTTTGACCTACTATACTACGACTTTTTTCGACATAACATACTATAATTTTTTTCGACATACTATACTATGACTTTTTTATCACTTTTTCCGACATACTATCATATGACTTTTTTCGACATACTGTACTATGACTTTTTTGACATACTAAAATATGACTTTTTTCGACATACTGTACTATTACTTCATCACTTTTTTCGACATACTATACTATGACTTTTTTATCACTTTTTCCGACATACTATCATATGACTTTTTTCGACATACTGTACTATGACTTTTTTGACATACTAAAATATGACTTTTTTCGACATACTGTACTATTACTTCATCACTTTTTTCGACATACTATACTATGACATTTTTATCACTTTTTTCGACATATTATACTATGACTTTTTTATCACTTTTTTGACATACTGTACAATGACCTTTTTGACATACTAAAATATGACTTTTTCGACATACTATACTATGACTTTTTATCACTTTTTTCGACATACTATACTATGACTTTTTTATCACTTTTTTCGACATACTATACTGTGATAATTTTTTCGACATACTATACTATAACTTTTTATCACTTTTTTTGACATACTATACTATGACTTTTTTCGACATACTATACTATAACTTTTTTCGACATACTATACTATGACTTTATCACTTTTTTCGACATACTATACTATGACTTTTTATTACTTTTTTCTACATACTATACTATGACTTTTTTCGACATACTATAACTTTTATCACTTTTTTCGACATACTATAATATGACTTTTTTATCACTTTTTTAGACATACTATAATATGACTTTTTTATCACTTTTTTAGACATACTATAATATGACTTTCTAATCAGTTTTTTAGACATACTATACTCTGACTTTATCACTTTTTTAGACATACTATACTGTGAAAATTCTTTCGACCTACTATACTATAACTTTTTATCACTTTTTTAGACATACTATACTATGACTTTTTTATTTTTATCACTTTTTTGATATGCTATAATATTACTTTTTTATCACCTTTTTCGACATACTGTACTATTATAATTGTTTCGACATACAATGACTTTATCACTTTTTTCGACATACTATACTATGACTTTTTTATCACTTTTTTCGACATATTGTACTATTATAATTTTTTCGACATACTATACTATGACTTTTTTCTTTTTATCAGTTTTTTAGACATACTATACTATGACTTTATCACTTTTTTCGACATACTATACTATGACTTTTTTCGACATACTATACTATAACTTTTTTCGACATACTATACTATTACATTTTTATCACTTTTTTCGACATACTATAATATGACTTTTTTCGACATACTGTACTATGACTTTTTTGACATACTAAAATATGACTTTTTTCGACATACTATACTATGACTTTTTTATCACTTTTTTCGACATACTAAAATATGATAATTTTTTCGACATACTATACTATAACTTTTTATCACTTTTTTCGACATACTGTACTATTCATCACTTTTTTCGACATACTATAACTTTTTTCGACATACTATACTTTGACATTGTTATCACTTTTTTCGACATACTATACTATGACTTTTTATTACTTTTTTCTACATACTATACTATGACTTTTTTCGACATACTATAATATGACTTTATCACTTTTTTAGACATACTATACTATGATTTTTTTATCACTTTTTTAGATATACTATACTATGATAATTTTTTCGACATACTATAACTTTTTTATCACTTTTTTCGACATACTATACTATGACTTTTTTCTTTTTAACACTTTTTTCGACATACTATAATGACTTTTTTATCACTTTTTTCGACTAGTATATTATGACTTTTTTCTCACTTTTTTCGACATTCTATTCTATGATCATTTTTTCGACATACTATAATATGCCTTTTTTATCACTTTTTTCGACATACTATACTATGATAATTTTTTCGACATACTATACTATGACTTTTTTATCACTTTTTTCGACATACTATATTATAACTTTTATCACTTTTTTCGACATACTATACTATTTGACATACTATAGTATGACTTTTTTCTTTTTATCACTTTTTTCGACATACTATAATATGACTTTTTTCGACATACTATACTATAACTTTTTATCACTTTTTTCGACATACTGTACTATTCATCACTTTTTTCGACATACTATGACTTTTTTCGACATACTATACTATAACTTTTTTCGACATACTATAACTTTTTTCGACATACTATACTTTGACATTGTTATCACTTTTTTCGACATACAATACTATGACTTTATCACTTTTTTCGACATACTATACTATGACTTTTTATTACTTTTTTCTACATACTATACTATGACTTTTTTCGACATACTATAACTTTTTTATCACTTTTTTCGACATACTATAATATGACTTTTTTATCACTTTTTTAGACATACTATACTATGATTTTTTTATCACTTTTTTCGACATACTATACTATGACTTTTTTCTTTTTAACACTTTTTTCGACATACTATAATGACTTTTTTATCACTTTTTTCGACTAGTATACTATGACTTTTTTCTCACTTTTTTCGACATTCTATTCTATGATCATTTTTTCGACATACTATAATATGCCTTTTTTATCACTTTTTTCGACATACTATACTATGATAATTTTTTCGACATACTATACTATGACTTTTTTATCACTTTTTTCGACATACTATATTATAACTTTTTTATCACTTTTTTCGACATACTATACTATGACTTTTTATTACTTTTTTCTACATACTATACTATGACTTTTTTCTTTTTAACACTTTTTTCGACATACTATACTATGACTTTTTTATCACTTTTTTGACATACTATACTATGACTTTTTTATCACTTTTTTCGACATACTATACTATGACTTTTTTATCACTTTTTTTCGACGTATTGTACTATTATAACTTTTTTCGACATACTATACTATGACATTTTTATCACTTTTTTCGACATACTATAACATGACTTTTTTTATCACTTTTTTCGACATACTAATAGTTTTTTCGACATACAATACTATGACTTTTTTAAATCACTTTTTTCGACATGCTATACTATGACTTTTTTATCACTTTTTTCGACATACTATACTATGACTTTTTTATAACTTTTTTTGACATACTATACTATGACTTTTCCATCACTTTTTTCGACATACTATACTATGACTTTATCACTTTTTTCGACATACTGTACTATTATAATTTTTTCGACATACTATACTATGACTTTTTTAGCACTTTTTTCGACATACTATACTATGACTTTTTTATCACTTTTCGACATACTATACTATGACTTTTTTTATCACTTTTTTCGACATACTATACTATGATCATTTTTTTGACACACTATACTATGACTTTTTTATCACTTTTTTCGACATAGTATATTATGACTTTTTTATCACTGTTTTCGACATACTATACTATGACTTTTTTCGTACTATCGACATACTATACTGTGATAATTTTTTCGACATACTATACTATGACTTTTTATCACTTTTTTAGACGTACTATATTATGACTTTTTTAGACATACTATACTGTGACTTTTTTATCACTTTTTTCGACATACTATAATATGACTTTTTATCACTATTTTTGACATAGTATATTATGACTTTTTTATCACTTTTTTCGACATACTATACTATGACTTTTTTCGTACTATCGACATACTATACTGTGATAATTTTTTCAACATACTATACTATGACTTTATCACTTTTTTCGACATACTATACTATGACTTTTTATCACTTTTTTCGACATACTATACTATGACTTTTTATCACTTTTTTTCGACATACTATAATATGACTTTTTTATCACTTTTTTCGACATACTATACTATGACTTTTTTCTTTTTATCACTTTTTTCGACATCCTATGCTATGACTTTTTTCGACATACTATACTATGACCATCACTTTTTTTGACATACTATAACTTTATCACTTTTTTCGACATACTATACTATGACTTTTTATCACTTTTTTCGACATACTATAATATCACTTTTTGACATACTATACTATGACTTTATCACTTTTTTCGACATACTATACTATGACTTTTTATCACTTTTTTCGACATACTATATCACTTTTTGACATACTATACTATGACTATCACTTTTTTCGACATACTATGACTTTTTTTGACATACTACACTGACTTTGTTATCACTTTTTGACATACTACAATATTACTTTGACTATACTATGACATTTTTATCACTTTTTTCGACATACTATGACTTCTCTTTTTATCACTTTTTAGACAAACTATACTATGACTTTTTTTCGACATACTATACTATAACTTTATCACTTTTCGACATACTATACTATGACTTTTTATCACTTCTTTCAACATACTATGATAATTTGTTTCGACATACTATGACTTTTTATCACTTTTTTCGACATACTATACTATGACTTTTTTGACATACTATACTATGACTTTTTTGACATACTATACTATGACTTTTTTGACATACTATACTATGACTTTTTTGACATACTATACTATGACTTTTTTGACATACTATACTATGACTTTTTTGACATACTATACTTATGACTTTTTTATCACTTTTTTCGACATACTACAATATTACTTTTTTTGAAATACTATACTATGACTTTATCACTTTTTTCGATATACTATGACTTTTTTATCACTTTTTTCGACATACTATACTATGACTTTTTTCGACATACTATACTAGTAGCCAAAACACAGCAGCAGTAGAGAGTAGAGGAGAAGAAGATGCAGCAGCAGCAAAAACCCAAATAAAGTAAGTACTTAGCTTAACTCTAGCAGGCAGAAGTAAGTTCCCTCACAAATCAGATGCACTCGGAGTATTGGTCTGATTTCAGCTACTTATGTAACCAGACACAGGTGTGGAGGCCACACCCCTGCCAATCACTCAAAGCACCTGAGAGCAGCAGCAGTAGAGAGTAGAGGAGAAGAAGCAGCAGCAGCAGCAAAAACCCAAATAAAGTAAGTACTTAGCTTAACGGCAGGCAGAAGTAACATACTACACTATTACTTTTTTTGAAATACTATACTATGAATTTTTTATCCCTTTTTTCGACATACTATAGTATGACTTTTTTATCCCTTTTTTCGACATACTATAGTATGACTTTTTTATCACTTTTTTTCGACATGCTATACTATTAAACTTTTTCCGACATACTTTACTATGACTTTTTGTCACTTTTGACGACATACTACACTGACTTATTTATCACTTTTTTCGACATACTATGATATGACTTTTTTCGACATACTATACTATGACATTTTATCACTTTTTTCGACATACTATGACATTTATCACTTTTTTCGACATACTATACGATGATCATTTTTGCGACATACTATACTATGACATTTTTATCACTTTTTTCGACATACTACAATATTACTTTTTTTGAAATATACTATGAATTTTTTATCACTTTTTTCGACATACTATACTATGACTTTTTATCACTTTTTTCGACATACTATAATATGACTTTTTTCGACATACTGTACCATTATATATTTTTCGACATACTACACTATGACTTTTCTTTTTATCACTTTTTTCGACATACTATAATGACTTTTTTCGACATACTGTACCATTATATATTTTTCGACATACTACACTATGACTTTTCTTTTTATCACTTTTTTCGACATATTGTACTGTGACCTTTTTATCACTTTTTTTGACATACTATAATATGACTTTTTTCGACATACTATACTATGACTTATCACTTTTTTCGACATACTATGCTATGACTATCACTTTTTTCGGCATATATACTATAATTTTTTATCACTTTTTTCGACATACTATAATATGACTTTTTTATCACTGTTTTCGACATACTATACTATGACTTATCACTTTTTTGACATACTATACTATGACTTTTTTATCACTTTTTTAGACATACTATACTATGACTTTTTATCACTTTTTTGGGCATACTATAGTATGACTTTTTTCGACACACTATACTATGACTTTTTTAGACATACTATACTATGACTTTTTTTTCACTTTTTTCGACATACTACACTATGACTTTTTATCACTTTTTTGGGAATACTATAGTGTGATTTTTTGACATACTACACTGACTTTTTTATCACTTTTTTCAACATACTATACTATGACTTTTTTATCACTTTTTTTCGACATACTACACTGACTTATTTATCACTTTTTTCGATATACTATAATATGACTTTTTTCGACATACTATACGATGATCATTTTTGCGACATTTTATACTATGACATTATCACTTTTTTCGACATACTACAATATTACTTTTTTTGAAATACTATACTATGAATTTATCACTTTTTTCGACATACTATACTATGATTTTATCACTTTTGACGACATACTATAATATGACTTTTTTCGACATACTGTACCATCATAATTTTTTCGACATACTACACTATGACTTTTCTTTTTATCACTTTTTTCGACATATTGTACTGTGACTTTTTTATCACTTTTTTCGACATACTACACTATGACTTTTTATCACTTTTTTAGACATACTATATTATGACTTTTTTAGACATACTACACTATGACTTTTTTTAATCACTTTTTTCGATATACTATGACTTTTTTATCACTTTTTTCGACATACTATACTATGACTTTCGACATACTGTACTATGACATTTTTATCACTTTTTGACATACTATAATATGCCTTTTTCGACATACTATACTAGTAGCCAAAACACAGCAGCAGTAGAGAGTAGAGGAGAAGAAGATGCAGCAGCAGCAAAAACCCAAATAAAGTAAGTACTTAGCTTAACTCTAGCAGGCAGAAGTAAGTTCCCTCACAAATCAGATGCACTCTGAGTATTGGTCTGATTTCAGCTACTTATGTAACCAGACACAGGTGTGGAGGCCACACCCCTGCCAATCACTCAAAGCACCTGAGAGCAGCAGCAGTAGAGAGTAGAGGAGAAGAAGAAGCAGCAGCAGCAAAAACCCAAACAAAGTAAGTACTTAGCTTAACGGCAGGCAGAAGTAACATACTACAATATTACTTTTTTTGAAATACTATACTATGAATTTTTTATCACTTTTTTCGACATACTAAAATATGCAAATTTTTTCGACATTCTATACCATAACTTTTTTATCACTTTTTTTGACATACTACACTATGACTTTTTATCACTTTTTTCGACATACTATGACTTTTTTTGACATACTACACTGACTTTTTTATCACTTTTTTCGACATACTACAATATTACTTTTTGACTATACTATGACTTTATCACTTTTTTCGACATACTATACTATGACTTTTTTATCACTTTTGGCATACTATAGTATGACTTTTTTTGACATACTATACTATGACTTTTTTATCACTTTTTTCGACATACTATATATATATATATATGACATTTTATCACTTTTTTCGACATACTATAATATCACTTTTTGACATACTATACTATGACTTTTTATCACTTTTTTCGACATACTACACTGACTTTTCTTTTTATCACTTTTTTCGACATATTGTACTGTGACTTTTTTATCACTTTTTTCGACATACTATACTATGACTTTTTATCACTTTTTTCGACATACTATACTATGACTTTTTATCACTTTTTTCGGCATATATACACTATAATTTTTTATCACTTTTTTGACATACTATACTATGACTTTTTTATCACTTTTTTCAACATACTATAGTATGACTTTTATCACTTTTTTCGACATACTATACTATGACTTTTTATCACTTTTTCGGCATATATTCTATAATTTTTTATCACTTTTTTGACATACTATACAATGACTTTTTTATCACTTTTTTCGACATGCTACACTATGACTTTTTATCACTTTTTTCGGCATATATACACTATAATTTTTTATCACTTTTTTGACATACTATACTATGACTTTTTTATCACTTTTTTCAACATACTATACTATGACTTTTTGTCACTTTTTTCGACATACTATAATATGACTTTTTTCGACATACTGTACTATTATAATTTTTTCGACATACTATACTATGACTTTTTATCACTTTTTTCGACATGCTACACTATGACTTTTCTTTTTATCACTTTTTTCGACATATTGTACTGTGACTTTTTTATCACTTTTTTCGACATACTATACTATGACTTTTTATCACTTTTTTCGACATACTATAATATGCCTTATTTCTTTTTATCACTTTTTTCGACATACTATACTATGACTTTTTATCACTTTTTTCGACATACTACACTATGACTTCTTTTTATCACTTTTTTGACATACTATACTATGACTTTTTTATCACTTTTTTCGACATACTATACTATGACTTTTTGTCACTTTTTTCGACATACTATAATATGACTTTTTTCGACATACTGTACTATTATAATTTTTTCGACATACTATACTATGACTTTTTATCACTTTTTTCGACAGACTATAATATGACTTTTCGACATACTATACTATGATTTGTATCCCTTTTTCGACATACTATAGTATGACTTTTCTTTTTATCCCTTTTTTCGACATACTATGACTTCTCTTTTCATCACTTTTTCGACAAACTATAATATGACTTTTTTTCGACATACTATACTATGACTTTTTATCACTTTTTTCGACATACTATACTATGACTATCACTTTTTTCGACATACTATACTACGACTTTATCACTTTTTTCGACATACTATACTATGACTTTTTTCGACATAATATGACTTTAGACATACTGTACTATGACAGTTTTATCACTTTTCGACATACTATACTATGACTTTATCACTTTTTTCGACATACTATGACTTTTTTTGACATACTACACTGACTATCACTTTTTTCAACATACTATGATAAGTTTTTCGACATACTATGACTTTTTATCACTTTTTTTGACAAACTATACTATGACTTTTTTATCACTTTTTTCGACATACTATAACTTTATCACTTTTTTCAACATGCTATACTATGACTTTATTACTTTTTTCGACATACTATACTATGACTTTTTTCGACATACTATGACTTTAGACATACTGTACTATGACATTTTTATCACTTTTCGAAATACTAAACGACTTTTTTTATCACTTTTTTCGACATACTATACTATGACTTTTATCACTTTTTTCGACATACTATACTATGACTTTTTTATCACTTTTTTCGACATACTATGACTTTTCTTTTTATCACTTTTTTCAACATACTATACTATGACATTTTTCGACATACTATACTATAACTTTATCACTTTTCGACATACTATACTATGATAATTTTTTCGATATACTATACTATAACTTAATCACTTTTTTCGACATACTATAATATTTTTCGACATACTATACTATGACTTCATCACTTTTTTTGACATACTATAGTATGACTTTTTATCACTTTTTTCGACATACTATACTATGATAATTTTTTCGACATACTATACTATAACTATCACTTTTTTCAACATACTATGATAATGTTTTCGACATACTATGACTTTTTATCACTTTTTTCGACATACTATACTATGACTTTTTTATCACTTTTTTCGACATCCTATGCTATGAGTTTTTTCGACATACTATGACTTTAGACATACTGTACTATGACATTTTTATCACTTTTCGAAATACTAAACGACTTTTTTTATCACTTTTTTCGACATACTATACTATGACTTTTTATCACTTTTTTCGACATACTATAATATCACTTTTTGACATACTATACTATGACTTTTTATCACTTCTTTCAACATACTATGATAATTTGTTTCGACGTACTATGCTATGACTTTTTTCGACATACTATACTATGACTTTATCACTTTTTTTGACATACTATACTATGACTTTTTTGACATACTATACTATGACTTTTTTGACATACTATACTATGACTTTTTTTGACATACTATACTATGACTTTTTTTGACATACTATACTATGACTTTTTTTGACATACTATACTATGACTTTTTTGACATACTATAGTATGACTTTTTTGACATACTATAGTATGACTTTTTTGACATACTATAGTATGACTTTTTTGACATACTATACTATGACTTTTTTGACATACTATCCTATGACTTTTTTGACATACTATACTTATTACTTTTTTATCACTTTTTTCGACATACTATACTAGTAGCCAAAACACAGCAGCAGTAGAGAGTAGAGGAGAAGAAGATGCAGCAGCAGCAAAAACCCAAATAAAGTAAGTACTTAGCTTAACTCTAGCAGGCAGAAGTAAGTTCCCTCACAAATCAGATGCACTCTGAGTATTGGTCTGATTTCAGCTACTTATGTAACCAGACACAGGTGTGGAGGCCACACCCCTGCCAATCACTCAAAGCACCTGAGAGCAGCAGCAGTAGAGAGTAGAGGAGAAGAAGAAGCAGCAGCAGCAAAAACCCAAATAAAGTAAGTACTTAGCTTAACGGCAGGCAGAAGTAACATACTACACTATTACTTTTTTTGAAATACTATACTATGAATTTTTTATCCCTTTTTTCGACATACTATAGTATGACTTTTTTATCACTTTTTTTCGACATGCTATACTATTAAACTTTTTCCGACATACTTTACTATGACTTTTTGTCACTTTTGACGACATACTACACTGACTTATTTATCACTTTTTTCGACATACTATGATATGACTTTTTTCGACATACTATGACATTTTATCACTTTTCGACATACTATGACATTTATCACTTTTTTCGACATACTATACTATGACATTTTTATCACTTTTTTCGACATACTACAATATTACTTTTTTTGAAATATACTATGAATTTTTTATCACTTTTCGACATACTATACTATGACTTTTTATCACTTTTTTCGACATACTATACTATGACTTTTTATCACTTTTTTCGACATACTGTACCATTATAATTTTTTCGACATACTACACTATGACTTTTCTTTTTATCACTTTTTTCGACATATTGTACTGTGACTTTTTTATCACTTTTTTTGATATACTATAATATGACTTTTTTCGACATACTATACTATGACTTATCACTTTTTTCGACATACTATGCTATGACTTTATCACTTTTTTCGACATACTATAGTATGACTTTTTGACATACTATACTATGACTTTTTATCACTTTTTTCGACATACTGACATACTGACATATGACATTTTATCACTTTTTTCGACATACTATAATATCACTTTTTGACATACTATACTATGACTTTTTATCACTTTTTTCGACATACTACACTATGACTTTTCTTTTTATCACTTTTTTCGACATACTATACTATGACTTTTTATCACTTTTTCCGACATACTATACTATGACTTTTTATCACTTTTTTCGACATACTACACTATGACTTTTCTTTTTATCACTTTTTTCGACATATTGTACTGTGACTTTTTTATCACTTTTTTCGACATACTATACTATGACTTTTTATCACTTTTTTCGGCATATATACTATAATTTATCACTTTTTTGACATACTATACTATGACTTTTTTATCACTTTTTTCAACATACTATAGTATGACTTTTTATCACTTTTTTCGACATACTATAATATCACTTTTTGACATACTATACTATGACTTTATCACTTTTTTCGACATACTATACTATGACTTTTTATCACTTTTTTCGACATACTATACTATGACTTTTTATCACTTTTTTCGACATACTATACTATGATCATTTTTTCGACATACTATATTATAACTTTTTTATCACTTTTTTTCGACATACTATAATATGACTTTTTTATCACTTTTTTCGACATACTATACTATGACTTTTTTCTTTTTATCACTTTTTTCGACATCCTATGCTATGACTTTTTTCGACATACTATACTATGACCATCACTTTTTTTGACATACTATAACTTTATCACTTTTTTCGACATACTATACTATGACTTTTTATCACTTTTTTCGACATACTATAATATCACTTTTTGACATACTATACTATGACTTTATCACTTTTTTCGACATACTATACTATGACTTTTTATCACTTTTTTCGACATACTATATCACTTTTTGACATACTATACTATGACTATCACTTTTTTCGACATACTATGACTTTTTTTGACATACTACACTGACTTTGTTATCACTTTTTGACATACTACAATATTACTTTGACTATACTATGACATTTTTATCACTTTTTTCGACATACTATGACTTCTCTTTTTATCACTTTTTAGACAAACTATACTATGACTTTTTTTCGACATACTATACTATAACTTTATCACTTTTCGACATACTATACTATGACTTTTTATCACTTCTTTCAACATACTATGATAATTTGTTTCGACATACTATGACTTTTTATCACTTTTTTCGACATACTATACTATGACTTTTTTGACATACTATACTATGACTTTTTTGACATACTATACTATGACTTTTTTGACATACTATACTATGACTTTTTTGACATACTATACTTATGACTTTTTTATCACTTTTTTCGACATACTACAATATTACTTTTTTTGAAATACTATACTATGACTTTATCACTTTTTTCGATATACTATGACTTTTTTATCACTTTTTTCGACATACTATACTATGACTTTTTTCGACATACTATACTAGTAGCCAAAACACAGCAGCAGTAGAGAGTAGAGGAGAAGAAGATGCAGCAGCAGCAAAAACCCAAATAAAGTAAGTACTTAGCTTAACTCTAGCAGGCAGAAGTAAGTTCCCTCACAAATCAGATGCACTCGGAGTATTGGTCTGATTTCAGCTACTTATGTAACCAGACACAGGTGTGGAGGCCACACCCCTGCCAATCACTCAAAGCACCTGAGAGCAGCAGCAGTAGAGAGTAGAGGAGAAGAAGCAGCAGCAGCAGCAAAAACCCAAATAAAGTAAGTACTTAGCTTAACGGCAGGCAGAAGTAACATACTACACTATTACTTTTTTTGAAATACTATACTATGAATTTTTTATCCCTTTTTTCGACATACTATAGTATGACTTTTTTATCCCTTTTTTCGACATACTATAGTATGACTTTTTTATCACTTTTTTTCGACATGCTATACTATTAAACTTTTTCCGACATACTTTACTATGACTTTTTGTCACTTTTGACGACATACTACACTGACTTATTTATCACTTTTTTCGACATACTATGATATGACTTTTTTCGACATACTATACTATGACCTTTTTATCACTTTTTTCCGACATACTATGACATTTTATCACTTTTTTCGACATACTATGACATTTATCACTTTTTTCGACATACTATACGATGATCATTTTTGCGACATACTATACTATGACATTTTTATCACTTTTTTCGACATACTACAATATTATTTTTTGAAATATACTATGAATTTTTTATCACTTTTTTCGACATACTATAATATGACTTTTTTCGACATACTGTACCATTATATATTTTTCGACATACTACACTATGACTTTTCTTTTTATCACTTTTTTCGACATACTATAATGACTTTTTTCGACATACTGTACCATTATATATTTTTCGACATACTACACTATGACTTTTCTTTTTATCACTTTTTTCGACATATTGTACTGTGACCTTTTTATCACTTTTTTTGACATACTATAATATGACTTTTTTCGACATACTATACTATGACTTATCACTTTTTTCGACATACTATGCTATGACTATCACTTTTTTCGGCATATATACTATAATTTATCACTTTTTTCGACATACTATAATATGACTTTTTTATCACTGTTTTCGACATACTATACTATGACTTATCACTTTTTTGACATACTATACTATGACTTTTTTATCACTTTTTTAGACATACTATACTATGACTTTTTATCACTTTTTTGGGCATACTATAGTATGACTTTTTTCGACACACTATACTATGACTTTTTTAGACATACTATACTATGACTTTTTTTTCACTTTTTTCGACATACTACACTATGACTTTTTATCACTTTTTTGGGAATACTATAGTGTGATTTTTTGACATACTACACTGACTTTTTTATCACTTTTTTCAACATACTATACTATGACTTTTTTATCACTTTTTTTCGACATACTACACTGACTTATTTATCACTTTTTTCGATATACTATAATATGACTTTTTTCGACATACTATACGATGATCATTTTTGCGACATTTTATACTATGACATTATCACTTTTTTCGACATACTACAATATTACTTTTTTTGAAATACTATACTATGAATTTATCACTTTTTTCGACATACTATACTATGATTTTATCACTTTTGACGACATACTATAATATGACTTTTTTCGACATACTGTACCATCATAATTTTTTCGACATACTACACTATGACTTTTCTTTTTATCACTTTTTTTGACATATTGTACTGTGACTTTATCACTTTTTTCGACATACTACACTATGACTTTTTATCACTTTTTTAGACATACTATATTATGACTTTTTTAGACATACTACACTATGACTTTTTTTAATCACTTTTTTCGATATACTATGACTTTTTTATCACTTTTTTCGACATACTATACTATGACTTTCGACATACTGTACTATGACATTTTTATCACTTTTTGACATACTATAATATGCCTTTTTCGACATACTATACTAGTAGCCAAAACACAGCAGCAGTAGAGAGTAGAGGAGAAGAAGATGCAGCAGCAGCAAAAACCCAAATAAAGTAAGTACTTAGCTTAACTCTAGCAGGCAGAAGTAAGTTCCCTCACAAATCAGATGCACTCTGAGTATTGGTCTGATTTCAGCTACTTATGTAACCAGACACAGGTGTGGAGGCCACACCCCTGCCAATCACTCAAAGCACCTGAGAGCAGCAGCAGTAGAGAGTAGAGGAGAAGAAGAAGCAGCAGCAGCAAAAACCCAAATAAAGTAAGTACTTAGCTTAACGGCAGGCAGAAGTAACATACTACAATATTACTTTTTTTGAAATACTATACTATGAATTTTTTATCACTTTTTTCGACATACTAAAATATGCAAATTTTTTCGACATTCTATACCATAACTTTTTTATCACTTTTTTTGACATACTACACTATGACTTTTTATCACTTTTTTCGACATACTATGACTTTTTTTGACATACTACACTGACTTTTTTATCACTTTTTTCGACATACTACAATATTACTTTTTGACTATACTATGACTTTATCACTTTTTTCGACATACTATACTATGACTTTTTTATCACTTTTGGCATACTATAGTATGACTTTTTTTGACATACTATACTATGACTTTTTTATCACTTTTTTCGACATACTATATATATATATATGACATTTTATCACTTTTTTCGACATACTATAATATCACTTTTTGACATACTATACTATGACTTTTTATCACTTTTTTCGACATACTACACTGACTTTTCTTTTTATCACTTTTTTCGACATATTGTACTGTGACTTTTTTATCACTTTTTTCGACATACTATACTATGACTTTTTATCACTTTTTTCGACATACTATACTATGACTTTTTATCACTTTTTTCGGCATATATACACTATAATTTTTTATCACTTTTTTGACATACTATACTATGACTTTTTTATCACTTTTTTCAACATACTATACTATGACTTTTTGTCACTTTTTTCGACATACTATAATATGACTTTTTTCGACATACTGTACTATTATAATTTTTTCGACATACTATACTATGACTTTTTATCACTTTTTTCGACATGCTACACTATGACTTTTCTTTTTATCACTTTTTTCGACATATTGTACTGTGACTTTTTTATCACTTTTTTCGACATACTATACTATGACTTTTTATCACTTTTTTCGACATACTATAATATGCCTTATTTCTTTTTATCACTTTTTTCGACATACTATACTATGACTTTTTATCACTTTTTTCGACATACTACACTATGACTTCTTTTTATCACTTTTTTGACATACTATACTATGACTTTTTTATCACTTTTTTCGACATACTATACTATGACTTTTTGTCACTTTTTTCGACATACTATAATATGACTTTTTTCGACATACTGTACTATTATAATTTTTTCGACATACTATACTATGACTTTTTATCACTTTTTTCGACAGACTATAATATGACTTTTCGACATACTATACTATGATTTGTATCCCTTTTTCGACATACTATAGTATGACTTTTCTTTTTATCCCTTTTTTCGACATACTATGACTTCTCTTTTCATCACTTTTTCGACAAACTATAATATGACTTTTTTTCGACATACTATACTATGACTTTTTATCACTTTTTTCGACATACTATACTATGACTATCACTTTTTTCGACATACTATACTACGACTTTATCACTTTTTTCGACATACTATACTATGACTTTTTTCGACATAATATGACTTTAGACATACTGTACTATGACAGTTTTATCACTTTTCGACATACTATACTATGACTTTATCACTTTTTTCGACATACTATGACTTTTTTTGACATACTACACTGACTATCACTTTTTTCAACATACTATGATAAGTTTTTCGACATACTATGACTTTTTATCACTTTTTTTGACAAACTATACTATGACTTTTTTATCACTTTTTTCGACATACTATAACTTTATCACTTTTTTCAACATGCTATACTATGACTTTATTACTTTTTTCGACATACTATACTATGACTTTTTTCGACATACTATGACTTTAGACATACTGTACTATGACATTTTTATCACTTTTCGAAATACTAAACGACTTTTTTTATCACTTTTTTCGACATACTATACTATGACTTTTTTATCACTTTTTTCGACATACTATGACTTTTCTTTTTATCACTTTTTAGACATACTATACTATGACTTATCACTTTTTTCAACATACTATACTATGACATTTTTCGACATACTATACTATAACTTTATCACTTTTCGACATACTATACTATGATAATTTTTTCGATATACTATACTATAACTTAATCACTTTTTTCAACATACTATGATAATTTTTTCGACATACTATGACTTTTTATCAATTTTTTCGACATACTATGCTATGACTTTTTTCGACATACTATACTATGACCTTTTATCACTTTTTTCGACATACTATAATATTTTTCGACATACTATACTATGACTTCATCACTTTTTTTGACATACTATAGTATGACTTTTTATCACTTTTTTCGACATACTATACTATGATAATTTTTTCGACATACTATACTATAACTATCACTTTTTTCAACATACTATGATAATGTTTTCGACATACTATGACTTTTTATCACTTTTTTCGACATACTATACTATGACTTTTTTATCACTTTTTTCGACATACTATACTATGACTTTTTTGACATACTATACTATGACTTTTTTGACATACTATACTATGACTTTTTTGACATACTATACTATGACTTTTTTTGACATACTATACTATGACTTTTTTTGACATACTATAGTATGACTTTTTTTGACATACTATAGTATGACTTTTTTGACATACTATAGTATGACTTTTTTGACATACTATAGTATGACTTTTTTGACATACTATAGTATGACTTTTTTGACATACTATAGTATGACTTTTTTGACATACTATACTATGACTTTTTTGACATACTATCCTATGACTTTTTTGACATACTATACTTATTACTTTTTTATCACTTTTTTCGACATACTATACTAGTAGCCAAAACACAGCAGCAGTAGAGAGTAGAGGAGAAGAAGATGCAGCAGCAGCAAAAACCCAAATAAAGTAAGTACTTAGCTTAACTCTAGCAGGCAGAAGTAAGTTCCCTCACAAATCAGATGCACTCTGAGTATTGGTCTGATTTCAGCTACTTATGTAACCAGACACAGGTGTGGAGGCCACACCCCTGCCAATCACTCAAAGCACCTGAGAGCAGCAGCAGTAGAGAGTAGAGGAGAAGAAGAAGCAGCAGCAGCAAAAACCCAAATAAAGTAAGTACTTAGCTTAACGGCAGGCAGAAGTAACATACTACACTATTACTTTTTTTGAAATACTATACTATGAATTTTTTATCCCTTTTTTCGACATACTATAGTATGACTTTTTTATCACTTTTTTTCGACATGCTATACTATTAAACTTTTTCCGACATACTTTACTATGACTTTTTGTCACTTTTGACGACATACTACACTGACTTATTTATCACTTTTTTCGACATACTATGATATGACTTTTTTCGACATACTATGACATTTTATCACTTTTTTCGACATACTATGACATTTATCACTTTTTTCGACATACTATACGATGATCATTTTTGCGACATACTATACTATGACATTTTTATCACTTTTTTCGACATACTACAATATTACTTTTTTTGAAATATACTATGAATTTTTTATCACTTTTCGACATACTATACTATGACTTTTTATCACTTTTTTCGACATACTATACTATGACTTTTTATCACTTTTTTCGACATACTGTACCATTATAATTTTTTCGACATACTACACTATGACTTTTCTTTTTATCACTTTTTTCGACATATTGTACTGTGACTTTTTTATCACTTTTTTTGATATACTATAATATGACTTTTTTCGACATACTATACTATGACTTATCACTTTTTTCGACATACTATGCTATGACTTTATCACTTTTTTCGACATACTATAGTATGACTTTTTGACATACTATACTATGACTTTTTATCACTTTTTTCGACATACTGACATACTGACATATGACATTTTATCACTTTTTTCGACATACTATAATATCACTTTTTGACATACTATACTATACTATGACTTTTTATCACTTTTTTCGACATACTACACTATGACTTTTCTTTTTATCACTTTTTTCGACATACTATACTATGACTTTTTATCACTTTTTCCGACATACTATACTATGACTTTTTATCACTTTTTTCGACATACTACACTATGACTTTTCTTTTTATCACTTTTTTCGACATATTGTACTGTGACTTTTTTATCACTTTTTTCGACATACTATACTATGACTTTTTATCACTTTTTTCGGCATATATACTATAATTTATCACTTTTTTGACATACTATACTATGACTTTTTTATCACTTTTTTCAACATACTATAGTATGACTTTTTATCACTTTTTTCGACATACTATAATATCACTTTTTGACATACTATACTATGACTTTATCACTTTTTTCAACATACTATACTATGACTTTTTATCACTTTTTTCGACATACTATACTATGACTTTTTATCACTTTTTTCGACATACTATAATATCACTTTTTGACATACTATACTATGACTTTATCACTTTTTTCGACATACTATACTATGACTTTTTATCACTTTTTTCGACATACTATACTATGACTTTTTATCACTTTTTTCGACATACTATACTATGACTTTTTATCACTTTTTTCGACATACTATATCACTTTTTGACATACTATACTATGACTATCACTTTTTTCGACATACTATGACTTTTTTTGACATACTACACTGACTTTGTTATCACTTTTTGACATACTACAATATTACTTTGACTATACTATGACATTTTTATCACTTTTTTCGACATACTATGACTTCTCTTTTTATCACTTTTTAGACAAACTATACTATGACTTTTTTTCGACATACTATAACTTTATCACTTTTCGACATACTATACTATGACTTTTTATCACTTCTTTCAACATACTATGATAATTTGTTTCGACATACTATGACTTTTTATCACTTTTTTCGACATACTATACTATGACTTTTTTGACATACTATACTATGACTTTTTTGACATACTATACTATGACTTTTTTGACATACTATACTATGACTTTTTTGACATACTATACTATGACTTTTTTGACATACTATACTATGACTTTTTTGACATACTATACTTATGACTTTTTTATCACTTTTTTCGGCATACTACAATATTACTTTTTTTGAAATACTATACTATGACTTTATCACTTTTTTCGATATACTATGACTTTTTTATCACTTTTTTCGACATACTATACTATGACTTTTTTCGACATACTATACTAGTAGCCAAAACACAGCAGCAGTAGAGAGTAGAGGAGAAGAAGATGCAGCAGCAGCAAAAACCCAAATAAAGTAAGTACTTAGCTTAACTCTAGCAGGCAGAAGTAAGTTCCCTCACAAATCAGATGCACTCTGAGTATTGGTCTGATTTCAGCTACTTATGTAACCAGACACAGGTGTGGAGGCCACACCCCTGCCAATCACTCAAAGCACCTGAGAGCAGCAGCAGTAGAGAGTAGAGGAGAAGAAGCAGCAGCAGCAGCAAAAACCCAAATAAAGTAAGTACTTAGCTTAACGGCAGGCAGAAGTAACATACTACACTATTACTTTTTTTGAAATACTATACTATGAATTTTTTATCCCTTTTTTCGACATACTATAGTATGACTTTTTTATCACTTTTTTTCGACATGCTATACTATTAAACTTTTTCCGACATACTTTACTATGACTTTTTGTCACTTTTGACGACATACTACACTGACTTATTTATCACTTTTTTCGACATACTATGATATGACTTTTTTCGACATACTATACTATGACCTTTTTATCACTTTTTTCCGACATACTATGACATTTTATCACTTTTTTCGACATACTATGACATTTATCACTTTTTTCGACATACTATACGATGATCATTTTTGCGACATACTATACTATGACATTTTTATCACTTTTTTCGACATACTACAATATTACTTTTTTTGAAATATACTATGAATTTTTTATCACTTTTCGACATACTATACTATGACTTTTTATCACTTTTTTCGACATACTATACTATGACTTTTTATCACTTTTTTCGACATACTGTACCATTATAATTTTTTCGACATACTACACTATGACTTTTCTTTTTATCACTTTTTTCGACATATTGTACTGTGACTTTTTTATCACTTTTTGACATACTATAATATGACTTTTTTCGACATACTATACTATGACTTATCACTTTTTTCGACATACTATGCTATGACTTTATCACTTTTTTCGACATACTATAGTATGACTTTTTTATCACTTTTTTCGACATACTGACACTGACATACTGACATATGACATTTTATCACTTTTTTCGACATACTATAATATCACTTTTTGACATACTATACTATGACTTTTTATCACTTTTTTCGACATACTACACTATGACTTTTCTTTTTATCACTTTTTTCGACATATTGTACTGTGACTTTTTTATCACTTTTATCGACATACTATACTATGACTTTTTATCACTTTTTTCGACATACTATACTATGACTTTTTATCACTTTTTTTCGACATACTACACTATGACTTTTCTTTTTATCACTTTTTTCGACATACTATACTGACTTTTTTATCACTTTTTTCAACATACTATAGTATGACTTTTATCACTTTTTTTGACATACTATACTATGACTTTTTATCACTTTTTTCGGCATATATACTATAATTTTTTATCACTTTTTTGACATACTATACTATGACTTTTTTATCACTTTTTTCGACATACTATACTATGACTTTTTGTCACTTTTTTCGACATACTATAATATGACTTTTTTCGACATACTGTACTATTATAATTTTTTCGACATACTATACTATGACTTTTTATCACTTTTTTCGACATACTACACTATGACTTTTCTTTTTATCACTTTTTTCGACATATTGTACTGTGACTTTTTTATCACTTTTTTCGACATACTATACTATGACTTTTTATCACTTTTTTCGGCATATATACTATAATTTTTTATCACTTTTTTGACATACTATACTATGACTTTTTTATCACTTTTTTCGACATACTATACTATGACTTTTATCACTTTTTTCGACATACTATGCTATGACTTTTTTATCACTTTTTTGACATACTATACTATGACTTTTTTATCACTTTTTTCGACATACTATACTATGACTTTTTATCACTTTTTTCGACATACTATACTATGACTTTTTATCACTTTTTTCGGCATATATACTATAATTTTTTATCACTTTTTTGACATACTATACTATGACTTTTTATCACTTTTTTCAACATGCTATACTATAACTTTATCACATTTTTCGACATACTATGCTATGACCTTTTTATCACTTTTGACATACTATAATATGACTTTTTTCGACATACTATACTATGACTTTTATCACTTTTTTCGACATACTATGACTTTTCTTTTTATCACTTTTTAGACATACTATACTATGACTTTTTATCACTTTTTTCGACATATTGTACTGTGACTTTTTTATCACTTTTTTCGACATACTATACTATGACTTTTTATCACTTTTTTCGACATACTATAATATGCCTTATTTCTTTTTATCACTTTTTTCGACATACTATACTATGACTTTTTATCACTTTTTTTGACATACTATAGTATGACTTTTTACCACTTTTTTCGACATACTATACTATGATAATTTTTTCGACATACTATACTATAACTATCACTTTTTTCAACATACTATGATAATGTTTTCGACATACTATGACTTTTTATCACTTTTTTCGACATACTATACTATGACTTTTTTATCACTTTTTTCGACATCCTATGCTATGAGTTTTTTCGACATACTATATACTATGACATTTTTATCAATTTTTGACATACTATACTATGACTTTTTATCACTTTTTTCGACATACTATACTATGACTTTTTATCACTTCTTTCAACATACTATGATAATTTGTTTCGACGTACTATGCTATGACTTTTTTCGACATACTATACTATGACTTTTTTTGACATACTATACTATGACTTTTTTTGACATACTATACTATGACTTTTTTTGACATACTATACTATGACTTTTTTGACATACTATAGTATGACTTTTTTGACATACTATAGTATGACTTTTTTGACATACTATAGTATGACTTTTTTGACATACTATAGTATGACTTTTTTGACATACTATAGTATGACTTTTTTGACATACTATAGTATGACTTTTTTGACATACTATACTATGACTTTTTTGACATACTATACTATGACTTTTTTGACATACTATACTTATGACTTTTTTATCACTTTTTTCGACATACTATACTATGACTTTTTTCGACATACTATACTAGTAGCCAAAACACAGCAGCAGTAGAGAGTAGAGGAGAAGAAGATGCAGCAGCAGCAAAAACCCAAATAAAGTAAGTACTTAGCTTAACTCTAGCAGGCAGAAGTAAGTTCCCTCACAAATCAGATGCACTCTGAGTATTGGTCTGATTTCAGCTACTTATGTAACCAGACACAGGTGTGGAGGCCACACCCCTGCCAATCACTCAAAGCACCTGAGAGCAGCAGCAGTAGAGAGTAGAGGAGAAGAAGAAGCAGCAGCAGCAAAAACCCAAATAAAGTAAGTACTTAGCTTAACGGCAGGCAGAAGTAACATACTACACTATTACTTTTTTTGAAATACTATACTATGAATTTTTTATCCCTTTTTTCGACATACTATAGTATGACTTTTTTATCACTTTTTTTCGACATGCTATACTATTAAACTTTTTCCGACATACTTTACTATGACTTTTTGTCACTTTTGACGACATACTACACTGACTTATTTATCACTTTTTTCGACATACTATACTATGACCTTTTTATCACTTTTTTCCGACATACTATGACATTTTATCACTTTTTTCGACATACTATGACATTTATCACTTTTTTCGACATACTATACGATGATCATTTTTGCGACATACTATACTATGACATTTTTATCACTTTTTTCGACATACTACAATATTACTTTTTTTGAAATATACTATGAATTTTTTATCACTTTTCGACATACTATACTATGACTTTTTATCACTTTTTTCGACATACTATACTATGACTTTTTATCACTTTTTTCGACATACTGTACCATTATAATTTTTTCGACATACTACACTATGACTTTTCTTTTTATCACTTTTTTCGACATATTGTACTGTGACTTTTTTATCACTTTTTTTGACATACTATAATATGACTTTTTTCGACATACTATACTATGACTTATCACTTTTTTCGACATACTATACTATGACTTTTTATCACTTTTTTCGGCATATATACTATAATTTTTTATCACTTTTTTGACATACTATACTATGACTTTTTTATCACTTTTTTCGACATACTATACTATGACTTTTTGTCACTTTTTTCGACATACTATAATATGACTTTTTTCGACATACTGTACTATTATAATTTTTTCGACATACTATACTATGACTTTTTATCACTTTTTTCGACATACTACACTGACTTTTCTTTTTATCACTTTTTTCGACATATTGTACTGTGACTTTTTTATCACTTTTTTCGACATACTATACTATGACTTTTTATCACTTTTTTCGACATACTATAATATGCCTTATTTCTTTTTATCACTTTTTTCGACATATTGTACTGTGACTTTTTTATCACTTTTTTTCGACATACTATACTATGACATTTTTATCACTTTTTTTCGACATACTATACTATGACATTTTTATCACTTTTTTTCGACATACTACACTATGACTTATCACTTTTTTTGACATACTATACTATGACTTTTTCCGACATACTATACTATGACTTTTTATCACTTTTTTTCGACAGTGTACTGTGACTTTTATCACTTTTTTCATACATAATGACTTTTTTTAATCACTTTTTTCAACATACTATAATATGCCTTATTTATTTTTATCACTTTTTTCGACATATTATACTACGACTTTTTATCACTTTTTTACAGAGATGGGAAGTAACGAAGTACAAATACTTCCCATCCCAAATACTTCGTTACTGTACTTAAGTAGATTTTTCAGGTATTTTACTTTACTTTACTATTTATTTTTGTGCCGACTTTTTACTTTTACTCCTTACATTTTTAACATAAATACCAGTACTTTCTACTCCTTACGTTTTACAAAAGTGGCTCGTTACTTACCCACTTACAAAAGCGCGATGATACGTAACAACATTGTTTGTGACAGAACGTTCTCATTTTCATTCATAAATTCACCCAGTCTGTGTTGGGAAGCTCTGACATTTGGACCTTCGGGGTTTCCGTGGCCCTGGATCTGACGTGAGGTCACTTAACGTTACTAAGCAACAACAAGTTGCATTCTTTGCGCGGTCTTTCCTTTCTCGCAACTAGTTAGTTACCTAGAGTTTGAACTAAGTTTTATAAGTAACGAGATATGAAACGTTACTAAACATACCTAAATAACACTACTTCAGTGTTTTCAAAAGTCTGTCCCTGAAGCTACTGCCACGTCGGGTGACGCTGCAGCTGCCACCAACGTTAGACTACTGTTACTGTTACCTGGTAAGTGAGAGTAGCCTAGCTTATGATACCGCGTGCGCGCGCGCGTGTGTGTGTGTGTACGTGCGTGTGTGTGCGTGCCTGTGTGTGTGTCTGCGTGTCTATGTGTGTGTGTACCTGCGTCTGAGTACAGCAGTAAACAGAATACAATGTTTATATCAAGCCCCCAGGAGGAGCGCCAAGTCTATATGCCACCATGGGCTTAGCGGATAGCGGTGGTACTGCACTCCATGGCCCAGAAAGACTTTTTCACATAGACTTACCGGTACATGGTGAAAGAAACGTCTATATTTCAGCGAATAATTTGTTTCAGGGTATATAAACTTACCAGTCCGAACACTTAAAAGGTTCATTGTTTAAAATGTCATGTTTTTAACATTTTTAACATTCACTAGTAGCGAATACAGAATTATTAAATTAGAAATGATGAACGCGCATAATGGACGCGAGCAGACCCGCGGGACTGCGCCGCCCACTCACATGACTCTTCTCCCGAGGTCACGTAGCGAGCTGTAATAAATAATAGCGCTAGCTAATGGTTGTAATTCAATACGTCCATGGTATTATCTTATTAAGCCATGTGTTATATTATTATGATACATCCGAGGGATGTGCGTGTGTGCTGTAAAGCCTGTTGCGTGGATGTAACGTCATTAGCGTTTCCCAAACTGGTGGGGCTATCGGCTAGCTAGCTAGTTGCTAACATCAGGGGTGCTAGCTATATGCCTACACAACGTTACTACAGACAGTGATTACATTGCCTTGGCTCTCTCTTATGATACACCTGAGGGCTGTATGCTGTAAAGCTTGTAACGTGGATGAAGGATGAAGCCATGGATGAGCTTTGTTCACTAAACTGCAGGCTAACTGCTAGCGCTAGTTAGTAGCTAGCTAGCATCACGACGTAATTATTAAATCTCCTTGGTTGTCTAGCTAAAGACATCCATCGTTTATTTAGCTAAGCATGTTGTCACTGCGCAATGTGAGTCTCAACGCTATCTGAGTCGCGTCGAGTTGCGCATGCTCAGATTTAAACAATTTACGGCATAACGACAATAACGGAAGATGGGAACAGCAATAATCGAAGATATAGAAGGTAAAAATCATTTCAAAAACGTTTTAGTTATCAAATGCTATCTATGATGGTTTGATTGCTAACGTTAGCTCATAACACCATTCAAATAACAGCCGTTGTTGTGTTTGATTGCTAACTTGTAGCCAGCAGTGAACAAACTTGGTCATGTAGCTCCATTTTCACTTACTTTTTTTATTTTTTATTAACTGACGTGAGGGATCATGCCGTGAACATGTGATGCTTTACGCTAAATAATACATTACTGCCATTTCCATCTTCCATATCTCCGATTATTGCTGTTCCCATCTTCCGTTATTGTCCTTATGCCGTAAATTGTTTAAATCTGAGCATGCGCAACTCGACGCGACTCAGATCGCGTTGAGACTCAGATCGCGCAGTGACACATGTAAACGATCGGGAACAACGAAAACAAAATGTTTAACGTCAGTGAATGTTTTAGACAATAAAAACGGCGAGTTCGCCACTTGTAAGAGACACGCTCATGTAAGAGACACGCTCATGAACGAGCATGTTGTTACCGGTTGCTAAGACAGCGCAAACAAATTGTTGCTAGTGCGCGTGTCCATCGTGACGTCATGGGCCAAGAATGCGGAAAATCCGAGCTCCATGTTGTCTTAATGCGCTTGTCACTGCGCGATCTGAGTCGCAACATGATCTGAGTCGCGTCGAGTTGCGCATGCGTCATTGTCGCAAAATGACGCGGTGACTAACGTCGTTCTACAAACGCTTGTGACCATTTATACCGGTATATCTGTCTTTGTTATATACTGTCTATGCTTGTGACGAGCAAACATCTTCTGCATATCCAGTAATATTACATAGTAATGTATTATTTAGCGTAGCGCATCACATTTTCAAGGCATGATCCCTGATGTCAGTTGTAGATTAGAGGCTGAAGTAGCGGACAAGAACCTGCTAACGAGAGACTTCTGTAATGTCAATACAATAATAATAGACCTACATAATGAAGTTCGTTCAGTAAATACAATAATAATAGAGCTACATAACGAAGTTCGTTCACTGCTGGCTACAAGTTAGCAATCAGACACAACAAAGGCTGTCACTTGAATTCAATAAGAGATAACTAAAACGTGTAGCAATAAAACAGTCATAGATAGCTAAAACATTTGATAACTAAACGTTTTTCTTCTATTAATGCTGTTTCCATCTTCTGTTATTGTCGTTATGCCGTAAACCGTGCCTGCAGCCGGATCCTGACCCCTTGGCATTATGTCGTAAACCGTTTAAATCTGAGCATGCGCAACTCGACGCGACTCAGATCGTGTTGCGACTCAGATCGCGCAGTGACAGCGCTTTTGAGCACTCTCATTGGAACGTACGGGGCTTCCCGCCGAACGCTGTATCCAGTTCTCTTAATACATCCATGGTTTATATGTCCTTGTTTCAGATGAGAGAGACAGTGAGAACTCGTGGCCTTCATTAGGTCAATGACTATGCAATATTAGAGTAAATTCTTAAATCTTAAATATGCATTGCTTTACACAATTAAATGACTATATGGTAATGTTAGTTAGCAATGGTCAGATAATGAACTAAAATAGAAACAGTGGAGCTTTTTTCTCCTTCAGTCTGCTTTTTATGCATTTGTTAGCCATGGTGCTGAAGATTGTAAACAGTTTATTAAATACTTTTGAGTAAATGTAGGCCCTTAGCAGATTTTACTGCTAATCGATACAAAAGTTGTATGATGATGCTAATTATTAGTCATGGTTTTGTGTGGCAGTGTAGGGGTGTCGGTTAAACGGCTTATTTATGTGATGTCCTGTTGCGTTCAGGTTCGGTTGCGTTTCTCATAAAGTTAAATCTGTCTTATCTTTTCTCAACTGTAAGTGTTGTTTTTCCAGGACTTTAAATAAACGCCATCAATACTTAAACGTCTGTTGCCCGTGTACAGTTCGTATTCACAAACGTCACAGTACCGACTGTCTGGGGTGTCGCTGTGGGACAGGCGAGTATGAAGCTGGGAGGGGAAAATCACAGTATACTCACTACAAAAAAATAGACTACACCACTGGTTAGTTCTACTCTAAAAGTATGCAGAACTTACATGTAGATTCATTTAAATGTTGATTAAAAATGGAACTGGATCTGTGAATTATTACAGAATCACAATTGAATTCATATCTTGCTACTCAGTCAGAATCTTATTAACCTGGAGTCCCAGTCTCTGTCACAATAATCATATATGTGATGTTTTAGGCCTTTTGGCAGACATCCATTTAAAATGTAGACAATGGCTATATACATAAAGAGCCTTTTCTCCATGTCTACTGAAGTTTCTCAGCTTGCACTCTAGTAACATTTGTGGCCCAGGTAGCTTTGCATAAAAAATGGTTGTCACTCGCAAGGCTACTTTTACTTTTATACTTTAAGTACATTTCCAAGCCTGTACTTTGTTACTTTTACTTGAGTAAATAAGTTAAATCAGTACTTCTACCAGAGTATTTTTTAACACAAGTATCTGTACTTCTACTTAAGTATGAGGAGTACTTTTCCCATCTCTGCTTTTTTTAGACATGCTATGATAATTTCTTTCGACATACTATACTATGACTTTTTATCACTTTTTTCGACATACTATACTATGACTTTTTTATCACTTTGTTCAACATACTATACTATGACTTTATCACTTTTTTCGACATACTATAATATGATAATTTTTTCGACATACTATACTATGACTTCATCACTTTTTTCGACATACTATACTATCACTTTTTTATCACTTTTTTCAACATACTATACTATGACTTTTTTATCACTTTTTTCAACATGCTATACTATAACTTTATCACATTTTTCGACATACTATGCTATGACCTTTTTATCACTTTTGACATACTATAATATGACTTTTTTCGACATACTATACTATGACTTTTATCACTTTTTTCGACATACTATGACTTTTCTTTTTATCACTTTTTAGACATACTATACTATGACTTTTTATCACTTTTTTCGACATACTATACTATGACATTTTTCGACATACTATACTATAACTTTATCACTTTTCGACATACTATACTATGATAATTTATTCGATATACTATAACTTAATCACTTTTTTCAACATACTATGATAATTTTTTCGACATACTATGACTTTTTATCAATTTTTTCGACATACTATGCTATGACTTTTTTCGACATACTATACTATGACCTTTTATCACTTTTTTCGACATACTATATTTTTCGACATACTATACTATGACTTCATCACTTTTTTCGACATACTATAGTATGACTTATCACTTTTTTCGACATACTATACTGACTTTTTTATCACTTTTTTCGACATACTATACTATGATAATTTTTTCGACATACTATACTATAACTATCACTTTTTTCAACATACTATGATAATTTTTTCGACATACTATGACTTTTTATTAGGGCTGTCAGTTTAACGCGTTATTAACGGCGTTAACGCAAACCCATTTTAATGCCGATAATTTTTTTAACGCACGAGTAACGCATAGAGAGAGCAACGGGATCTGTTAGTCCACTTCTTTAACTGTCTATGGCCACGCCATGTCCCGCCCTACGAAGCAGCTGATTGGTTTGGTTTAGGCATTTCACCGCGAGTGGTGAGGATAGTGGATTGGTCAGGGGATAGGACCTGAACAAATGGAGTTGCGTTACCTTCGACGCCTGGCCAATAGTAGTGATTGAAGGGCGGGTCTTGTAATTTCGCAGACCGCAAACAAAACAGACACAAGCCTCGGCCGGTTTTAGCTTGCTAGCCGCGTAGCTTGTAGGCTCGTGACGGCGATTATCTTCAGAGCGAGCGAGTAGTGACTCTACAGTCAGTGAGAGAAACAAATGAGGCAGTACTACCTGTAGTACTATCTGCAGGACTATCTGCAGTACTACTTGCAATGGAACATCGAGGTAACAGCGTTACATTATGTGACAGATTATTAGATCCAAGTGTGAATGTTAGTGTGAAATTGAACATAACGTATATGACAATGTTGATTTCAATAAAAAAACAGTCACAAAGCAAGCCAATCTACTTTTCCATGCTGATAAGAGAATTAAAATGAGAAAATATAATGGGACAAAAAGAAATCAAGGGACATTTAGAATAGATAAAAATGTGCGATTAATTGCGATTAATAGCGAGTTAACTGACATTAATGCGATTAAATATTTTAATTGCTTGACAGCACTAGTATCTTTTGGTATGCATTTCAGAAAAAAATGGTTAGGATTCAGGTGAAATTGCAAATAGTGATTAATCATGATTAATCCACTGAAAATTCTGATTAATTGGATTAAAAATTTTAATCATTTGACAGCCCTACTTTTTATCACTTTTTTCGACATATACTATGACTTTTTTATCACTTTTTTCGACATCCTATGCTATGACTTTTTTCGACATACTATACTATGACCATCACTTTTTTTGACATACTATAACTTTATCACTTTTTTCGACATACTATACTATGACTTTTTATCACTTTTTTCGACATACTATAATATCACTTTTTGACATACTATACTATGACTTTATCACTTTTTTCGACATACTATACTATGACTTTTTATCACTTTTTTCGACATACTATACTATGACTTTTTATCACTTTTTTCGACATACTATATCACTTTTTGACATACTATACTATGACTATCACTTTTTTCGACATACTATGACTTTTTTTGACATACTACACTGACTTTGTTATCACTTTTTGACATACTACAATATTACTTTGACTATACTATGACATTTTTATCACTTTTTTCGACATACTATGACTTCTCTTTTTATCACTTTTTAGACAAACTATACTATGACTTTTTTTCGACATACTATACTATAACTTTATCACTTTTCGACATACTATACTATGACTTTTTATCACTTCTTTCAACATACTATGATAATTTGTTTCGACATACTATGACTTTTTATCACTTTTTTCGACATACTATACTATGACTTTTTTGACATACTATACTATGACTTTTTTGACATACTATACTATGACTTTTTTGACATACTATACTATGACTTTTTTGACATACTATACTATGACTTTTTTGACATACTATACTTATGACTTTTTTATCACTTTTTTCGGCATACTACAATATTACTTTTTTTGAAATACTATACTATGACTTTATCACTTTTTTCGATATACTATGACTTTTTTATCACTTTTTTCGACATACTATACTATGACTTTTTTCGACATACTATACTAGTAGCCAAAACACAGCAGCAGTAGAGAGTAGAGGAGAAGAAGATGCAGCAGCAGCAAAAACCCAAATAAAGTAAGTACTTAGCTTAACTCTAGCAGGCAGAAGTAAGTTCCCTCACAAATCAGATGCACTCGGAGTATTGGTCTGATTTCAGCTACTTATGTAACCAGACACAGGTGTGGAGGCCACACCCCTGCCAATCACTCAAAGCACCTGAGAGCAGCAGCAGTAGAGAGTAGAGGAGGAGAAGCAGCAGCAGCAGCAAAAACCCAAATAAAGTAAGTACTTAGCTTAACGGCAGGCAGAAGTAACATACTACACTATTACTTTTTTTGAAATACTATACTATGAATTTTTTATCCCTTTTTTCGACATACTATAGTATGACTTTTTTATCACTTTTTTTCGACATGCTATACTATTAAACTTTTTCCGACATACTTTACTATGACTTTTTGTCACTTTTGACGACATACTACACTGACTTATTTATCACTTTTTTCGACATACTATGATATGACTTTTTTCGACATACTATACTATGACCTTTTTATCACTTTTTTCCGACATACTATGACATTTTATCACTTTTTTCGACATACTATGACATTTATCACTTTTTTCGACATACTATACGATGATCATTTTTGCGACATACTACAATATTACTTTTTTTGAAATATACTATGAATTTTTTATCACTTTTTTCGACATACTATACTATGACTTTTTATCACTTTTTTCGACATACTATAATATGACTTTTTTCGACATACTGTACCATTATATATTTTTCGACATACTACACTATGACTTTTCTTTTTATCACTTTTTTCGACATATTGTACTGTGACCTTTTTATCACTTTTTTTGACATACTATAATATGACTTTTTTCGACATACTATACTATGACTTATCACTTTTTTCGACATACTATGCTATGACTATCACTTTTTTCGGCATATATACTATAATTTTTTATCACTTTTTTCGACATACTATAATATGACTTTTTATCACTTTTTTCGACATGCTACACTATGACTTTTCTTTTTATCACTTTTTTCGACATATTGTACTGTGACTTTTTTATCACTTTTTTCGACATACTATACTATGACTTTTTATCACTTTTTTCGACATACTATAATATGCCTTATTTCTTTTTATCACTTTTTTCGACATACTATACTATGACTTTTTATCACTTTTTTTGACATACTATAGTATGACTTTTTACCACTTTTTTCGACATACTATACTATGATAATTTTTTCGACATACTATACTATAACTATCACTTTTTTCAACATACTATGATAATGTTTTCGACATACTATGACTTTTTATCACTTTTTTCGACATACTATACTATGACTTTTTTATCACTTTTTTCGACATCCTATGCTATGAGTTTTTTCGACATACTATATACTATGACATTTTTATCAATTTTTGACATACTATACTATGACTTTTTATCACTTTTTTCGACATACTATACTATGACTTTTTATCACTTTTTTCGACATACTATACTATGACTTTTTATCACTTTTTTCGACATACTATGACTTTTTTTGACATACTACACTGACTTTGTTATCACTTTTTGACATACTACAATATTACTTTGACTATACTATGACATTTTTATCACTTTTTTCGACATACTATGACTTCTCTTTTTATCACTTTTTAGACAAACTATACTATGACTTTTTTTCGACATACTATACTATAACTTTATCACTTTTCGACATACTATACTATGACTTTTTATCACTTCTTTCAACATACTATGATAATTTGTTTCGACATACTATGACTTTTTATCACTTTTTTCGACATACTATACTCTGTCCGTCGCTCTGTCTCTGTGTCTGTCTCTCATCCAGCCACAGCCACAAACAATATCTTAAAATTGGCTTTACTGTACACAATATAAATCTGAAACTTTGTATGTGATAGTAATTTGGCTGTTTTCACTGCTCTAACATTGTAATTGTTGCTAGGTGACCAGGCAAAGCGAGTGCGTGAGTCAAGATGTGGAGGTGCTGGTGTCGACCAATGATGTCAGCAAGCTCAACGGAACAGAGCGACCCTCTTTGTCTGTCTATGTCGAGACAAAGACAGAGATAGTCCTCTAATTAATGTTTTTTTCATGTATTTCTTGTTTGCTTTTTACATTCGACACTAGCGATTTTACTGTATATTAATTAATACATATTCTCAAATTTATACATTTTAGTTTACTCACTGAAATGTATCTAAAGTGACTTGATGCTTGGGCAACATTGTTATTTCTGATATAAATGCAAATAAATTAATTTGAATTGAATTTGTCGAGTTGAATTGAACTGACAGACAAAAACACACAGAAACACACAACACAGAAACACAGGAATACACGATAAGACACAGAAACTTTTTTCGACAAACTATAATATGACTTTTTTTCTACATACTACACTATTTTTTATCACTTATTTCGACATACTATACTATTCAGTTTATCGCACCGTTGTGACGAAAAGAGAGCTGAGCCGTAAGGCAAAGCTCTCGATCTACCGGTCAGTTTTCGTTCCTACCCTCACCTATGGTCATAAAGGTTGGGTCATGACCGAAAGAACGAGATCCAGGGTACAAGCGGCCGAAATGGGTTTCCTCAGGAGGGTGGCTGGCGTCTCCCTTAGAGATAGGGTGAGAAGCTCAGTCATCCGTGAGGAGCTCGGAGTAGAGCCGCTGCTCCTTCACGTCGGGTAAGGATGCCCCCTGGGCGCCTCCCTAGGGAGGTGTTCCAGGCACGTCCAGCTGGGAGGAGGCCTCGGGGAAGACCCAGGACTAGGTGGAGGGATTACATCTCCAACCTGGCCTGGGAACGCCTCGGGATCCCCCAGTCAGAGCTGGTTAATGTGGCTCGGGAAAGGGAAGTTTGGGGTCCCCTGCTAGAGCTGCTCCCCCCGCGACCCGACCACGGATAAGCGGACGACGATGATTTTGTCGACATACTATAAAAGTGACTTTTTAATCACTTTTTTCGACATACTACACTATGACTTTTATGTCTCTTTTCGACATACTATACTGCCCTTTTTATCACTTTTTCAACATACTATACTGACCTTTTTATCACTTTTTTCGAAATACTATACTGACCTATCACTTTTTTCGTCATACTATACTATGACTTTTCAACACTTTTTTCGACATACTATAATATGACTTTTTATAAAAAGTGTTAAAAAAAGTCCTAGTATAGTATGTCGAAAAAAGTCTTAGTATAGAATGTCGACAATTGTGATAAAAAAATCATAGTATAGGGTGTCTAAAAGTCATATTTTAGTATGTCGAAAAAAGTAAAAAAAAAATCATAGTATCGTATGTCAAAAAAGTCATTACAGTATGTCAAAAAAAGTGATAAAAAAAGTCATAGTATAGTATGTCGAAAACATAATCATAGATACTATACTAGGACTTTTTTCGAAATACTAAAATAGACTTTTTTCGACATACTTTGACTTTTTTTATCACTTTTTTAGACATACTATACTATGACTTTTTATCACTTTTTTCGTCATACTAAAATATGACTTTTTATCACTTTTTTAGACATACTATACTATGACTTTTTATCACTTTTTTCGTCATACTATAATATGACTTTTTTATCACTTTTGGCATACTATAGTATGACTTTTTATCACTTTTTTAGACATACTATAACTTTTTTCGACATACTATACTATGACTTTTTTATCACTTTTTTCGACATACTATACTATGACTTTTTTATCACTTTTTTCAACATACTATACAATGACTTTTATCACTTTTTTCGACATACTATAGTATGACTTTGTATCACTTTTTTCGACATACTATACTATGACTTTTTTTTCACTTTCTTCGACATACTACACTATGACTTTTTATCACTTTTTTGGGAATACTATAGTATGATTTTTTTCGACACACTATACTATGACTTTTTATCACTTTTTTCGACACACTATACTATGACTTTTTATCACTTTTTTCGACATACTATACTATGACTTTTTTTTCTCACTTTTTTCGACATACTATACTATGACTTTTTATCACTTTTTTCGGCATACTATAGTATGACTTTTTTCGTCATACTACACTGACTTTTTATCACTTTTTTAGACATACTATACTATGACTTTTTAACACTTTTTTCGACATACTATACTATGACTTTTTTTTCTCACTCGAAAAAAGTCCTAGTATAGAATGTCGACAATTGTGATAAAAGAAATCATAGTATAGTATGTCTAAAAGTCATATTTTAGTATGTCGAAAAAAGTAAAAAAAAATCATAGTATCGTATGTCAAAAAAAGTGATAAAAAAGTCATAGTATAGTATGTCGAAAACATAATCATAGATACTATACTATGACTTTTTTCGAAATACTAAAATAGACTTTTTTCGACATACTATGACTTTTTTATCACTTTTTTAGACATACTATACTATGACTTTTTATCCCTTTTTTCGTCATACTAAAATATGACTTTTTATCACTTCTTTCGACATACTATACTATGACTTTTTTATCACTTTTGGCATACTATAGTATGACTTTTTATCACTTTTTTAGACATACTATAACTTTTTTAGACATACTATACTATGACTTTTTTATCAATTTTTTCAACATACTATACTATGACTTTTATCACTTTTTTAGACATACTAAAATATGACTTTTTTTCACTTTTTTCGACATACTACACTATTACTTTTTATCACTTTTTTCGGCGTACTATAGTATGACTTTTTTCGTCATACTACACTGACTTTTTATCACTTTTTTCGACATACTACACTATGACTTTTTATCACTTTTTTAGACATACTATACTATGAGTTTTTTAGACATACTATACTATGACTTTTTTTTCACTTTCTTCGACATACTACACTATGACTTTTTATCACTTTTTTGGGAATACTATAGTATGATTTTTTTCGACACACTATACTATGACTTTTTATCACTTTTTTCGACACACTATACTATGACTTTTTATCACTTTTTTCGACATACTATACTATGACTTTTTTTTCTCACTTTTTTCGACATACTATACTATGACTTTTTTTTCTCACTCGAAAAAAGTCCTAGTATAGAATGTCGACAATTGTGATAAAAGAAATCATAGTATAGTATGTCTAAAAGTCATATTTTAGTATGTCGAAAAAAGTAAAAAAAAATCATAGTATCGTATGTCAAAAAAAGTGATAAAAAAGTCATAGTATAGTATGTCGAAAACATAATCATAGATACTATACTATGACTTTTTTCGAAATACTAAAATAGACTTTTTTCGACATACTATGACTTTTTTATCACTTTTTTAGACATACTATACTATGACTTTTTATCCCTTTTTTCGTCATACTAATATGACTTTTTATCACTTCTTTCGACATACTATACTATGACTTTTTTATCACTTTTGGCATACTATAGTATGACTTTTTATCACTTTTTTAGACATACTATAACTTTTTTCGACATACTATACTATGACTTTTTTATCAATTTTTTCAACATACTATACTATGACTTTTATCACTTTTTTAGACATACTATACTATGACTTTTTTATCAATTTTTTCAACATACTATACTATGACTTTTATCACTTTTTTAGACATACTAAAATATGACTTTTTTTTCACTTTTTTCGACATACTACACTATTACTTTTTATCACTTTTTTCGGCGTACTATAGTATGACTTTTTTCGTCATACTACACTGACTTTTTATCACTTTTTTCGACATACTACACTATGACTTTTTATCACTTTTTTAGACATACTATACTATGAGTTTTTTAGACATACTATACTATGACTTTTTTTTCACTTTCTTCGACATACTACACTATGACTTTTTATCACTTTTTTGGGAATACTATAGTATGATTTTTTTCGACACACTATACTATGACTTTTTATCACTTTTTTCGACACACTATACTATGACTTTTTATCACTTTTTTCGACATACTATACTATGACTTTTTTTTCTCACTTTTTTCGACATACTATACTATGACTTTTTATCACTTTTTTCGGCATACTATAGTATGACTTTTTTCGTCATACTACACTGACTTTTATCACTTTTTTAGACATACTATACTATGACTTTTTAACACTTTTTTCGACATACTTTTTATAAAAAGTGTTAAAAAAAAGTCCTAGTATAGTATGTCGAAAAAAGTCCTAGTATAGAATGTCGACAATTGTGATAAAAGAAATCATAGTATAGTATGTCTAAAAGTCATATTTTAGTATGTCGAAAAAAGTAAAAAAAAATCATAGTATCGTATGTCAAAAAAAGTGATAAAAAAGTCATAGTATAGTATGTCGAAAACATAATCATAGATACTATACTATGACTTTTTTCGAAATACTAAAATAGACTTTTTTCGACATACTATGACTTTTTTTATCACTTTTTTAGACATACTATACTATGACTTTTTATCCCTTTTTTCGTCATACTAAAATATGACTTTTTATCACTTTTTTCGACATACTATACTATGACTTTTTTTATCACTTTTGGCATACTATAGTATGACTTTTTATCACTTTTTTAGACATACTATAACTTTTTTCGACATACTATACTATGACTTTTTTATCACTTTTTTCGACATACTATACTATGACTTTTTTATCAATTTTTTCAACATACTATACTATGACTTTTATCACTTTTTTAGACATACTATACTATGACTTTTTTATCAATTTTTTCAACATACTATACTATGACTTTTATCACTTTTTTAGACATACTAAAATATGACTTTTTTTTCACTTTTTTCGACATACTACACTATTACTTTTTATCACTTTTTTCGACATACTACACTATGACTTTTTATCACTTTTTTAGACATACTATACTATGAGTTTTTTAGACATACTATACTATGACTTTTTTTTCACTTTCTTCGACATACTACACTATGACTTTTTATCACTTTTTTGGGAATACTATAGTATGATTTTTTTCGACACACTATACTATGACTTTTTATCACTTTTTTCGACACACTATACTATGACTTTTTATCACTTTTTTCGACATACTATACTATGACTTTTTTTCACTTTTTTCGACATACTACACTATGACTTTTTATCACTTTTTTAGACATACTACACTATGACTTTTTATCACTTTTTTAGACATACTATACTATGACTTTTTATCACTTTTTTCGACATACTACACTATGACTTTTTATCACTTTTTTGGGAATACTATAGTATGATTTTTTTTGACATATCACTTTTTTTGACATACTACACTATGACTTTTTTATCACTTTTTTCAACATACTATCACTTTTTTCGACATACTATACTATGACTTTTTATCACTTTTTTCGACATACTATACTATGACTTTTTATCACTTTTTTAGACATACTATACTATGACTTTTTATCACTTTTTTCGGCATACTATAGTATGACTTTTTTCGTCATACTAAAATATGACTTTTTATCACTTTTTTAGACATACTATACTATGAGTTTTTTAGACATACTATACTATGACTTTTTTTTCACTTTCTTCGACATACTACACTATGACTTTTTATCACTTTTTTGGGAATACTATAGTATGATTTTTTTCGACACACTATACTATGACTTTTTATCACTTTTTTCGACACACTATACTATGACTTTTTAACACTTTTTTCGACATACTTTTTATAAAAAGTGTTAAAAAAAGTCATATTTTAGTATGTCGAAAAAAGTAAAAAAAAATCATAGTATCGTATGTCAAAAAAAGTGATAAAAAAGTCATAGTATAGTATGTCGAAAACATAATCATAGATACTATACTATGACTTTTTTCGAAATACTAAAATAGACTTTTTTCGACATACTATGACTTTTTTATCACTTTTTTAGACATACTATACTATGACTTTTTATCACTTTTTTCGTCATACTAAAATATGACTTTTTATCACTTTTTTCGACATACTATACTATGACTTTTTTATCACTTTTTTAGACATACTATACTATGACTTTTTATCACTTTTTTCGTCATACTAAAATATGACTTTTTATCACTTTTTTCGACATACTATACTATGACTTTTTTATCACTTTTTTAGACATACTATACTATGACTTTTTATCACTTTTTTCGTCATACTAAAATATGACTTTTTTATCACTTTTGGCATACTATAGTATGACTTTTTATCACTTTTTTAGACATACTATGACTTTTTTCGACATACTATACTATGACTTTTTATCACTTTTTTCGGCATACTATGTATGACTTTTTTCGTCATACTACACTGACTTTTTATCACTTTTTTCGACATACTATACTATGACTTTTTTCGACATACTATACTATGACTTTTTTTCACTTTTTTCGACACACTATACTATGACTTTTTATCACTTTTTTGGGAATACTATAGTATTTTTTTTTTTTACATATCACTTTTTTTGACATACTACACTATGACTTTTTTATCACTTTTTTCAACATACTATCACTTTTTTCAACATACTATACTATGACTTTTATCACTTTTTTAGACATACTACACTATGACTTTTTTATCACTTTTTTCAACATACTATACAATGACTTTTATCACTTTTTTCGACATACTACACTAGGACTTTTTTATCACTTTTTTCGACATACTATAGTATGACTTTTTATCACTTTTTTAGACATACTATACTATGAGTTTTTTAGACATACTATACTATGACTTTTTTTCACTTTTTTCGACATACTACACTATGACTTTTTATCACTTTTTTCGGCATACTATAGTATGACTTTTTTTGTCATACTACACTGACTTTTTATCACTTTGAAAGTGATAAAAAAGTCATAGTATAGTATGTCGAAAAAACTCATATATACTATACTATAACTTTTTTCGACATACTATGACTTTTTATCACTTTTTTCGACATACTATAGTATGACTTTTTATCACTTTTTTCGGCATACTATAGTATGACTTTTTATCACTTTTTTCGGCATACTATAGTATGACTTTTTTCGTCATACTACACTGACTTTTTATCACTTTGAAAGTGATAAAAAAGTCATCGTATAGTATGTCGAAAAAACTCATATATATACTATAACTTTTTTCGACATACTAAAATATGACTTTTTTCGACATACTATGACTTTTTATCACTTCGAAATGCTATACTCACTTTTTTCATCACTTTTTTCGACATACTATACTGACTTTTTATCACTTCTTTCGACATACTATAGTAGGACTTTTTACACTTTTTTTAGACATACTAAAATATGATAATTTTTTCGACTTTATCACTTTTTTGGCATACTATACTATGACTTTTTTTATCGCAATTTTCGACATTCTATACTATGACTTTTTTCGACATACTATACTATGACTTTTTTATCACTTTTTATAAAAAGTCATATTATAGTATGTCGAAAAAATTGTTAAAAAGTCATAGTATAGTATGTCGAAAAAAGTGATAAAAAGTCATAGTATAGTATGTCGAAAAAAGTTTCTGTGTCTTATCGTGTGTTTTTGTGTTTCTGTGTTATCGTGTATTTCTGTGTTGTCGTGTATCTCTCTGTGTTTCTGTGTATTATCGTGCATTTCTGTGTGTTTCCTTGTGTTATTATGTATTCCTGTGTTTCTGTGTTGTCGTGTATTTCTGGGTGTTATCGTGTATTTCTGGTGTTTATGTGTCTTACGTGTGTTTCTGTGTGTTTTTGTCTGTCAGTTCAATTCAACCCGACTAATTCAATTCAAATTAAGTTATTTGCATGCATATCAGAAAAAACAATGTCACTTTAGATACATTTCAGTGAGTAAACTAAAATGTATATAATTGAGAATATATATTAAGTAATATACAGTAAAATCGCTAGTGTCGAATGTGAAACGCAAACAAAAAATACAACATGAAAAAAACATTAATTAGAGGACTATCTCTGTCTTTCTCTCGACACAGACAGACAAAGAGGGTCGCTCTGTTCCGTTGAGCTTGCTGACATCATTGGTCGACACCAGCACTTTGCCTGGTCAGCTAGCAACAATTACAATGTTAGAGCAGTGAAAACAGCCAAATTACTATCACATACAAATTGTATCATTTGTGATCCCAGATCAAAGTTTCAGATTTATATTGTGTACAGTAAAGCCAATTTTAAGATATCGTTCGCATCTGTGGCTGTCCCTATATGAGAGACACAGACACAGACAGACAGAGCGACGGACAGACAGAGTATAGTATGTCGAAGAAAGTGATAAAAAAGTCATAGTATAGTTGTCGAAAAAAGTGATAAAAAATAGTATACTATGTTGAAAAAAGTGATGAAAAGTCAGTGTCTTATCGTGCATTTTTGTGGTTTTCTGTGTGTTATCGTGTATTTCTGTGTTGTCGTGTATTTCTGTGTATTATCCTGTATTTCTGGTGTTATGTGTCTTACGTGTGTTTCTGTCTGTCAGTTCAATTCAACTCGACCAATTCAATTCAAATTAATTTATTTGCATGCATATCAGAAATAACAATGTCACTTTAGATACATTTCAGTGAGTAAACTAAAATGTATATATTTAAGAATATATATTAATTAATATACAGTAAAATCGTTAGTGTCGAATGTAAAAAGCAAACAAAAAATACAACATTAATTAGAGGACTATCTCTGTTTTTGTCTCGACACAGCTCTGTTCCGTTGAGCTTGCTGACATCATTGGTCGACACCAGCACCTCCACATCTTGACTCTGCCGTTCACGCACTCGCCTAGCAACAATTACAATGTTAGAGCAGTGAAAACAGCCAAATTACTATCACATAGTACACAAATTGTATCATTTATGATCCCAGATCAAAGTTTCAGATTTATATTGTGTACAGTAAAGCCAATTTTAAGATATTGTTTGCATCTGTGGCTGTCCCTATATGAGAGAGACAGACACAGACAGACAGAGCGACGGACAGACCTAGTATAGTATGTCGAAAAAAGTGATAAAAAAGTCTATGTCGAAAAAATTAAAATAGTACAGTATGTACACTGCTCAAAAAAATAAAGGGAACACTAAAATAACACATCCTAGATCTGAATGAATGAAATATTCTTATTAAATACTTTATTCTTTACATAGTTGAATGTGCTGACAACAAATTCACACAAACATTATCAATGGAAATCAAATGTATCAACCCATGGAGGTCTGGATTTGGGGTCACACTCAAAATTAAAGTGGAAAAACACACTAGAGGCTGATCCAACTTTGACGTAATGTCCTTAAAACAAGTCAAAGTGACCTCCACGTGCCTGTATGACCTCCCTACAACGCCTGGGCATGCTCCTGATGAGGTGGCGGATGGTCTCCTGAGGAATCTCCTCCCAGACTTGGACTAAAGCATCCACCAACTCCTGGACAGTCTGTGGTGCAACGTGGCGTTGGTGGATGGTGCGAGACATGATGTCCCAGATGTGCTCAATTGGATTCAGGTCTGGGGAACGGGCAGGCCAAGGCCAGTCCATAGCATCAATGCCTTCCTTTTGCAGGAACTGCTGACACACTCCAGCCACATGAGGTCTAGCATTTTCTTGCATTAGGAGGAACCCAGGGCCAACCGCACCAGCATATGGTCTCACAAGGGGTCTGAGGATCTCATCTGGGTACCTAATGGCAGTCACGCTACCTCTGGCGAGCACATGGAGCGGCCCCCCATGCCATGGTCATGCTGGAGGATGTTGCAGGCAGCAGAACGTTCTCCACGGCGTCTCCAGACTCTGTCACGTCTGTCACATGTGCTCAGTGTGAACCTGCTTTCATCTGTGAAGAGCACAGGGCGCCAGTGGCGAATTTGCCAATTTGGTGTTCTCTGGCAAATGCCAAACGTCCTGCACGGTGTTGGGCTGTAAGCCCAACCCCACCTGTGGACGTTGGGCCCTCAAACCACCCTCATGGAGTCTGTTTCTGACCGTTTGAGCAGAGACATGCACATTTGTGGCCTGCTGGAGGTCATTTTGCAGGGCTCTGGCAGTGCTCCTCCTTCTCCTCCTTGCACAAAGGTGGAGTTAGCGGTCCTGCTGCTGGGTTGTTGCCCTCCTACGGCCTCCTCCACGTCCCTGATGTACTGGCCTGTCTCCTGGTAGCGCCTCCATGCTCTGGACACTACACTGACAGACACAGCAAACCTTCTTGCCACAGCTCGCATTGATGTGCCATCCTGGATGAGCTGCACTACCTGAGCCACTTGTGTGGGTTGTAGACTCCGTCTCATGCTACCACTAGAGTGAAAGCACCGCCAGCATTCAAAAGTGAGCAAAAGATCAGCCAGGAACCACCTGCAGAACCACTCCTTTATTGTGTGTCTTGTTAATTTCCACCTGTTGTCTATTCCATTTGCACAACAGCATGTGAAACTGATTGTCAATCAGTGTTGCTTCCTAAGTGGACAGTTTGATTTCACAGAAGTGTGATTGACTTGGAGTTACATTGTGTTGTTTAAGCGTTCCCTTTATTTTTTTGAGCAGTGTATGTCGAAAAAAGTGATATTTTAGTATGTCGAAAAAAGTGATAAAAAAGTCATAATATACTATGTCGAAAAAAGTGATAAAAAAGTCAGAATAGTATGTCAAAAAAAGTCATAGTATAGTATGTCGAAAAAAAGTGATGAAAAGAAAAAAAGTCATAGTTTAGTATGTTGAAAAAAGTGATAAAAAAGTCATAGTTTAGTATGTCGAAAAAGTGATAAAGTCAAAGTATAGTATGTCTAAAAAAGTGCTAAAGTCATATTATAGTATGTCGAAAAAATTATCATAGTATAGTATGTCGAAAAAATTATCATAGTATGTATGTCAAAAAAAGTGATAAAAAAGTCATATTATGCTATGTCGAAAAAAGTGATAAAAAGGTCACAGTACAGTATGTCTAAAAAAGTGATAAAAGTCATATTATAGTATGTCTAAAAAAGTGATAAAAAGTCATAGTATAGTATGTCGAAAAAATCATCACAGTATAGTATGTCGAAAAAAGTGATAAAAAAGTCATAGACTAATATGTCGAAAAAATTAAAATAGTACAGTATGTACACTGCTCAAAAAAATAAAGGGAACACTAAAATAACACATCCTAGATCTGAATGAATGAAATATTCTTATTAAATACTTTATTCTTTACATAGTTGAATGTGCTGACAACAAATTCACACAAACATTATCAATGGAAATCAAATGTATCAACCCATGGAGGTCTGGATTTGGGGTCACACTCAAAATTAAAGTGGAAAAACACACTAGAGGCTGATCCAACTTTGACGTAATGTCCTTAAAACAAGTCAAAATGACCTCCACGTGCCTGTATGACCTACCTACAACGCCTGGGCATGCTCCTGATGAGGTGGCGGATGGTCTCCTGAGGAATCTCCTCCCAGACTTGGACTAAAGCATCCACCAACTCCTGGACAGTCTGTGGTGCAACGTGGCGTTGGTGGATGGTGCGAAACATGATGTCCCAGAAAAGTCATAGTATAGTATGTCGAAAAAAGCGATAAAAAAGTCATATTATAGTATGTCAAAAAAATTATCATAGTATAGTATGTCGAAAAAAGTGATAAAAAAGTCATATTATAGTATGTCGAAAAAAGTGATAAAAATAAAAAGTCATAGTATAGTAGGTCGAAAAAAGTTATAACAAGTCATAGTATAGTATGTGGAAAAAATTATATTATAGTATGATAAAGTCATAGTATAGTATATCGAAAAAAGTCATATTTTAGTATGTCGAAAAAAGTCATATTAAGTCATATTATAGTATGTCGAAAAAAGTGATAAAAAAGTCATAGTATGTCGAAAAAGGTGATAAAAACGTCATATTATAGTATGTCGAAAAAAGTGATAAAAAGGTCACAGTACAGTATGTCTAAAAAAGTGATAAAGTGATAAAAAAAGTGATAAAAGTGATAAAAAAGTCATAGTTTAGTATGTCGAAAAAGGTGATAAAAAAAGTCATTGTATAGTATGGCGAAAAAAGTGATAAAAAAGTCAGAATAGTATGTCAAAAAAAGTCATAGTATAGTATGTCGAAAAAAAGTGATGAAAAGAAAAAAAGTCATAGTTTAGTATGTTGAAAAAAGTGATAAAAAAGTCATAGTTTAGTATGTCGAAAAAGTGATAAAGTCAAAGTATAGTATGTCTAAAAAAGTGCTAAAGTCATAGTATAGTATGTCGAAAAAGGTGATAAAAAAGTCATTGTATAGTATGTCGAAAAAAGTCATATTTTAGTATGTCGAAAAAAGTCATATTATAGTATGTCGAAAAAGTTATCATAGTATAGTATGTCGAAAAAAGTGATAAAAAAGTCATATATAGTATGTCGAAAAAATTATCATAGTATAGTATGTCGAAAAAAGTCATAGTATAGCATGTCGAAAAAAGTGATAAAAAAGTCATAATATACTATGTCGAAAAAGTGATAAAAAAGTCAGAATAGTATGTTGAAAAAAGTCAGTATAGTATGTCGAAAAAAGTGATAAAAAAGTCATAGTAAAAAAATTATCATAGTATGTATGTCAAAAAAAGTGATAAAAGTCATATTATATTATGTCGAAAAAAGTTATAAAAAAGTCATAGTATAGTATGTGGAAAAAAAGTGATGAAAAGGTCATAGTTTAGTATGTCGAAAAAAGTGATAACGTCATAATATAGTATGTGGAAAAAAGTCATAGTATAGTATGTCGAAAAAATCATCACAGTATAGTATGTCGAAAAAGGTGATAAAAATAAAAAAGTCATAGTATAGTATGTCGAAAAAAGTCATAGTATAGTATGTTAAAAAAAGTGATAAAAAAGTCATAGAATAGTATGTCAAAAAAAGTCATAGTATAGTATGTCGAAAAAAGCGATAAAAAAGTCATAGTATAGTATGTTGAAAAAAGTGATAAAAAAGTCATAGTTTAGTATGTCGAAAAAAGTGATAACGTCATAGTATAGTATGTCGAAAAAAGTGATAAAAAGGTCACAGTACAGTATGTCGAAAAAAGTGATAAAAAAGTCATAGTTTAGTATGTCGAAAAAAGTGATAACGTCATAATATAGGCCTAGTATGTGGAAAAAAGTAATAGTATAGTATGTCGAAAAAGGTGATAAAAAAGTCATAGTTTAGTATGTCGAAAAAAGTGATAAAGTCATAGTATAGTATGTCGAAAAAAGTGATAAAAATAAAAAAAGTCATAGTATAGTATGTCGAAAAAAGTGATAAAAAGTCATATTATAGTATGTCGAAAAAAGTGATAAAAAAGTCATAATATACTATGTCAAAAAAGTGATAAAAAAGTCATAGAATAGTATGTCAAAAAAAGTGATAAAAATAAAAAGTCATAGTATAGTAGGTCGAAAAAAGCGATAAAAAAGTCATAGTATAGTATGTTGAAAAAAGTGATAAAAAAGTCATAGTTTAGTATGTCGAAAAAAGTGATAACGTCATAGTATAGTATGTGGAAAAAAGTGATAAAAAGTCATATTATATTATGTCGAAAAAAGTTATAACAAGTCATAGTATAGTATGTGAAAAAAATTATATTATAGTATGAAAAAGTCATAGTATAGTATATCGAAAAAAGTCATATTTTAGTATGTCGAAAAAAGTCATATTAAGTCATATTATAGTATGTCGAAAAAAGTGATAAAAAAGTCATAGTATAGTATGTCGAAAAAAAGTGATGAAAAGAAAAAAAGTCATAGTTTAGTATGTCAAAAAAAGTGCTAAAGTCATAGTATAGTATGTCGAAAAAGGTGATAAAAAAGTCATAGTTTAGTATGTCGAAAAAAGTGATAGTCATAGAATAGTATGTCGAAAAAATTATAATAGTACAGCATGTCGAAAAAAGTGATAAAAAAGTCATAGTATAGTATGTCGAAAAAGGTGATAAAAGTCATTGTATAGTATGTCGAAAAAAGTCATATTATAGTATGTCGAAAAAAGTGATAAAAAGGTCACAGTACAGTATGTCGAAAAAAGTGATAAAAAAGTCATAGTTTAGTATGTCGAAAAAAGTGATAACGTCATAATATAGGCCTAGTATGTGGAAAAAAGTCATAGAATAGTATGTCGAAAAAGGTGATAAAAAAGTCATAGTATAGTATGTCGAAAAAAGTGATAAAAAGTCATATTATAGTATGTCGAAAAAAGTTATAAAAACGTCATAGTATAGTATGTCGAAAAAAGTGATAAAAAAGTCATAATATACTATGTCAAAAAAAGTGATAAAAAAGTCATAGTATAGTATGTCTAAAAAAGTGATAAAAAGTCATTTTATATTATGTGGAAAAAAAGTTATAAAAAAGTCTTAGTATAGTATGTGGAAAAAAGTTATATTATAGTATGTCGAAAAAAGTGATAAAAATAAAAAAGTCATAGTATAGTATGTCTAAAAAAGTGATAAAAAGTCATTTTATATTATGTGGAAAAAAGTTATAAAAAAGTCTTAGTATAGTATGTCGAAAAAAGTCATAGTATAGTATGTTGAAAAAAGTGTTAAAAAATCATAGTATAGTATAGTATATCGAAAAAAGTCATATTTTAGTATGTCGAAAAAAGTCATATTAAGTCATATTATAGTATGTCGAAAAAAATTATAAAAAAGTCATAGTATAGTATGTCGAAAAAAGTGATAAAAAGTCATAGTATAGTATGTCGAAAAAATCATCACAGTATAGTATGTCGAAAAAAGTGATAAAAAAGTCATAGTATAGTATGTCGAAAAAAGCGATAAAAAAGTCATAGTATAGTATATCGAAAAAAGTCATATTTTAGTATGTCGAAAAAAGTCATATTAAGTCATATTATAGTATGTCGGAAAAAAAATTATAATAAAGTCAGTATAGTATGTCGAAAAAAGTGATAAAAAAGTCATAGTTTAGTATGTCGAAAAAAGTGATAAAAAGGTCACAGTATAGTATGTCGAAAAAAGTGATAAAAAAGTCATAGTTTAGTATGTCGAAAAAGTGATAAAGTCAAAGTATAGTATGTCTAAAAAAGTGCTAAAGTCATAGTATAGTATGTCGAAAAAGGTGATAAAAAAGTCATTGTATAGTATGTCGAAAAAAGTCATATTTTAGTATGTCGAAAAAAGTCATATTATAGTATGTCGAAAAAGTTATCATAGTATAGTATGTCGAAAAAAGTGATAAAAAAGTCATATATAGTATGTCGAAAAAATTATCATAGTATAGTATGTCGAAAAAAGTCATAGTATAGCATGTCGAAAAAAGTGATAAAAAAGTCATAATATACTATGTCGAAAAAGTGATAAAAAAGTCAGAATAGTATGTTGAAAAAAGTCAGTATAGTATGTCGAAAAAAGTGATAAAAAAGTCATAGTAAAAAAATTATCATAGTATGTATGTCAAAAAAAGTGATAAAAGTCATATTATATTATGTCGAAAAAAGTTATAAAAAAGTCATAGTATAGTATGTGGAAAAAAAGTGATGAAAAGGTCATAGTTTAGTATGTCGAAAAAAGTGATAACGTCATAATATAGTATGTGGAAAAAAGTCATAGTATAGTATGTCGAAAAAATCATCACAGTATAGTATGTCGAAAAAGGTGATAAAAATAAAAAAGTCATAGTATAGTATGTCGAAAAAAGTCATAGTATAGTATGTTAAAAAAAGTGATAAAAAAGTCATAGAATAGTATGTCAAAAAAAGTCATAGTATAGTATGTCGAAAAAAGCGATAAAAAAGTCATATTATAGTATGTCGAAAAAAGTCATATTTTAGTATGTCTAAAAAAAGTCATATTATAGTATGTCGAATAAATTATCATAGTATAGTATGTCGAAAAAAGTGATAAAAAAGTCATATTATAGTATGTTGAAAAAAGTGATAAAAATAAAAAGTCATAGTATAGTAGGTCGAAAAAAGAGATAAAAAAGTCATAGTATAGTATGTTGAAAAAAGTGATAAAAAAGTCATAGTTTAGTATGTCGAAAAAAGTGATAACGTCATAGTATAGTATGTGGAAAAAAGTGATAAAAAGTCATATTATATTATGTCGAAAAAAGTTATAACAAGTCATAGTATAGTATGTGGAAAAAATTATATTATAGTATGAAAAAGTCATAGTATAGTATATCGAAAAAAGTCATATTTTAGTATGTCGAAAAAAGTCATATTAAGTCATATTATAGTATGTCGAAAAAAATTATAAAAAAGTCATAGTATAGTATGTCGAAAAAAAGTGATGAAAAGAAAAAAAGTCATAGTTTAGTATGTCGAAAAAGTGATAAAGTCATAGTATAGTATGTCTAAAAAAGTGCTAAAGTCATAGTATAGTATGTCGAAAAAGGTGATAAAAAAGTCATAGTTTAGTATGTCGAAAAAAGTGATAGTCATAGAATAGTATGTCGAAAAAATTATAATAGTACAGCATGTCGAAAAAAGTGATAAAAAAGTCATAGTATAGTATGTCGAAAAAGGTGATAAAAGTCATTGTATAGTATGTCGAAAAAAGTCATATTATAGTATGTCGAAAAAATTATCATAGTATAGTATGTCGAAAAAAGTGATAAAAAAGTCATATTATAGTATGTCGAAAAAAGTGATAAAAAGGTCACAGTACAGTATGTCGAAAAAAGTGATAAAAAAGTCATAGTTTAGTATGTCGAAAAAAGTGATAAAGTCATAGTATAGTATGTCGAAAAAAGTGATAAAAATAAAAAAAGTCATAGTATAGTATGTCGAAAACAGTGATAAAAAGTCATATTATAGTATGTCGAAAAAAGTTATAAAAACGTCATAGTATAGTATGTCGAAAAAAGTGATAAAAAAGTCATAATATACTATGTCAAAAAAAGTGATAAAAAAGTCATAGTATAGTATGTCGAAAAAAGTGATAAAAAGTCATTTTATATTATGTAGAAAAAAGTGATAAAAAAGTCATAGAATAGTATGTCAAAAAAAGTCATAGTATAGTATGTCGAAAAAAGCGATAAAAAAGTCATATTTTAGTATGTCTAAAAAAAGTCATATTATAGTATGTCGAATAAATTATCATAGTATAGTATGTCGAAAAAAGTGATAAAAAAGTCATATATAGTATGTCAATAAAAGTGATAAAAATAAAAAGTCACAGTATAGTAGGTCGAAAAAAGCGATAAAAAAGTCATAGTATAGTATGTTGAAAAAAGTGATAAAAAAGTCATAGTTTAGTATGTCGAAAAAAGTGATAACGTCATAGTATAGTATGTCGAAAAAAGTGATAAAAAGGTCACAGTACAGTATGTCGAAAAAAGTGATAAAAAAGTCATAGTTTAGTATGTCGAAAAAAGTGATAAAAAGGTCACAGTACAGTATGTCGAAAAAAGTGATAAAAAAGTCATAGTTTAGTATGTCGAAAAAAGTGATAACGTCATAATATAGGCCTAGTATGTGGAAAAAAGTAATAGTATAGTATGTCGAAAAAGGTGATAAAAAAGTCATAGTTTAGTATGTCGAAAAAAGTGATAAAGTCATAGTATAGTATGTCGAAAAAAGTGATAAAAATAAAAAAAGTCATAGTATAGTATGTCGAAAAAAGTGATAAAAAGTCATATTATAGTATGTCGAAAAAAGTGATAAAAAAGTCATAATATACTATGTCAAAAAAGTGATAAAAAAGTCATAGTATAGTATGTCGAAAAAAGTGATAAAAAGTCATTTTATATTATGTGGAAAAAAGTGATAAAAAAGTCATAGAATAGTATGTCAAAAAAAGTGATAAAAATAAAAAGTCATAGTATAGTAGGTCGAAAAAAGCGATAAAAAAGTCATAGTATAGTATGTTGAAAAAAGTGATAAAAAAGTCATAGTTTAGTATGTCGAAAAAAGTGATAACGTCATAGTATAGTATGTGGAAAAAAGTGATAAAAAGTCATATTATATTATGTCGAAAAAAGTTATAACAAGTCATAGTATAGTATGTGAAAAAAATTATATTATAGTATGAAAAAGTCATAGTATAGTATATCGAAAAAAGTCATATTTTAGTATGTCGAAAAAAGTCATATTAAGTCATATTATAGTATGTCGAAAAAAGTGATAAAAAAGTCATAGTATAGTATGTCGAAAAAAAGTGATGAAAAGAAAAAAAGTCATAGTTTAGTATGTCAAAAAAAGTGCTAGTCATAGTATAGTATGTCGAAAAAGGTGATAAAAAAGTCATAGTTTAGTATGTCGAAAAAAGTGATAGTCATAGAATAGTATGTCGAAAAAATTATAATAGTACAGCATGTCGAAAAAAGTGATAAAAAAGTCATAGTATAGTATGTCGAAAAAAGTCATAGTATAGTATGTTAAAAAAAGTGATAAAAAAGTCATAGAATAGTATGTCAAAAAAAGTCATAGTATAGTATGTCGAAAAAAGTGATAACGTCATAATATAGGCCTAGTATGTGGAAAAAAGTCATAGAATAGTATGTCGAAAAAGGTGATAAAAAAGTCATAGTATAGTATGTCGAAAAAAGTGATAAAAAGTCATATTATAGTATGTCGAAAAAAGTTATAAAAACGTCATAGTATAGTATGTCGAAAAAAGTGATAAAAAAGTCATAATATACTATGTCAAAAAAAGTGATAAAAAAGTCATAGTATAGTATGTCTAAAAAAGTGATAAAAAGTCATTTTATATTATGTGGAAAAAAAGTTATAAAAAAGTCTTAGTATAGTATGTGGAAAAAAGTTATATTATAGTATGTCGAAAAAAGTGATAAAAATAAAAAAGTCATAGTATAGTATGTCTAAAAAAGTGATAAAAAGTCATTTTATATTATGTGGAAAAAAGTTATAAAAAAGTCTTAGTATAGTATGTGGAAAAAAGTCATATTTTAGTATGTCGAAAAAAGTCATATTATAGTATGTCGAAAAAATTATCATAGTATAGTATGTCGAAAAAAGTCATAGTATAGTATGTTGAAAAAAGTGTTAAAAAATCATAGTATAGTATAGTATATCGAAAAAAGTCATATTTTAGTATGTCGAAAAAAGTCATATTAAGTCATATTATAGTATGTCGAAAAAAATTATAAAAAAGTCATAGTATAGTATGTCGAAAAAAGTGATAAAAAGTCATAGTATAGTATGTCGAAAAAATCATCACAGTATAGTATGTCGAAAAAAGTGATAAAAAAGTCATAGTATAGTATGTCGAAAAAAGCGATAAAAAAGTCATAGTATAGTATATCGAAAAAAGTCATATTTTAGTATGTCGAAAAAAGTCATATTAAGTCATATTATAGTATGTCGGAAAAAAAATTATAATAAAGTCAGTATAGTATGTCGAAAAAAGTGATAAAAAAGTCATAGTTTAGTATGTCGAAAAAAGTGATAAAAAGGTCACAGTATAGTATGTCGAAAAAAGTGATAAAAAAGTCATAGTTTAGTATGTCGAAAAAAGTGATAAAAAAGTCATTGTATAGTATGTCGAAAAAAGTCATATTTTAGTATGTCGAAAAAAGTCATATTATAGTATGTCGAAAAAATTATCATAGTATAGTATGTCGAAAAAAGTGATAAAAAAGTCATATTATAGTTCGTTGACAAAAGTGATTAAAAAGTCATACTATGCTATGTCGAAAAAAGTGATAAAAAGGTCACAGTACAGTATGTCGAAAAAAGTGATAAAAAAGTCATAGTATAGTATGTCTAAAAAAGTGATAAAAGTCATATTATATTATGTCGAAAAAAGTTATAAAAAAGTCATAGTATAGTATGTCGAAAAAAGTGATAAAAAAGTCATATTATAGTATGTCGAAAAAAGTGATAAAAAGGTCACAGTACAGTATGTCGAAAAAAGTGATAAAAAAGTCATAGTTTAGTATGTCGAAAAAAGTGATAACGTCATAATATAGGCCTAGTAAGTGGAAAAAAGTCATAGTATAGTATGTCGAAAAAGGTGATAAAAAAGTCATAGTTTAGTATGTCGAAAAAAGTGATAAAAAGTCACATTATAGTATGTCGAAAAAAGTTATAAAAACGTCATAGTATAGTATGTCGAAAAAAGTCATAGTATAGTATGTCGAAAAAAGTGATAAAAAAGTCATAATATACTATGTCAAAAAAAGTGATAAAAAAGTCATAGTATAGTATGTCGAAAAAGGTGATAAAAATAAAAAAGTCATAGTATAGTATGTCTAAAAAAGTGATAAAAAGTCATTTTATATTATGTGGAAAAAAGTTATAAAAAAGTCTTAGTATAGTATGTGGAAAAAATCATCACAGTATAGTATGTGGAAAAAAGTGATAAACAAGTCATATTATCGTATGTCGAAAAAAGTGATAAAAAAGTCCTAGTATAGTATGTCGAAAAAAGTCCTAGTATAGTATGTCGTGAAAAGTTATGAAAAAGTCATAGTACAGTATGTCGAAAAAAGTCCTAGTATATTATGTCGAAAAAAGTGATAAAAGTTTTAGTATAGTATGTCGAAAAAAGTCATATTTTAGTATGTCGAAAAAAGTGATAAAAAAGTCATAGTATAGTATGTCGAAAAAAGTGATAAAAAAGTCACATTATAGTATGTCGAAAAAAGTGATAAAAAGTCATAGTATAGTATGTCGAAAAAAGTGATAAAAATAAAAAAGTCATAGTATAGTATGTCGAAAAAAGTGATAAAAAGTCATAGTATAGTATGTCTAAAAAATCATCACAGTATAGTATGTTGAAAAAAGTTATAAAAAAGTCATAATATACTATGTCGAAAAAAGTGATAAAAAAGTCATAGAATAGTATGTCGAAAAAAGTCATAGTATAGTATGTCGAAAAAAGCGATAAAAAAGTCATATTATAGTATGTTGAAAAAATTATCATAGTATAGTATGTCGAAAAAAGTCATATTTTAGTATGTCGAAAAAAGTGATAAAAAAGTCATAGTATAGTATGTCGAAAAAAGTGATAAAAAAGTCACATTATAGTATGTCGAAAAAAGTGATAAAAAGTCATAGTATAGTATGTCGAAAAAAGTGATAAAAATAAAAAAGTCATAGTATAGTATGTCGAAAAAAGTGATAAAAAGTCATAGTATAGTATGTCTAAAAAATCATCACAGTATAGTATGTTGAAAAAAGTTATAAAAAAGTCATAATATACTATGTCGAAAAAAGTGATAAAGGTCATAGTATAGTATGTCGAAAAAAAGTCATATTATAGTATGTCGAAAAAAGTGATAAAAAAGTCATAATATAGTATGTCGAAAAAAGTGATAAAAAAGTCATAGAATAGTATGTCGAAAAAAGTCATAGTATAGTATGTCGAAAAAAGCGATAAAAAAGTCATATTATAGTATGTCGAAAAAATTATCATAGTATAGTATGTCGAAAAAAGTCATAGTATAGTATGTCGAAAAAAGTGATAAAAAAGTCATAGAATAGTATGTCGAAAAAAGTCATATTTTAGTATGTCTAAAAAAAGTCATATTATAGTATGTCGAAAAAATTATCATAGTATAGTATGTTGAAAAAAGTGATAAAAAAGTCATATATAGTATGTCGAAAAAAGTGATAAAAAAGTCATAGTATAGTATGTGGAAAAAAGTCATAGTATAGTATGTCAAAAAAGGTGATAAAAAAGTCATAGTATAGTATGTTGAAAAAAGTGATAAAAAAGTCATAGTTTAGTATGTCGAAAAAAGTGATAACGTCATAGTATAGTATGTGGAAAAAAGTGATAAAAAGTCATATTATATTATGTCGAAAAAAGTTATAACAAGTCATAGTATAGTATGTGGAAAAAAGTTATATTATAGTATGTCTAAAAAAGTGATAAAAAGTCATATTATAGTATGTCGAAAAAAGTTATAAAAAGGTCATAATATACTATGTCGAAAAAAGTGATAAAAAGGTCATAGTTTAGTATGTCGAAAAAAGTGATAAAAAAGTCATAGTATAGTATGTTGAAATAAGTGATAAAAAAGTCATAGTATAGTATGTCGAAAAAATTATAATAGTACAGTATGTCGAAAAAAGTGATAAAAAAGTCATAGTATAGTATGTCGAAAAGAGTGATAAAAAAGTCATGGTGTAGTATGTCAAAAAAGTAATATTATAGTATGTCGAAAAAAGTGATAAAAAAAGTCATAGTATAGTATGTCGAAAAAACTATCATAGTATAGTATGTCGAAAAAATTATATTTTAGTAAGTCGAAAAAAGTGATAACAAAGTCATAGTGTAGGATGTCAAAAAAAGTTAGCATGTTGAAAAAAGTAAAGTATGTCGAAAAAAGTGATAAAAAAGTCATAGTATAGCATGTCGAAAAAGTGATAAAAAAGTCAGAATAGTATGTCAAAAAAAGTCATAGTATAGTATGTCGAAAAAAGTGATAAAAAAGTCATAGTATAGTATGTCGAAAAAAGTCAGTATAGTATGTCGAAAAAAGTGATAAAAAAGTCATAGTATAGTAAGTCAAAAAAAGTGATAAAAAGTCATAGTATAGTATGTCGAAAAAATCATCACAGTATAGTATGTCGAAAAAAGTGATAAAAAAGTCATAGAATAGTATGTCAAAAAAAGTCATAGTATAGTATGTCGAAAAAAGTGATAAAAATAAAAAGTCATAGTATAGTAGGTCGAAAAAAGCGATAAAAAAGTCATAGTATAGTATGTTGAAAAAAGTGATAAAAAAGTCATAGTTTAGTATGTCGAAAAAAGTGATAACGTCATAGTATAGTATGTGGAAAAAAGTGATAAAAAGTCATATTATATTATGTCGAAAAAAGTGATAAAAAGTCATAGTATAGTATATCGAAAAAAGTCATATTTTAGTATGTCGAAAAAAGTCAAATTAAGTCATATTATAGTATGTCGAAAAAAATTATAAAAAAGTCATAGTATAGTATGTCGAAAAAAAGTGATAAAAAAGTCATAGTTTAGTATGTCGAAAAAGTGATAAAGTCATAGTATAGTATGTCTAAAAAAGTGCTAAAGTCATAGTATAGTATGTCGAAAAAGGTGATAAAAAAGTCATAGTTTAGTATGTCGAAAAAAGTGATAGTCATAGAATAGTATGTCGAAAAAATTATAATAGTACAGCATGTCGAAAAAAGTGATAAAAAAGTCATAGTATAGTATGTCGAAAAAGGTGATAAAAGTCATTGTATAGTATGTCGAAAAAAGTCATATTATAGTATGTCGAAAAAATTATCATAGTATAGTATGTCGAAAAAAGTGATAAAAAAGTCATATTATAGTATGTCGAAAAGAGTGATAAAAAGGTCACAGTACAGTATGTCGAAAAAAGTGATAAAAAAGTCATAGTTTAGTATGTCGAAAAAAGTGATAACGTCATAATATAGGCCTAGTATGTGGAAAAAAGTCATAGTATAGTATGTCGAAAAAGGTGATAAAAAAGTCATAGTTTAGTATGTCGAAAAAAGTGATAAAGTCATAGTATAGTATGTCGAAAAAAGTGATAAAAATAAAAAAAGTCATAGTATAGTATGTCGAAAAAAGTGATAAAAAGTCATATTATAGTATGTCGAAAAAAGTGATAAAAAAGTCATAATATACTATGTCAAAAAAGTGATAAAAAAGTCATAGTATAGTATGTCGAAAAAAGTGATAAAAAGTCATTTTATATTATGTGGAAAAAAGTGATAAAAAAGTCATAGAATAGTATGTCAAAAAAAGTGATAAAAATAAAAAGTCATAGTATAGTAGGTCGAAAAAAGCGATAAAAAAGTCATAGTATAGTATGTTGAAAAAAGTGATAAAAAAGTCATAGTTTAGTATGTCGAAAAAAGTGATAACGTCATAGTATAGTATGTGGAAAAAAGTGATAAAAAGTCATATTATATTATGTCGAAAAAAGTTATAACAAGTCATAGTATAGTATGTGAAAAAAATTATATTATAGTATGAAAAAGTCATAGTATAGTATATCGAAAAAAGTCATATTTTAGTATGTCGAAAAAAGTCATATTAAGTCATATTATAGTATGTCGAAAAAAATTATAAAAAAGTCATAGTATAGTATGTCGAAAAAAGTGATAAAAAAGTCATAGTATAGTATGTCGAAAAAAAGTGATGAAAAGAAAAAAAGTCATAGTTTAGTATGTCAAAAAAAGTGCTAAAGTCATAGTATAGTATGTCGAAAAAGGTGATAAAAAAGTCATAGTTTAGTATGTCGAAAAAAGTGATAGTCATAGAATAGTATGTCGAAAAAATTATAATAGTACAGCATGTCGAAAAAAGTGATAAAAAAGTCATAGTATAGTATGTCGAAAAAGGTGATAAAAGTCATTGTATAGTATGTCGAAAAAAGTCATATTATAGTATGTCGAAAAAAGTGATAAAAAGGTCACAGTACAGTATGTCGAAAAAAGTGATAAAAAAGTCATAGTTTAGTATGTCGAAAAAAGTGATAACGTCATAATATAGGCCTAGTATGTGGAAAAAAGTCATAGAATAGTATGTCGAAAAAGGTGATAAAAAAGTCATAGTATAGTATGTCGAAAAAAGTGATAAAAAGTCATATTATAGTATGTCGAAAAAAGTTATAAAAACGTCATAGTATAGTATGTCGAAAAAAGTGATAAAAAAGTCATAATATACTATGTCAAAAAAAATGATAAAAAAGTCATAGTATAGTATGTCTAAAAAAGTGATAAAAAGTCATTTTATATTATGTGGAAAAAAAGTTATAAAAAAGTCTTAGTATAGTATGTGGAAAAAAGTTATATTATAGTATGTCGAAAAAAGTGATAAAAATAAAAAAGTCATAGTATAGTATGTCTAAAAAAGTGATAAAAAGTCATTTTATATTATGTGGAAAAAAGTTATAAAAAAGTCTTAGTATAGTATGTGGAAAAAAGTCATATTTTAGTATGTCGAAAAAAGTCATATTATAGTATGTCGAAAAAATTATCATAGTATAGTATGTCGAAAAAAGTCATAGTATAGTATGTTGAAAAAAGTGATAAAAAAGTCATAGTATAGTATAGTATATCGAAAAAAGTCATATTTTAGTATGTCGAAAAAAGTCATATTAAGTCATATTATAGTATGTCGAAAAAAATTATAAAAAAGTCAAAGTATAGTATGTCGAAAAAAGTGATAAAAAGTCATAGTATAGTATGTCGAAAAAATCATCACAGTATAGTATGTCGAAAAAAGTGATAAAAAAGTCATAGTATAGTATGTCGAAAAAAGCGATAAAAAAGTCATATTATAGTATGTCGAAAAAATTATCATAGTATAGTATGTCGAAAAAAGTCATAGTATAGTATGTTGAAAAAAGTGATAAAAAAGTCATAGTATAGTATATCGAAAAAAGTCATATTTTAGTATGTCGAAAAAAGTCATATTAAGTCATATTATAGTATGTCGGAAAAAAAATTATAATAAAGTCAGTATAGTATGTCGAAAAAAGTGATAAAAAAGTCATAGTTTAGTATGTCGAAAAAAGTGATAAAAAGGTCACAGTATAGTATGTCGAAAAAAGTGATAAAAAAGTCATAGTATAGTATGTCGAAAAAAGTCATATTTTAGTATGTCGAAAAAAGTCATATTATAGTATGTCAAAAAAATTATCATAGTATAGTATGTCGAAAAAAGTGATAAAAAAGTCATATTATAGTTCGTTGACAAAAGTGATTAAAAAGTCATACTATGCTATGTCGAAAAAAGTGATAAAAAGGTCACAGTACAGTATGTCGAAAAAAGTGATAAAAAAGTCATAGTATAGTATGTCTAAAAAAGTGATAAAAGTCATATTATATTATGTCGAAAAAAGTTATAAAAAAGTCATAGTATAGTATGTCGAAAAAAGTGATAAAAAAGTCATATTATAGTATGTCGAAAAAAGTGATAAAAAGGTCACAGTACAGTATGTCGAAAAAAGTGATAAAAAAGTCATAGTTTAGTATGTCGAAAAAAGTGATAACGTCATAATATAGGCCTAGTAAGTGGAAAAAAGTCATAGTATAGTATGTCGAAAAAGGTGATAAAAAAGTCATAGTTTAGTATGTCGAAAAAAGTGATAAAAAGTCACATTATAGTATGTCGAAAAAAGTTATAAAAACGTCATAGTATAGTATGTCGAAAAAAGTCATAGTATAGTATGTCGAAAAAAGTGATAAAAAAGTCATAATATACTATGTCAAAAAAAGTGATAAAAAAGTCATAGTATAGTATGTCGAAAAAGGTGATAAAAATAAAAAAGTCATAGTATAGTATGTCTAAAAAAGTGATAAAAAGTCATTTTATATTATGTGGAAAAAAGTTATAAAAAAGTCTTAGTATAGTATGTGGAAAAAATCATCACAGTATAGTATGTGGAAAAAAGTGATAAACAAGTCATATTATCGTATGTCGAAAAAAGTGATAAAAAAGTCCTAGTATATTATGTCGAAAAAAGTGATAAAAGTTTTAGTATAGTATGTCGAAAAAAGTCATATTTTAGTATGTCGAAAAAAGTGATAAAAAAGTCATAGTATAGTATGTCGAAAAAAGTGATAAAAAAGTCACATTATAGTATGTCGAAAAAAGTGATAAAAAGTCATAGTATAGTATGTCGAAAAAAGTGATAAAAATAAAAAAGTCATAGTATAGTATGTCGAAAAAAGTGATAAAAAGTCATAGTATAGTATGTCTAAAAAATCATCACAGTATAGTATGTTGAAAAAAGTTATAAAAAAGTCATAATATACTATGTCGAAAAAAGTGATAAAAAAGTCATAGAATAGTATGTCGAAAAAAGTCATAGTATAGTATGTCGAAAAAAGCGATAAAAAAGTCATATTATAGTATGTTGAAAAAAATTATCATAGTATAGTATGTCGAAAAAAGTCATATTTTAGTATGTCGAAAAAAGTGATAAAAAAGTCATAGTATAGTATGTCGAAAAAAGTGATAAAAAAGTCACATTATAGTATGTCGAAAAAAGTGATAAAAAGTCATAGTATAGTATGTCGAAAAAAGTGATAAAAATAAAAAAGTCATAGTATAGTATGTCGAAAAAAGTGATAAAAAGTCATAGTATAGTATGTCTAAAAAATCATCACAGTATAGTATGTTGAAAAAAGTTATAAAAAAGTCATAATATACTATGTCGAAAAAAGTGATAAAAAAGTCATAGAATAGTATGTCGAAAAAAGTCATATTTTAGTATGTCGAAAAAAGTGATAAAAAAGTCATAGTATAGTATGTCGAAAAAAAGTCATATTATAGTATGTCGAAAAAAGTGATAAAAAAGTCATAATATAGTATGTCGAAAAAAGTGATAAAAAAGTCATAGAATAGTATGTCGAAAAAAGTCATAGTATAGTATGTCGAAAAAAGCGATAAAAAAGTCATATTATAGTATGTCGAAAAAATTATCATAGTATAGTATGTCGAAAAAAGTCATAGTATAGTATGTCGAAAAAAGTGATAAAAAAGTCATAGAATAGTATGTCGAAAAAAGTCATATTTTAGTATGTCTAAAAAAAGTCATATTATAGTATGTCGAAGAAATTATCATAGTATAGTATGTTGAAAAAAGTGATAAAAAAGTCATATATAGTATGTCGAAAAAAGTGATAAAAAAGTCATAGTATAGTATGTGGAAAAAAGTCATAGTATAGTATGTCAAAAAAGGTGATAAAAAAGTCATAGTATAGTATGTTGAAAAAAGTGATAAAAAAGTCATAGTTTAGTATGTCGAAAAAAGTGATAACGTCATAGTATAGTATGTGGAAAAAAGTGATAAAAAGTCATATTATATTATGTCGAAAAAAGTTATAACAAGTCATAGTATAGTATGTGGAAAAAAGTTATATTATAGTATGTCTAAAAAAGTGATAAAAAGTCATATTATAGTATGTCGAAAAAAGTTATAAAAAGGTCATAATATACTATGTCGAAAAAAGTGATAAAAAGGTCATAGTTTAGTATGTCGAAAAAAGTGATAAAAAAGTCATAGTATAGTATGTTGAAATAAGTGATAAAAAAGTCATAGTATAGTATGTCGAAAGAATTATAATAGTACAGTATGTCGAAAAAAGTGATAAAAAAGTCATGGTGTAGTATGTCAAAAAAGTAATATTATAGTATGTCGAAAAAAGTGATAAAAAAAGTCATAGTATAGTATGTCGAAAAAACTATCATAGTATAGTATGTCGAAAAAATTATATTTTAGTATGTCGAAAAAAGTGATAACAAAGTCATAGTGTAGGATGTCAAAAAAAGTTAGCATGTTGAAAAAAGTAAAGTATGTCGAAAAAAGTGATAAAAAAGTCATAGTATAGCATGTCGAAAAAAGTCATACTATAGTATGTCGAAAAAAAGTGATAAAAAAAGCCATAGTATAGTATGTCGAAAAAATTGATAAAAGTCATAGTGTAGTATGTCAAAAAAAAGTCATAGTGTATGTTACGGCCCTTAGGCCGTGTGTGTGTGTGTGTGTGTCTGCCCAGATGTACTGCTGCTTGTCTGTCCTCCACAGGTCCTGTGTGTGTGCACACCTGTCTCCAGTTGGCATGCAATTAGTGTGCACACCGGTTGGCAATCAGCAGGAGAGTGGGAGCTGGTAAAAAGGACAGAACAGGCAGACTGATGTGAAGCGTGTGGAGAGCAGACTGGTGTGAAGCGTGTGGAGAGCAGACTGGTGTAAAGCGTGTGGAGAGCAGACTGGTGTAAAGCGTGTGGAGAGCAGACTGGTCGTCTCCATACATACAGCTTACCAGAGCTGGGTGATACTGCAGCGGCGTTCGTGGAGTTCCTGTAGTAGCAGCGTGCATCCAATTCGACCCTTGTGCCGGAGGCTACTCTCTAGTGATGGCGAACTGAAGCTTTCTGAACCAGTGAAGCTTTCAATCCAATTGTATCGAAAAAAGGTTCAGTACTCGAAGCTTCAGAACTCTGAGGACATCTGGTGGTGAAAGTTAAGATAGCATTGTGTCACAAACTGTTTCACAGATATTAGCCATGAATGTCTTTGAGTCGAAGATGAATACATTTTGAGTATGAATTCATGGATAAATAAATAATGACAAATAACTAAGCCTATTTCGGACCTTGCATGAATAAAAATGTAATTGCCTTTTCCACAGGGTTCCTCGATTTCAAAATTCCATACCACAACCCAGATGTGTTCATTCAAACAGCAATGAACCATTAGGGGTTGAAATTAGTGACATAACATAAAACAGTTCACTATGAACCCTATTCAAGAAACTAAAAATGAAGTAAAATAATTACATACGTATATTAAAATAATGCATTTTTAAACTTAACACAGAACTTATATTAACATGAAAGTATTTAATCACAAATGCACACAGTTAGGCTTTTGGTTGTAAACGTGTCATGTGTTTGTAAACAAATACATTAATTTGGGAGGGAAATGAATAAAGAACACATTGCTCACACATTTCTGTGATATTGAGTACGTAGCCTAGAGCAACATTGTCTCAGCCTAATAGGTGAGATAGGCAGTGCAGAAGGCGTAGGAGTAGAGGTACAGCGGTACCTACTTCTATACACTCTCTACTTGCTATACACTTTCTATGAACTCTCTACTCGTTATAATAATCGCTATAATAACCTCTATTCACTAACTCTCCTGACTCTGTTGACTGCAACAACCCACAAAGGCACGCCCCGTGTCGCGCAGCTTTGAATTTAAGTTCGAAGCAGTCACGTGGGTGTGTCTGAAACGAAGCTTCGGACGTCACTGGTCACGTGATTTTCCAAAAACGAATCAAGCTCCGATACAAAGCTTCATTCCAAACTAGTTCATGTTTTCGATACATGCCTCGAAGCAGGGGGTTCACGGGTAACATCACTACTACTCTCTCAGTGGAAAGAGAGTGGTAAATGCTGAAGCGTTTGTTTCCTTTGTTTGTAGTTGACCTCTGTTGTACCAGTTTATTGAGAGTTACCTTTTTGTTGTACCTTTTGGCTAATTACCCTTGTAATTAAACGCCACACTTGCACATGAACTGGTCTCCTTTGTTCCTTCAACCTGAAATGGTTTTTATTATTGTCACTAACCTCCTCCTCCCCTGGACTTTCCATTGGAGGTTCGTAACAGTGTAGTATGTCGAAAAGTCATATTATAGTAAGTCGAAAAAAGTTATAAAGTCATAGTGTAGTATGTCGAAAAAATTATCATATTTTAGTATGTTGAAAAAAGTGATGAAAAAGTCAGTGTAGTATGTCGAAAAAAGTGATAAAAAGGTCATAGTATAGTATGTCGTAAACAGTCATAGTATAGTATGTCGAAAAAACTCATAGTATATAGTATGTCGAAAAAAGTGATAAAAAAGTCATAGTATAGTATTTCAAAAAAAGTAATATTGTAGTATGTCGAAAAAAGTGATAAAGAAGTTATAGTATGTCGAAAAAAGTGATAAAAGTCATAGTATAGTATGTCGAAAAAAGTGATAAAAAGTCATATTATAGTATGTCGAAAAAAGTGATAAAAATATAGTATAGTATGTCGAAAAAATTATCATATTTTAGTATGTTGTAAAAAGTGAAAAAGTCATATTATAGTATGTCGAAAAAAGTAATATTGTAGTATGTCGAAAATAGTGATAAAGTCATAGTACAGTATGTCGAAAAAAGTGATTAAAAAAGTCATAGCATAGTATGTCGAAAAAAGTGATAAAAATGTCATAGTATAGTATGTCGAAAAAAGTCATAGTAAAGTATGTCGAAAAAAGTCATAGTATAGTATGTCGAAAAAAGTCATATTATAGTATGTCGAAAAAAGTGATAAAGTCATAGTACAGTATGTCGAAAAAAGTGATTAAAAAAGTCAAAGCATAGTATGTCGAAAAAATTGATAAAAAAGTCATAGTATGTCGAAAAAAGTCATATTATAGTATGTCGAAAAAAGTGATAAAAATGTCATAGTATAGTATGTCGAAAAAAGTCATAGTATAGTATGTCGAAAGAAGTCATATTATAGTATGTCGAAAAAAGTGATGAATAAGTCATAGTATCTCAAAAAAAGTAATATTGTAGTATGTCGAAAATAGTGATAAAGTCATAGTACAGTATGTCGAAAAAAGTGATTAAAAAAGTCATAGCATAGTATGTCGAAAAAAGTGATAAAAATGTCATAGTATAGTATGTCGAAAAAAGTCATAGTAAAGTATGTCGAAAAAAGTCATAGTATAGTATGTCGAAAAAAGTCATATTATAGTATGTCGAAAAAAGTGATAAAAATTCATAGTATAGTATTTCAAAAAAAGTAATATTGTAGTATGTCGAAAAAAGTGATAAAGTCATAGTACAGTATGTCGAAAAAAGTGATTAAAAAAGTCAAAGCATAGTATGTCGAAAAAATTGATAAAAAAGTCATAGTATGTCGAAAAAAGTCATAGTATAGTATGTCGAAAAAAGTGATGAAAGTCATAGTATACTATGTCGAAAAAAGTGATAAAAAAGTCATAGTGTAGTATGTCGAAAAAAGTGATAAAAAAAGTCATAGTATAGTATGTCGAAAAAAGTCATATTATAGTATGTCGAAAAAAGTGATAAAAAAGTCAGTGTAGTATGTCAAAAAAAGTCATAGTATGTCGAAAAAAGTGACAAAGTCATAGTATAGTATGTCGAAAAAAGTGATAAAAGTCGTAGTATAGTATGTTGAAAGAAGTGATAAAAAAAGTCATAGTGTAGTATGTTACTTCTGCCTGCCGTTAAGCTAAGTACTTACTTTATTTGGGTTTCTGCTGCTGCTGCTTCTTTTTCTTCTCCTCTACCCTCTACTGCTGCTGCTGTGTTTTGGCTACTTTGTTTGTGTTGCTTGGATTGGTTGTTACACTGAAACTAGTTTAGTATGAATTTAGAGTGGAGTTAAACGACTCTCAGGTGCTTTGAGTGATTGGCAGGGGTGTGGCCTCCACACCTGTGTCTGGTTACATAAGTAGCTGAAATCAGACCAATACTCAGAGTGCATCTGATTTGTGAGGGAACTTACTTCTGCCTGCTAGAGTTAAGCTAAGTAGGCCTACTTACTTTATTTGGGTTTTTGCTGCTGCTGCATCGTATCTCCTCTACTCTGTACTGCTGCTGTGTTTTGGCTACTAGTATAGTATGTCGAAAAAAGTCATATTATAGTATGTCAAAAAGTGATAAAAATGTCGTAGTACAGTATGTCGAAAAAAGTGATGAAAGTCATAGTATAGTGTGTCAAAAAGTGATAAAATTCATAGTATAGTATGTAGAAAAAAGTGATAAAAAAGTCATAGTATAGTATGTCGATAAAATACCATATTTTAGTATGTCGAAAAAAATGATAAAAAAGTCATAGTAGATTATGTTGGAAAAAGTGATAAAGTCATAGTATGTTGATAAATTACCATATGTTGAAAAAAGTGATAACAAAGTCATAGTATAGTATGTCGAAAAAGGCATATTATAGTATGTCGAAAAAAATTATAAAAATGTCATAGTATAGTATGTCGAAAAATGATAAAAAGTCATATAGTATGCTGAAAAAAGTGATAAAAATGTCATAGTACAGTATGTAGAAAAGTGATAAAAGTCATAGTATAGTATGTCGAAAAAAGTGATAAAAAGTCATAGTATAGTATGTCGAAAAAAGTGATAAAAAGTCATAGTATAGTATGTCGAAAAAATTGATAAAAGTCATAGTATAGTATGTAGAAAAAAGTGATAGCATAGTATATAGTATAAAGTCATGTCGAAAAAAAGTACTAGTATTGTATGTCGAAAAAAGTTATAGTATGTCGAAAAAAGTGATAAAGTCGTAGTATAGTATGTCGAAAAAAGTGATAAAAAGTCATAGTATAGTATGTCGAAAAAAGTGATAAAAAAGTCATAGTATAGTATGTCGAAAAAAGTGATAAAAGTCATAGTATAGTATGTCGAAAAAAGTGATAAAAGTTATAGTATGTCGAAAAAAGTGATAAAGTCGTAGTATAGTATGTTGAAAAGTGATAAAAATGTCATAGTACAGTATGTCTAAAAAATTCATAGTATGTCGAAAAAAGTCATAGTATAGTATGTCGAAAAAACTATCATAGTATAGTATGTCGAAAAAAGTGATAAAAAAGTCATAGTATAGTATGTCGAAAAAAGTGATAAAGTTATAGTATAGTATGTCGAAAAAATTATCATATGTATGTTGTAAAAAGTGAAAAAAGTGATAGTATAGTATGTCGAAAAAAGTGATGAAAAAAGTCATAGTATAGTATGTCGAAAAAAGTCATAGTATGTCGAAAAAAGTCATAGTATAGTATAGCGAAAAAAGTGATAAAAATGTCATAGTATAGTATGTCGAAAAAAGTCATAGTATGTCGAAAAAAGTCATAGTATGTCGAAAAAAGTGATAAAAATGTCATAGTATAGTATGTCGAAAAAAGTCATAGTATAGTATGTCGAAAAAAGTCATAGTATAGTATGTCGAAAAAAGTGATAAAAATGTCATAGTGCAGTATGTCGAAAAAAGTGATAAAAATTCATAGAATGTCAAAGTCATATCATAGTATGTCGAAAAAAGTGATAAAGAAGTTATAGTATAGTATGTAGAAAGTGATAAAGTCATAGTATAGTATGTCGAAAAAAGTACTAGTATTTTATGTCAAAAAAAGTTATAGTATAGTAGGTCGAAAAAAGTGATAAAAAAAGTCGTAGTATAGTATGTCGAAAAGTGATAAAAATGTCATAGTACAGTATGTCTATAAAAGTCATAGTATGTCGAAAAAAGTCATAGTATAGTATGTCGAAAAAAGTAATAAAGTCATAGTATAGTACGTCGAAAAAAGTGATAAAAAGTTATAGTATATTATGTCGAAAAAAGTGATAAAAGTCGTAGTATAGTATGTCGAAAAGTGATAAAAATGTCATAGTACAATATGTCGAAAAAAGTAATAAAGTCATAGTATAGTACGTCGAAAAAAGTGATAAAAAGTTATAGTATATTATGTCGAAAAAAGTGATAAAAGTCGTAGTATAGTATGTCGAAAAGTGATAAAAATGTCATAGTACAATATGTCGAAAAAAGTTTTAGTATGTCGAAAAAAGTCATAGTATGTCGAAAAAAGTAATAAAGTCATAGTATAGTATGTCGAAAAAAGTGATAAAAAGTCATAGTATAGTATGTCGAAAAAAGTCATATTATACTATGTCGAAAAAAATGATAAAAGTCGTAGTATAGTATGTCGAAAAAAGTGATAAAAAAGTCGTATAGTATTTCGAGAAGTGATAAAAAAGTCATAGTATAGTATGTAGAAAAAAGTAATAAAGTCATAGTATAGTATGTCGAAAAAAGTGATAAAAAGTCATAGTATAGTATGTCGAAAAAAGTCATATTATAGTATGTAGAAAAAAGTAATAAAGTCATAGTATAGTATGTCGAAAAAAGTGATAAAAAGTCATAGTATAGTATGTCGAAAAACTATCATAGTATAGTATGTCGAAAAAAGTGATAAAAAAGTCATAGTATAGTATGTCAAAAAAAGTGATAAAAGTCATAGTATAGTATGTCGAAAAAAGTGATAAAAGTTATAGTATAGTATGTCGAAAAAAGTGATAAAGTCGTAGTATAGTATGTCGAAAAGTGATAAAAATGTCATAGTACAGTATGTCTAAAAAATTCATAGTATGTCGAAAAAAGTCATAGTATAGTATGTCAAAAAAAGTGATAAAAAAGTCAGTATAGTATGTCGAAAAAAGTCATATTATAGTATGTCGTGAAAAGTTATGAAAAAGTCATAGTATAGTATGTTGAAAAAAGTCATAGTATAGTATGTCGAAAAAAGTGATAAAAAGTCATAGTATAGTATGTCGAAAAAAGTGATAAAAAAGTCATAGTATAGTATGTCGAAAGAACTATCATAGTATAGTATGTTTAAAAAACTGATAAAAAAGTTATAGTATAGTATGTTGAAAAAAAGTGATAAAGTATGTCGAAAAAAGTGATAAAAAGTCATAGTATAGTATGTCGAAAAAATTATAATAGTACAGTATGTCGAAAAAAGTGATAAAAAAGTCATAGTATAGTATGTCAAAAAAATTATAATAGTACAGTATGTCGAAAAAAGTGATAAAAAAGTCATAGTATAGTATGTCGAAAAAATTATAATAGTACAGTATGTCGAAAAAAGTGATGAAAAAGTCATAGTATAGTATGTCGAAAAAAGTGATTAAAATTTCATAGTATAGTATGTCGAAAAAAGGGATAAAAAAGTCATATTATAGTAAGTCGAAAAAAGTGATAAAAAGAAAAAAGTCATAGTATGGTATGTCGAAAAAAGTGATAAAAAAGTCATAGTATAGTATGTCGAAAAAAGTTATATTTTAGTATGTCGAAAAAAGTGAGAAAAAAGTCATATTATAGTATGTCGAAAAAATTATAGTATAGTATGTCGAAAAAAGTGATAAAAAGTCATATAGTATGTCGAAAAAAAGTGATAAAAAAGTCATAGTATAGTATGTCGAAAAGTCATAAAAAAGGCATATTATAGTATGTCGAAAAAAGTGATAAAAAGTTATAGTATAGTATGTTGAAAAAAGTGATAAAAATTTCATAGTATAGTATGTTGAAATAAGTGATAAAAAAGTCATAGTATAGTATGTCGAACAAATTATGATATTTTAGTATGTCAAAAAAAGTGATAAAAAAGTCATAGTATAGTGTGTCGAAAAAAGTGATAAAAAAGTCATAGTATAGTAATTCGAAAAAAAGTGATAAAAACGTCATATTATAGTAAGTTGAAAAAAAGTGATAAAAAAGTCATAGTATAGTATGTCAAAAAAGTGATAAAGTAATAGTACAGTATGTCGAAAAAAGTGATAAAAAGTACTAGTATAGTATGTCGAAAAAAGTCCTAGTATAGTATGTCGAAAAAAGTGACAAAAAAGTCATAGTATAGTATGTCGAAAAAACTATCATAGTATAGTATGTCGAAAAAAGTGATAAATAAGTTATAGTATAGTATGTCGAAAAAATGATCATACTTCAGTATGTCGAAAAAAGTGATAAAAAAAGTCATAGTATAGTATGTCGAAAAAATTATCATATTTTAGTATGTCAAAAAAAGTGATAAAAAAGTCATAGTATAGTGTGTCGAAAAAAGTGATAAAAAAGTCATAGTATAGTAATTCGAAAAAAAGTGATACAAAAGTCATCGTATAGTATGTCGAAAAAAGTGATAAAAAAGTCATATTATAGTATGTCGAAAAAATTGTCATAGTATAGTATGTCGAAAAAAGCGATAAAAAAGTCATATTATAGGATGTCGAAAAAAGTCATAGTATATATAGTATGTCGAAAAAAGTGATAAAAAAGTCATAGTATAGTATGTCAAAAAAAGTCATAGTATAGTATGTCGAAAAAGTGATAAAAAAAGTCATAGTATAGTATGTCGAAAAAAGTGATAAAAAGAAAAAAGTCATAGTATAGTATGTCGAAAAAAGTGATAAAAAAGTCACATTATAGTATGTCGAAAAAAGTGATAAAAAAGTCATAGTATAGTATGTTGAAATAAGTGATAAAAAAGTCATAGTATAGTATGTCGAAAAAATTATAATAGTACAGTATGTCGAAAAAAGTGATAAAAAAGTCATAGTATAGTATGTCGAAAAAAGTGATAAAAAAGTCATGGTGTAGTATGTCAAAAAAGTAATATTATAGTATGTCGAAAAAAGTGATAAAAAAGTCATAGTATAGTATGTTGAAATAAGTGATAAAAAAGTCATAGTATAGTATGTCGAAAAAACTATCATAGTATAGTATGTCGAAAAAAGTGATAAAGTCATAGTATAGTATGTCGAAAAAAGTCATAGCATAGTATGTCGAAAAAAGTGATAAGTCATAGTTTAGTATGTCGAAAAAAGTCATATTATAGTATGTTGACAAAAGTGATAAAGTCACATATAGTATGTCGAAGAAAGTGATAAAAAAAGTCAGTATGTATGTCAAAAAAAGTCATATTTTAGTATGTCGAAAAAAATTATGAAAAAAGTCATAGTATAGTATGTCGAAAAGTGATAAAAAAAGTCATATTATAGTATGTCGAATAAAAGTGATAAAAAAGTCATATTATGGTATGTCGAAAAAATGATCATGGTATATAGTATGTCGAAAAAAGTGATAAAGTCATAGTATAGTATGTCGAAAAAATTATCATAGTATAGTATGTCGAAAAGTGATAAAGTTATAGTATGTCGAAAAAAGTGATAAAAGTCATAGTATAGTATGTCGAAAAGTCATAGTATAGTATGTCGAAAAAAGTGATGAAGACATAGTATAGTAGGTCGAAAAAAGTTATAAAAAAGTCACAGTATAGTATGTCGAAAAAAGTGATAAAAATTTCATATTATAGTATGTCGGAAAAAGTGAAAAAAGTCATAGTATAGTATGTCGAAAAAGGTGATTAAAAAAAGTCATATTATAGTATGTCGAACAAAGTTATAAAAAAGTCATAGTATAGTATGTCAAAGTCATAGTATAGTACGTCGCCAAAAGTGAGAAAAAAGTCATAATATACTATGTCGAAAAAAGTGATAGTCATAATATAGTATGTTGAAAAAAGTGATAAAAGTCATAGTATAGTATGTCAAAGAAAGTGATAAAATGTCATAGTATAGTATGTCGAAAAAAGTGATAAAAAAGCTATAATATAGTATGTCGAAAAAAGGGATAAAGTACTAGTATAGTATGTCGAAAAAAGTGATGAAAGTCATAGTATAGTATGTCGAAAAAAAGTCCTACTATAGTATGTCGAAAAAAGTGATAAAAAGTAATAGTATAGTATGTCGAAAAAAGTGATAAATCATAGTTTAGTAAGTCGAAAAAAGTCATATTATAGTATGTTGAAAAAAGTGATAAAGTAATAGTACAGTATGTCGAAAAAAGTGATAGTCATAGTATAGTATGTCGAAAAAAGTCATATTATAGTATGTCGAAAAAAGTGATAAAAATGTCATAGTATGTCGAAAAAAGTGATTAAAAAATCATATTATAGTATGTCGAAAAAAGTTATAAAAGTCATAGTATAGTATGTCGAAAAAAGTCATAGTATAGTATGTCGAAAAAGGTGATAAAAAAGTCACAGTATAGTATGTCGAAAAAAGTGATAAAAATTTCATAGTATAGTATGTCAAAAAAAGTGATAAAAATGTCATAGTATAGTATGTCGAAAAAAGTTATACAAATTTCATAGTATAGTATGTCAAAAAAAGTGATAATGTCATAGTATAGTATGTCGAAAAAAGTGATAAAAAAGTCAAAGTATAGTATGTCGAAAAAGTCATATTATAGTATGTCAAAGTCATAGTATAGTACATCGACAAAAGTGAGAAAAAAGTCATAATATACTATGTCAAAAAAGTGATAAAAAGGTCATAGTATAGTATGTCTAAAAAAGTCATAGTATAGTATGTCGAAAAAATTATCATATTTTAGTATTTTGAAAAAAGTGATAAAAAAGTCATAGTATAGTATGTCAAAAATTATCATATATTAGTATCTCGAAAAAAGTGATAAAAAAGTCCTACAATAGTATGTCGAAAAAAGTCATAGTACAGTATGTCGAAAAAAGTGATAAAAAAGTCACATTACAGTGTCGAAAAAAGTGATGAAGTCATAGTATACTATGTCTAAAAGTCAGTATAGTACATCGTACGTCATACATTTATCAAGTGATAAAAATTTCATAGTATGTCTAAAAAAGTGATAAAAGGTCATAGTATAGTATGTCAAAAAAAGTTATAGTATGTCGAAAAAAGTCATAGTATAGTATGTCGAAAAAAGTCATAGTATAGTGTGTCGAAAAAAGTGATAAAGTCACAGTACAGTATGTCGAAAAAAGTGATAAAAAAGTCATAGTATAGTATGTCGAACAACGTTATAGTATGTCGAACAAAGTTATAGTATGTCGAAAAAAGTCATATTATAGTATGTCGAAAAAAGTTAGAAAAAAGTCATAGTATGCTATGTCGAAAAGTGATAAAAATGTCATAGTATGTCGAAAAAAGTGATACAAATAAAAGTTATAGTATGTTTAAAAAAGTGATAAAAAGTCATAGTATAGTATGTCGAAAAAATTATAATAGTACAGTATGTCGAAAAAAGTGATAAAAGAAAAAAGTCATAGTACAGTATGTCGAAAAAAAGTGATAAAAAAGTCACATTATACTATGTCGAAAAAAGTGATAAAGTCATATTATAGTATGTCGACAAAAGTGAAAGTCATATTATAGTATGTCGAAAAAGGTGATAAGTCACAGTATAGTATGTCAAAAAAAGTGATAAGAATTTCATAGTATAGTATGTCAAAAAAAGTGATAAAAATGTCAGTATAGTATGTCGAAAAAAGTGATAAAAACTTCATAGTATAGCATGTCAAAAAAAGTGATAAAATGTCATAGTATAGCATGTCGAAAAAAGTGATAAAAAAGTCAAAGTATAGTATGTCGAAAAAAGTCATATTATAGTATGTCGAAAAAAGTGATAAAAATGTCATAGTATGTCGAAAAAAGTGATTAAAAAAGTCATATTATAGTATGTCGAAAAAAGTTATAAAAAAGTCATATTATAGTATGTCAAAAAAGTGATAAAAATGTCATAGTATAGTATGTCTAAAAAGGTCATAGTATAGTATGTCGAAAAAATTATCATATTTTAGTATTTCGAAAAAAGTGATAAAAAAGTCATAGTATAGTATGTCGAAAAAATTATCATATATTAGTATGTCAAAAAAAGTGATAAAAAAGTCCTACAATAGTATGTCGAAAAAAGTCATAGTACAGTATGTCGAAAAAAGTGATAAAAAAGTCACATTAGTGTCGAAAAAAGTGATGAAGTCATAGTATACTATGTCTAAAAAAGTCAGTATAGTACATCGACAAAAGTGATAAAAATGTCATAGTATGTCGAAAAAAGTGATTAAAAAAAGTCATATTATAGTATGTCGAAAAAAGTTATAAAAAAGTCATATTATAGTATGTCAAAAAAGTCATATTATAGTATGTCAAAAAAAGTGATAAAAAAGTTATGGTATAGAATGTCGAAAAAATTTGCATATTTTAGTATGTCGAATAAAGTGATAAAAAATTCATAGTATAGTATTTCAAAAAAAGTAATATTTTAGTATGTCGAAAAAAGTGATAAAAAAGTCGTAGTATGTCGAAAAAAGTGATAAAAAAGTCATTATAGTATGTCAAAAAAAGTCATAGTATGTCGAAAAAAGTGATAAAAAATTCATAGATTTAAAAAAAAGTAATATTGTAGTATGTCGAAAAAAGTGATAGTGTCATAGTATAGTATGTCGAAAAAAGTCATAGTATAGTATGTCGAAAAAAGTTATAGTATGTCGAAAAAAGTGATAAAAAAGTCATCTTATAGTATGTCGGAAAAAGTGATAAAAAGTCATAGTATTGTATGTCGAAAAAAGTGATAACAATGTCATAGTATAGTATGTCGAAAAAAGTTATAGTATAGTATGTCGAAAAAATTATCATATTTTAGTATGTCGAAAAAAGTTATAAAAAAGTCATATTTTAGTATGTCAAAAAAGTCATCGTACAGTATGTCGAAAAAAGTCATATTATAGTATGTCGAAAAAAGTTATAAAAAAGTCATAGTATAGTATGTCGAAAAAAGTGATAAAAAAGTCATAGTATAGTATATCTTTGTGTTAAATCTTCATCCGAACAAAGCCTCTCCTTCTTCAGAGATTCTGAACACTCAGAATCTTCGACAATTGTTGAGAAAAACTAAAAAGACGTGTTCTTGGATCTTTCAGGAAGGAGAAAAGGCCTGGGAGCAATTGGAGGATTAAAGAGAATATTTAATTAACACTATGATGAAAGCGACATGACAAAGGCAACAGTTACAATTTAGCTGACATTGGACAAACAAGACAATACAATACAATACAATACACTGCGAGCAGCGGACAGCAAAGATGCTTCCCCGGTGGAGTCACATTTTTACTGCCCAAACTAGGGATGCACCGATCCACATTTTTTCACTTCCGATCCGATCCCGATACCTGAATTTGGATATCGGCCGATACCGATACTATTCCGATACCAGAGCTGTGTTTGCTTTAATATTATTATTATCATTATTGTTGATTTTATATGATGCTGAAATAAACTCCTCTCAACGGGCAAGTATGATATGGACGTACGTATGCATGTATGTCCCAAAAGGCAACTTGAGATAAGTATAAGGTCAGAAAAGGAAGTCAGAAAAACAGGAAAAATCTCATTCTGAAAACAGATATGCAACTGTAAGGGTTTCAAATTGATTGTCATGTCAATATTTATTACATTCCAAAAATGTCAAATACTTGAGTCTTGAAATATAAGAAAAGTGCAAGTGTAAAAATCTCTCTCACTCACACACACACACACACACACACACACACACACACACACACACACACACACACACACACAATCAATAAAACAGTGTGAACAGCGCAAATCAAGCACACTGGCTCTTGTAGCATCAACAAATCAACGTTTTAAAATGTCAAATATCTGAAATATAAGAGAAGTGCAATAACTGTAAACATCTTACACACACACTTAGTTACACACATACACACACACACACCTCCGTTTTCACGGCTGCGCAGCGGCTGCTCTGAAACACCGGCCGCCGGGACACGCCGGGTCTCTGGGGGACGCAACAACGGGGAAATGAAACGCCACAAGCCAGCGACAACGACCGGGACAGACGGTTGTGAAAGTCCTGTTTTGTTTTTGCATTTTGCTGTCTTGCTCTGCGGTGTTTCCACTGTGAAGTATTTCCAAACAGCGGACACACAGGATAGCATCGAGCTAGCCACAATGCTGCTCATGCTACTATCCTGCTAGCTGGCTGCAAACTGCAGAATGGACTTCCTGAGCGGGGGCGTGTCTCATAACTCTGTGTCTCATTGAGCCGCGCCTCCGTTCAGGAAATGTACTCCACAGTTTGCAGCCAGCCAGCCAACCAGCAGACCAGCCAGCAGGAATCACTTTTGGAGCCATTTCAGCAGACAACGTTAAAGTGCAGACATGGCTCGTGGTATCGGAAATCTCCGCAGGTTGGATCGGGAAAATCCGATACCTAAATTTCGCTGGTATCGGTCCCGATACCGATACTGGATCGGATCGGCCCCATCCCTAGCCCAAACATAACATAAACATTACAAAAAGAATACACTGCAAAGCAGCGGACAGCAAGATGCTTCCGCCTGTGAGGTCACATCTTTACTTTACTGTATGTCGAAAAAGGTGATAAAAAATATGACTTTTTTCGACATACTATACTATGACTTTTTTATCACTTTTTTGACATACAAAAATATGATAATTTTTTCGACATACTATACTATAACTTTTTATCACTTTTTTCGACATACTATACTACAACTTTTTTCGACATACTATACTATGACTTTTTTATCACTTTTTTCGACATACTGTACTATTACTTTATCACTTTTTTCGACATACTATACTATGACTTTTTTCGACATACTATACTACAACTTTTTTCGACATACTATACTATGACTTTTTTATCACTTTTTTCGACATACTGTACTATTACTTTATCACTTTTTTCAACATACTATACTAAGACTTATCACTTTTTTCGACATACTATACTATGACTTTTTTTTGACATACTACACTATGACTTTTTATCACTTTTTTCGAAATACTATACTATGACATTTTTATCACTTTTTTCGACATACTATAATATGACTTTTTTCGACATCTTATACTATGACTTTTTTCGACATACTGTACTATTACTTTATCACCTTTTTTGACATACTATACTATGACTTTTTTCGACATACTATACTATAACTTTTTTCGACATACTATACTAACTTTTTTATCACTTTTTTCAACATACTATACTAAGACTTTTTTTTGACATACTACACTGACTTTTTATCACTTTTTCCGACATACTATACCTATACTATACATAGTATAGTATGTCGAAAAAAGTTATAGTATAGTATGTCGAAAAAAGTCATAGTATAGTATGTCAAAAAAAGTGATAAAGTAATAGTACAGTATGTCGAAAAAAGTGATAAAAATGTCATAGTATAGTATTTCGAAAAAAGTGATAAAAAGTCATAGTATAGTATGTCGAAAAAATTATCACAGTATAGTATGTCGAAAAAAGTGATAAAAAAGTCATATTATAGTATGTCGAAAAAAGTCATATTATAGTATGTCGAAAAAAGTGATAAAAAAGTCATATTATAGTATGTCGAAAAAAGTCATATTATAGTAGGTCGAAAAAAGTGATAAAAAGTCATAGTGTAGTATGTCAAAAAAAAGTCATAGTATAGTATGTCGAAAAAAGTGATAAGTCTTAGTATAGTATGTTGAAAAAAGTGATAAAGTCATAGTATTGTATGTCGAAAAAAGTGATAAAAAAGTCATAGTATAGTATGTCGAAAAAAGTCATAGTATAGTATGTCGAAAAAAGTGATAAAGTAATAGTACAGTATGTCGAAAAAAGTGATAAAAAAGTCATAGTATAGTATGTCGAAAAAAGTTGTAGTATAGTATGTCGAAAAAAGTGATGAAGTAATAGTACAGTATGTCGAAAAAAGTGATAAAAAGTTATAGTATAGTATGTCGAAAAAATTATCATATTTTAGTATGTCAAAAAAGTGATAAAAAAGTCATAGTATAGTATGTCGAAAAAAGTCATATTTTAGTATGTCAAAAAAGTCATAGTACAGTATGTCGAAAAAAGTCATATTATAGTGTGTCGAAAAAAGTGAAAAAAATGTTATAGTATGTCGAAAAAAGTGATAAAAAGTCATAGTATAGTATGCCAAAAAAAGTCATAGTATAGTATGTCGAAAAAAGTCATACTATAGTATGCCAAAAAAAGTGATAAAAAGTCATAGTATAGTATGTCGAAAAAATTATCACAGTATAGTATGTCGAAAAAAGTGATAAAGTCATATTTCAGTATGTCGAAAAAAGTGATAAAAAAGTCATAGTACAGTATGTCGAAAAAAGTCATATTATAGTATGTCGAAAAAAATGATAAAAATGTCACAGTATAGTATGTCGAAAAAAGTGATAAAAAAGTCATAGTATAGTATATCGAAAAAAGTGATAAAAAAGTTATAGTATAGTATGTCGACAAAAGTCATATAGTATGTTGAAAAAAGTGATAAAAAGTCATAGTATAGTATGTCGAAAAAATTATCACAGTATAGTATGTCGAAAAAAGTGATAAAAAAGTAATCTTATAGTATGTCGGAAAAAGTGATAAAAAGTCATAGTATAGTATGTCGAAAAAATTATCACAGTATAGTATGTCGAAAAAGTGATAAAAATGTCATAGTATAGTATGTCGAAAAAAGTCATAGTATAGTATGTAGAAAAAAGTAATAAAAAGTCATAATATAGTATGTCGAAAAAAGTGATAAGTCTTAGTATAGTATGTTGAAAAAAGTGATAAAGTCATAGTATTGTATGTCGAAAAAAGTGATAATGTCATAGTATAGTATGTCGAAAAAAGTTATAGTATAGTATGTCGAAAAAAGTCATAGTATAGTATGTCGAAAAAAGTGATAAAGTAATAGTACAGTATGTCGAAAAGTGATAAAAAAGTCATAGTATAGTATGTCGAAAAAAGTTGCAGTATAGTATGTCGAAAAAAGTGATGAAGTAATAGTACAGTATGTCGAAAAAAGTGATAAAAAGTTATAGTATATTATGTCGAAAAAAGTTATAAAAAAGTCATATTTTAGTATGTCAAAAAAGTCATCGTACAGTATGTCGAAAAAAGTCATATTATAGTATGTCGAAAAAAGTTATAAAAAAGTCATAGTATAGTATGTCAAAAAAAGTGATAAAAAGTCATAGTATAGTATGTCGAAAAAAGTCATAGTATAGTATGTCGAAAAAAGTCATATTTTAGTATGTCAAAAAAGTGAAAAAAATGTTATAGTATAGTATGTCGAAAAAAGTTATAGTATAGTATGTCGACAAAAGTCATAATATAGTATGTCAAAAAAAGTGATAAAGTAATAGTACAGTATGTCGAAAAAAGTGATAAAAAAGTCATAGTATAATATGTCGAAAAAAGTGATAAAAATGTCATAGTATAGTATGTGGAAAAAAGTCATAGTATAGTATGTCGAAAAAAGTCATACTATAGAATGCCAAATAAAGTGATAAAAAAGTCATAGTATAGTATGTCGAAAAAAGTGATAAAAAAAGTGATAGTATAGTATGTCGAAAAAAAGTTATAGTATAGTATGTCAAAAAAAGTCATAGTATAGTATGTCGAAAAAAGTGATTAAAAGTCATAGTATAGTATGTCGAAAAAAGTCATAGTATAGTATTTCTAAAAAAGTGATAAAGTAATAGTACAGTATGTCGAAGAAAGTGATAAAAAGTTATAGTATAGTATGTCGAAAACATTATCATATTTTAGTATGTCGAAAAAAGTGATAAAAAAGTCATAGTGTAGTACGTCGAAAAGTCATATTTTAGTATGTCAAAAAAGTCATTGTACAGTATGTCGAAAAAAGTGATAAAAAAGTCATAGTATAATATATGTCGAAAAAAGTCATATTATAGTTTGTCGAAAAAAATTATAAAAATGTCATAGTATAGTATGTCGAAAAAAGTCATATTTTATTATGTCAAAAAAGTCATAGTGCAGTATGTCGAAAAAAGTGATAAAAAGTCATAGTATAGTATTTCCAAAAAAGTGATGAAAAAAGTCATTGTATAGTATGTCGAAAAAAGTCATACTATAGTATGCCAAAAAAAGTGATAAAAAAGTCATAGTATAGTATGTCGAAAAAAGTGATAAAAATGCCATAGTATAGTATGTCGAAAAAAGTCATAGTATAGTATGTCGAAAAAACTATCATGGTATAGTATGTCGAAAAAAGTGATAAAAAGTCATAGTGTAGTATGTCAAAAAAAGTGATAAAAAATGTCATAGTATAGTATGTCGAAAAAAGTGATAAAAAAGTTATAGTATAGTATGTCGAAAAAAGTGATCAAAAAGTTATAGTATAGTATGTCGAATGAAGCCATTGTATAGTATGTCGAAAAAAGTGATAAAAAAGTCATAGCATAGTATGTCGAAAAAACTATCATGGCATAGTATGTCGAAAAAAGTGATAAAAAGTCATAGTGTAGTATGTCGAAAAAAGTCCTAGTATAGTATGTCGAAAAAATTGATAAAAAAGTGATAGTATAGTATGTCGAAAAAAGTGATAAAAAAGTCACAGTATAGTATGTCGAAAAAAGTGATAAAGTAATAGTACAGTATGTCGAAAAGTGATAAAAAAGTCATAGTATAGTATGTCGAAAAAAGTTGCAGTATAGTATGTCGAAAAAAGTGATGAAGTAATAGTACAGTATGTCGAAAAAAGTGATAAAAAGTTATAGTATATTATGTCGAAAAAAGTTATAAAAAAGTCATATTTTAGTATGTCAAAAAAGTCATCGTACAGTATGTCGAAAAAAGTCATATTATAGTATGTCGAAAAAAGTTATAAAAAAGTCATAGTATAGTATGTCAAAAAAAGTGATAAAAAGTCATAGTATAGTATGTCGAAAAAAGTCATAGTATAGTATGTCGAAAAAAGTCATATTTTAGTATGTCAAAAAAGTGAAAAAAATGTTATAGTATAGTATGTCGAAAAAAGTTATAGTATAGTATGTCGACAAAAGTCATAATATAGTATGTCAAAAAAAGTGATAAAGTAATAGTACAGTATGTCGAAAAAAGTGATAAAAAAGTCATAGTAAAGTATGTCGAAAAAAGTCATATTATAGTATGTCGAAAAAATTGATAAAAATGTCATAGTATAGTATGTCGAAAAAAGTGATAAAAAGTTATAGTATAGTATGTCGAAAAAATTATCATATTTCAGAATGTCGAAAAAAGTGATAAAAAAGTCATAGTATAGTATGTCGAAAAAAGTCATATTTTAGTATGTCTATAAAGTCATTGTACAGTATGTATCGAAAAAAGTGATAAAAAAGTCATAGTATAGGATGTCGAAAAAAGTGATAAAAAAGTCATAGCATAGAATGTCGAAAAAAGTCATATTATAGTATGTCGAAAAAAGTCATATTTTAGTATGTCAAAAAAAGTCATAGTACAGTATGTCGAAAAAAGTGATTAAAAAGGTCATAGTATAGTATGTCGAAAAAAGTCATACTATGGTATCCAAAAAAGTGATAAAAAAGTCATAGTATAATATATGTCGAAAAAAGTCATATTATAGTTTGTCGAAAAAAATTATAAAAATGTCATAGTATAGTATGTCGAAAAAAGTCATATTTTATTATGTCAAAAAAGTCATAGTGCAGTATGTCGAAAAAAGTGATAAAAAGTCATAGTATAGTATTTCCAAAAAAGTGATGAAAAAAGTCATTGTATAGTATGTCGAAAAAAGTCATACTATAGTATGCCAAAAAAAGTGATAAAAAAGTCATAGTATAGTATGTCGAAAAAAGTGATAAAAATGCCATAGTATAGTATGTCGAAAAAAGTCATAGTATAGTATGTCGAAAAAACTATCATGGTATAGTATGTCGAAAAAAGTGATAAAAAGTCATAGTGTAGTATGTCAAAAAAAGTGATAAAAAATGTCATAGTATAGTATGTCGAAAAAAGTGATAAAAAAGTTATAGTATAGTATGTCGAAAAAAGTGATCAAAAAGTTATAGTATAGTATGTCGAATGAAGCCATTGTATAGTATGTCGAAAAAAGTGATAAAAAAGTCATAGCATAGTATGTCGAAAAAACTATCATGGCATAGTATGTCGAAAAAAGTGATAAAAAGTCATAGTGTAGTATGTCGAAAAAAGTCCTAGTATAGTATGTCGAAAAAATTGATAAAAAAGTGATAGTATAGTATGTCGAAAAAAGTGATAAAAAAGTCACAGTATAGTATGTCGAAAAAAGTGATAAAGTAATAGTACAGTATGTCGAAAAGTGATAAAAAAGTCATAGTATAGTATGTCGAAAAAAGTTGCAGTATAGTATGTCGAAAAAAGTGATGAAGTAATAGTACAGTATGTCGAAAAAAGTGATAAAAAGTTATAGTATATTATGTCGAAAAAAGTTATAAAAAAGTCATATTTTAGTATGTCAAAAAAGTCATCGTACAGTATGTCGAAAAAAGTCATATTATAGTATGTCGAAAAAAGTTATAAAAAAGTCATAGTATAGTATGTCAAAAAAAGTGATAAAAAGTCATAGTATAGTATGTCGAAAAAAGTCATAGTATAGTATGTCGAAAAAAGTCATATTTTAGTATGTCAAAAAAGTGAAAAAAATGTTATAGTATAGTATGTCGAAAAAAGTTATAGTATAGTATGTCGACAAAAGTCATAATATAGTATGTCAAAAAAAGTGATAAAGTAATAGTACAGTATGTCGAAAAAAGTGATAAAAAAGTCATAGTAAAGTATGTCGAAAAAAGTCATATTATAGTATGTCGAAAAAATTGATAAAAATGTCATAGTATAGTATGTCGAAAAAAGTGATAAAAAGTTATAGTATAGTATGTCGAAAAAATTATCATATTTCAGAATGTCGAAAAAAGTGATAAAAAAGTCATAGTATAGTATGTCGAAAAAAGTCATATTTTAGTATGTCTATAAAGTCATTGTACAGTATGTATCGAAAAAAGTGATAAAAAAGTCATAGTATAGGATGTCGAAAAAAGTGATAAAAAAGTCATAGCATAGAATGTCGAAAAAAGTCATATTATAGTATGTCGAAAAAAGTCATATTTTAGTATGTCAAAAAAAGTCATAGTACAGTATGTCGAAAAAAGTGATTAAAAAGGTCATAGTATAGTATGTCGAAAAAAGTCATACTATGGTATCCAAAAAAGTGATAAAAAAGTCATAGTATAATATATGTCGAAAAAAGTCATATTATAGTTTGTCGAAAAAAATTATAAAAATGTCATAGTATAGTATGTCGAAAAAAGTCATATTTTATTATGTCAAAAAAGTCATAGTGCAGTATGTCGAAAAAAGTGATAAAAAGTCATAGTATAGTATTTCCAAAAAAGTGATGAAAAAAGTCATTGTATAGTATGTCGAAAAAAGTCATACTATAGTATGCCAAAAAAAGTGATAAAAAAGTCATAGTATAGTATGTCGAAAAAAGTGATAAAAATGCCATAGTATAGTATGTCGAAAAAAGTCATAGTATAGTATGTCGAAAAAACTATCATGGTATAGTATGTCGAAAAAAGTGATAAAAAGTCATAGTGTAGTATGTCAAAAAAAGTGATAAAAAATGTCATAGTATAGTATGTCGAAAAAAGTGATAAAAAAGTTATAGTATAGTATGTCGAAAAAAGTGATCAAAAAGTTATAGTATAGTATGTCGAATGAAGCCATTGTATAGTATGTCGAAAAAAGTGATAAAAAAGTCATAGCATAGTATGTCGAAAAAACTATCATGGCATAGTATGTCGAAAAAAGTGATAAAAAGTCATAGTGTAGTATGTCGAAAAAAGTCCTAGTATAGTATGTCGAAAAAATTGATAAAAAAGTGATAGTATAGTATGTCGAAAAAAGTGATAAAAAAGTCACAGTATAGTATGTCGAAAAAAGTGATAAAGTAATAGTACAGTATGTCGAAAAGTGATAAAAAAGTCATAGTATAGTATGTCGAAAAAAGTTGCAGTATAGTATGTCGAAAAAAGTGATGAAGTAATAGTACAGTATGTCGAAAAAAGTGATAAAAAGTTATAGTATATTATGTCGAAAAAAGTTATAAAAAAGTCATATTTTAGTATGTCAAAAAAGTCATCGTACAGTATGTCGAAAAAAGTCATATTATAGTATGTCGAAAAAAGTTATAAAAAAGTCATAGTATAGTATGTCAAAAAAAGTGATAAAAAGTCATAGTATAGTATGTCGAAAAAAGTCATAGTATAGTATGTCGAAAAAAGTCATATTTTAGTATGTCAAAAAAGTGAAAAAAATGTTATAGTATAGTATGTCGAAAAAAGTTATAGTATAGTATGTCGACAAAAGTCATAATATAGTATGTCAAAAAAAGTGATAAAGTAATAGTACAGTATGTCGAAAAAAGTGATAAAAAAGTCATAGTAAAGTATGTCGAAAAAAGTCATATTATAGTATGTCGAAAAAATTGATAAAAATGTCATAGTATAGTATGTCGAAAAAAGTGATAAAAAGTTATAGTATAGTATGTCGAAAAAATTATCATATTTCAGAATGTCGAAAAAAGTGATAAAAAAGTCATAGTATAGTATGTCGAAAAAAGTCATATTTTAGTATGTCTATAAAGTCATTGTACAGTATGTATCGAAAAAAGTGATAAAAAAGTCATAGTATAGGATGTCGAAAAAAGTGATAAAAAAGTCATAGCATAGAATGTCGAAAAAAGTCATATTATAGTATGTCGAAAAAAGTCATATTTTAGTATGTCAAAAAAAGTCATAGTACAGTATGTCGAAAAAAGTGATTAAAAAGGTCATAGTATAGTATGTCGAAAAAAGTCATACTATGGTATCCAAAAAAGTGATAAAAAAGTCATAGTATAGTATGTCGAAAAAAGTGATAAAAAAGTCATAGTATAGTATGTCAAAAAAAGTCATATTATAGTATGTCAAAAAAAGTGATAAAGACATAGTATGTCGAAAAAAGTGATAAAAATGTCATAGTATAGTATGTCGAAAAAAGTGATAAAAAAGTTAAAGTATAGTATGTCGAAAAAAATGATAAATATGCCATAGTATAGTATGTCGAAAAAAGTCATAGTATAGTATGTCGAAAAAAGTGATAAAAAAAGTTATAGTATAGTATGTCGAAAAAAGTCATATTATAGTATGTCAAAAAAGTGATCAAAAAGTCACTGCATAGTATGTCGAAAAAAGTCATATTTTATTATGTCAAAAAAAGTCATAGTGCAGTATGTCGAAAAGTTGTAGTATAGTATGTCGAAAAAAGTGATGAAGTAATAGTACAGTATGTCGAAAAAAGTGATAAAAAGTTATAGTATAGTATGTCGAAAAAATTATCATATTTTAGTATGTCAAAAAAGTGATAAAAAAGTCATAGTATAGTATGTCGAAAAAAGTCATATTTTAGTATGTCAAAAAAGTCATAGTACAGTATGTCGAAAAAAGTCATATTATAGTGTGTCGAAAAAAGTGAAAAAAATGTTATAGTATAGTATGTCGAAAAAAGTGATAAAAAGTCATAGTATAGTATGTCGAAAAAAGTCATACTATAGTATGCCAAAAAAAGTGATAAAAAAGTCATAGTATAGTATGTCGAAAAAAGTGATAAAGTTATAGTATAGTATGTCGAAAATGGTTATAGTATAGTATGTCGACAAAAGTCATAATATAGTATGTCAAAAAAAGTGATAAAGTAATAATACATTATGTCGAAAAAAAAGTGATAAAAAAGTCATAGTATAGGATGTCGAAAAAAGTGATAAAAAAGTCATAGCATAGAATGTCGAAAAAAGTCATATTATAGTATGTCGAAAAAAGTTGTAGTATAGTATGTCGAAAAAATTATCATGTCAAAAAAGTGATAAAAAAGTCATACTATAGTATCCAAAAAAGTGATAAAAAAGTCATAGTATAGTATGTCTTAAAAAGTGATACAAATGCAATAGTATAGTATGTCGAAAAAAATGATAAAAATGTCATAGTATAGTATGTCGAAAAAAGTCATATTATAGTATATCAAAAAAGTGATCAAAAAGTCACTGCATAGTATGTCGAAAAAAGTCATATTTTATTATGTCAAAAAAAGTCATAGTGCAGTATATCGAAAAAAGTTGTAGTATAGTATGTCGAAAAAAGTGATGAAGTAATAGTACAGTATGTCGAAAAAAGTGATAAAAAGTTATAGTATAGTATGTCGAAAAAATTATCATATTTTAGTATGTCAAAAAAGTGATAAAAAAGTCATAGTATAGTATGTCGAAAAAAGTCATATTTTAGTATGTCAAAAAAGTCATAGTACAGTATGTCGAAAAAAGTCATATTATAGTGTGTCGAAAGAAGTGAAAAAAATGTTATAGTATAGTATGTCGAAAAAAGTGATAAAAAGTCATAGTATAGTATGTCGAAAAAAGTCATACTATAGTATGCCTAAAAAAGTCATAGTATAGTATGTCGAAAAAAGTGATAAAGTTATAGTATAATATGTCGAAAAAGGTTATAGTATAGTATGTCGACAAAAGTCATAATATAGTATTTCAAAAAAAGTGATAAAGTAATAATACAGTATGTCGAAAAAAAAATGATAAAAAAGTCATAGCATAGAATGTCAAAAAGTCATATTATAGTATGTCGAAAAAATTATGTCAAAAAAGTGATAAAAAAGTCATACTATAGTATCCAAAAAAGTGATAAAAAAGTCATAGTATAGTATGTCTTAAAAAGTGATACAAATGCAATAGTATAGTATGTCGAAAAAAGTCCTAGTATAGTATGTCGAAAAAAGTGATAAAAAAGTAATAGTACAGTATGTCGAAAAAAGTCCTAGTATAGTATGTCGAAAAAAGTGATAAAGTCATAGTATAGTATGTCGAAAAAAGTCATTATAGTATGTCGAAAAAAGTGATAAAGACATAGTATGTCGAAAAAAGTGAAAAAATTTTTATAGTATAGTATGTCGAAAAAAGTGATAAAAAGTCATAGTATAGTATGTCGAAAAAAGTGATAAAAAAGTTATAGTATAGTATGTCGAAAAAGGTTATAGTATAGTATGTCGACAAAAGTCATAATATAGTATGTCAAAAAAAGTGATAAAGTAATAGTACAGTATGTCGAAAAAAGTTGTAGTATAGTATGTCGAAAAAAGTGATGAAGTAATAGTACAGTATGTCGAAAAAAGTGATAAAAAGTTATATAGTATAGTATGTCGAAAAAATTACATATTATAGTATGTCATAGTATAGTATGTAGAAAAAAGTCCTAGTATAGTATGTCGAAAAAAGTGATAAAAAAGTCATAGTATAGTATGTCGAAAAAAGTCATATTATAGTATGTCGAAAAAAGTGATAAAGACAGAGTATGTCTAAAAAAGTGATAAAAATGTCATAGTATAGTATGTCGAAAAAAGTGATAAAAAAGTCATATTTTAGTATGTAAAAAAAGTCATTGTACAGTATGTCAAAAAAGTGATAAAAAAGTCATAGTATAATATGTCGAAAAAAGTGATAAAAAAGTCATAGTATAGTATGTCAAAAAAGTCATAGTATAATATGTCGAAAAAAGTGATAAAAAGTCATAGTATAGTATGTGGAAAAAAGTCATAGTATAGTATGTCGAAAAAAGTCATACTATAGAATGCCAAATAAAGTGATAAAAAAGTCATAGTATAGTATGTCGAAAAAAGTGATAAAAAAAGTGATAGTATAGTATGTCGAAAAAAAGTTATAGTATAGTATGTCAAAAAAAGTCATAGTATAGTATGTCGAAAAAAGTGATAAAAAGTCATAGTATAGTATGTCGAAAAAAGTCATAGTATAGTATTTCTAAAAAAGTGATGAAGTAATAGTACAGTATGTCGAAAAAAGTGATAAAAAGTTATAGTATAGTATGTCGAAAACATCATATTTTAGTATGTCGAAAAAAGTGATAAAAAAGTCATAGTGTAGTACGTCGAAAAAAGTCATATTTTAGTATGTCAAAAAAGTCATTGTACAGTATGTCGAAAAAAGTGATAAAAAAGTCATAGTATAATATATGTCGAAAAAAGTCATATTATAGTTTGTCGAAAAAAATTATAAAAATGTCATAGTATAGTATGTCGAAAAAAGTCATATTTTATTATGTCAAAAAAGTCATAGTGCAGTATGTCGAAAAAAGTGATAAAAAGTCATAGTATAGTATTTCCAAAAAAGTGATGAAAAAAGTCATTGTATAGTATGTCGAAAAAAGTCATACTATAGTATGCCAAAAAAAGTGATAAAAAAGTCATAGTACAGTATGTCGAAAAAAGTCATATTATAGTGTGTCGAAAAAAGTGAAAAAAATGTTATAGTATAGTATGTCGAAAAAAGTCATACTATAGTATGCCAAAAAAAGTGATAAAAAAGTCATAGTATAGTATGTCGAAAAAAGTGATAAAGTTATAGTATAGTATGTCGAAAATGGTTATAGTATAGTATGTCGACAAAAGTCATAATATAGTATGTCAAAAAAAGTGATAAAGTAATAATACATTATGTCGAAAAAAAAGTGATAAAAAAGTCATAGTATAGGATGTCGAAAAAAGTGATAAAAAAGTCATAGCATAGAATGTCGAAAAAAGTCATATTATAGTATGTCGAAAAAAGTTGTAGTATAGTATGTCGAAAAAATTATCATGTCAAAAAAGTGATAAAAAAGTCATACTATAGTATCCAAAAAAGTGATAAAAAAGTCATAGTATAGTATGTCTTAAAAAGTGATACAAATGCAATAGTATAGTATGTCGAAAAAAATGATAAAAATGTCATAGTATAGTATGTCGAAAAAAGTCATATTATAGTATGTCAAAAAAGTGATCAAAAAGTCACTGCATAGTATGTCGAAAAAAGTCATATTTTATTATGTCAAAAAAAGTCATAGTGCAGTATATCGAAAAAAGTTGTAGTATAGTATGTCGAAAAAAGTGATGAAGTAATAGTACAGTATGTCGAAAAAAGTGATAAAAAGTTATAGTATAGTATGTCGAAAAAATTATCATATTTTAGTATGTCAAAAAAGTGATAAAAAAGTCATAGTATAGTATGTCGAAAAAAGTCATATTTTAGTATGTCAAAAAAGTCATAGTACAGTATGTCGAAAAAAGTCATATTATAGTGTGTCGAAAAAAGTGAAAAAAAGTCATAGTATAGTATGTCGAAAAAAGTCATACTATAGTATGCCTAAAAAAGTCATAGTATAGTATGTCGAAAAAAGTGATAAAGTTATAGTATAATATGTCGAAAAAGGTTATAGTATAGTATGTCGACAAAAGTCATAATATAGTATTTCAAAAAAAGTGATAAAGTAATAATACAGTATGTCGAAAAAAAAGTGATAAAAAAGTCATAGCATAGAATGTCAAAAAAAGTCATATTATAGTATGTCGAAAAAATTATGTCAAAAAAGTGATAAAAAAGTCATACTATAGTATCCAAAAAAGTGATAAAAAAGTCATAGTATAGTATGTCTTAAAAAGTGATACAAATGCAATAGTATAGTATGTCGAAAAAAGTCCTAGTATAGTATGTCGAAAAAAGTGATAAAAAAGTAATAGTACAGTATGTCGAAAAAAGTCCTAGTATAGTATGTCGAAAAAAGTGATAAAAAAGTCATAGTATAGTATGTCGAAAAAAGTCATTATAGTATGTCGAAAAAAGTGATAAAGACATAGTATGTCGAAAAAAGTGAAAAAAAATTTATAGTATAGTATGTCGAAAAAAGTGATAAAAAGTCATAGTATAGTATGTCAAAAAAAGTCATAGTATAGTATGTCGAAAAAAGTGATAAAAAAGTTATAGTATAGTATGTCGAAAAAGGTTATAGTATAGTATGTCGACAAAAGTCATAATATAGTATGTCAAAAAAAGTGATAAAGTAATAGTACAGTATGTCGAAAAAAGTTGTAGTATAGTATGTCGAAAAAAGTGATGAAGTAATAGTACAGTATGTCGAAAAAAGTGATAAAAAGTTATATAGTATAGTATGTCGAAAAAATTACATATTATAGTATGTCATAGTATAGTATGTAGAAAAAAGTCCTAGTATAGTATGTCGAAAAAAGTGATAAAAAAGTCATAGTATAGTATGTCGAAAAAAGTCATATTATAGTATGTCGAAAAAAGTGATAAAGACAGAGTATGTCTAAAAAAGTGATAAAAATGTCATAGTATAGTATGTCGAAAAAAGTGATAAAAAAGTCATATTTTAGTATGTAAAAAAAGTCATTGTACAGTATGTCAAAAAAGTGATAAAAAAGTCATAGTATAATATGTCGAAAAAAGTGATAAAAAAGTCATAGTATAGTATGTCGAAAAAGTCATATTTTAGTATGTCAAAAAAGTCATTGTACAGTATGTCAAAAAAGTGATAAAAAAGTCATAGTATAATATGTCGAAAAAAGTGATAAAAAGTCATAGTATAGTATGTGGAAAAAAGTCATAGTATAGTATGTCGAAAAAAGTCATACTATAGAATGCCAAATAAAGTGATAAAAAAGTCATAGTATAGTATGTCGAAAAAAGTGATAAAAAAAGTGATAGTATAGTATGTCGAAAAAAAGTTATAGTATAGTATGTCAAAAAAAGTCATAGTATAGTATGTCGAAAAAAGTGATAAAAAGTCATAGTATAGTATGTCGAAAAAAGTCATAGTATAGTATTTCTAAAAAAGTGATAAAGTAATAGTACAGTATGTCGAAGAAAGTGATAAAAAGTTATAGTATAGTATGTCGAAAACATTATCATATTTTAGTATGTCGAAAAAAGTGATAAAAAAGTCATAGTATAGTACGTCGAAAAAAGTCATATTATAGTTTGTCGAAAAAAATTATAAAAATGTCATAGTATAGTATGTCGAAAAAAGTCATATTTTATTATGTCAAAAAAGTCATAGTGCAGTATGTCGAAAAAAGTGATAAAAAGTCATAGTATAGTATTTCCAAAAAAGTGATGAAAAAAGTCATTGTATAGTATGTCGAAAAAAGTCATACTATAGTATGCCAAAAAAAGTGATAAAAAAGTCATAGTATAGTATGTCGAAAAAAGTGATAAAAATGCCATAGTATAGTATGTCGAAAAAAGTCATAGTATAGTATGTCGAAAAAACTATCATGGTATAGTATGTCGAAAAAAGTGATAAAAAGTCATAGTGTAGTATGTCAAAAAAAGTGATAAAAAATGTCATAGTATAGTATGTCGAAAAAAGTGATAAAAAAGTTATAGTATAGTATGTCGAAAAAAGTGATCAAAAAGTTATAGTATAGTATGTCGAATGAAGCCATTGTATAGTATGTCGAAAAAAGTGATAAAAAAGTCATAGCATAGTATGTCGAAAAAACTATCATGGCATAGTATGTCGAAAAAAGTGATAAAAAGTCATAGTGTAGTATGTCGAAAAAAGTCCTAGTATAGTATGTCGAAAAAATTGATAAAAAAGTGATAGTATAGTATGTCGAAAAAAGTGATAAAAAAGTCACAGTATAGTATGTCGAAAAAAGTGATAAAAAAGTCATAGTAAAGTATGTCGAAAAAAGTGATAAAAAGTTATAGTATAGTATGTCGAAAAAAGTCATATTTTAGTATGTCAAAAAAGTCATTGTACAGTATGTATCGAAAAAAGTGATAAAAAAGTCATAGTATAGGATGTCGAAAAAAGTGATAAAAAAGTCATAGCATAGAATGTCGAAAAAGTCATATTATAGTACGTCGAAAAGTCATATTTTAGTATGTCAAAAAAAGTCATACTATGGTATCCAAAAAAGTGATAAAAAAGTCATAGTATAGTATGTCGAAAAAAGTGATAAAAAAGTCATAGTATAGTATGTCGAAAAAAGTCATATTATAGTATGTCGAAAAAAGTGATAAAGACATAGTATGTCGAAAAAAGTGATAAAAATGTCATAGTATAGTATGTCGAAAAAAGTGATAAAAAAGTTAAAGTATAGTATGTCGAAAAAAGTCATATTATAGTATGTCGAAAAAAGTGATAAAGACATAGTATGTCGAAAAAAGTGATAAAAATGTCATAGTATAGTATGTCGAAAAAAGTGATAAAAAGTCATAGTATAGTATGTCGAAAAAATTATCACAGTATAGTATGTCGAAAAAAGTGATAAAAAAGTCATATTTCAGTATGTCGAAAAAAGTGATAAAAAAGTCATAGTATAGTATGTCATCAAAAAGTCATATTTTAGTATGTCAAAAAAGTCATAGTACAGTATGTCGAAAAAAATGGTAAAAATGTCACAGTATAGTATGTCGAAAAAAGTGATAAAAAAGTCATAGTATAGTATGTCGAAAAAGTCATAGTATAGTATGTCGAAAAAAGTCATACTATAGTATGCCAAAAAAGTGATAAAAAAGTCATAGTATAGTATATCGAAAAAAGTGATAAAAAAGTTATAGTATAGTATGTCGACAAAAGTCATAGTACAGTATGTCGAAAAAAGTGATAAAAAAGTCATAGCATAGTATGTCGAAAAAAGTCATATAGTATGTTGAAAAAAGTTATAAAAAGTCATAGTATAGTATGTCGAAAAAATTATCACAGTATAGTATGTCGAAAAAAGTGATAAAAAAGTAATCTTATAGTATGTCGGAAAAAGTGATAAAAAGTCATAGTATAGTATGTCGAAAAAATTATCACAGTATAGTATGTCGAAAAAGTGATAAAAATGTCATAGTATAGTATGTGGAAAAAAGTAATAAAAAGTCATAATATGGTATGTCGAAAAAAAGTGATAAGTCTTAGTATAGTATGTTGAAAAAAGTGATAAAGTCATAGTATTGTATGTCGAAAAAAGTGATAACAATGTCATAGTATAGTATGTCGAAAAAAGTTATAGTATAGTATGTTGAAAAAAGTGATAAAGTCATAGTATTGTATGTCGAAAAAAGTGATAACAATGTCATAGTATAGTATGTCGAAAAAAGTTATAGTATAGTATGTCGAAAAAAGTCATAGTATAGTATGTCGAAAAAAGTGATAAAGTAATAGTACAGTATGTCGAAAAGTGATAAAAAAGTCATAGTATAGTATGTCGAAAAAAGTTGCAGTATAGTATGTCGAAAAAAGTGATGAAGTAATAGTACAGTATGTCGAAAAAAGTGATAAAAAGTCATAGTATAGTATGTCGAAAAAAGTTGCAGTATAGTATGTCGAAAAAAGTGATGAAGTAATAGTACAGTATGTCGAAAAAGTGATAAAAAGTTATAGTATATTATGTCGAAAAAAGTTATAAAAAAGTCATATTTTAGTATGTCAAAAAAGTCATCGTACAGTATGTCGAAAAAAGTCATAGTATAGTATGTCAAAAAAAGTCATAGTATAGTATGTCGAAAAAAGTGATAAAAAGTCATAGTATAGTATGTCGAAAAAAGTCATAGTATAGTATGTCGAAAAAAGTCATATTTTAGTATGTCAAAAAAGTGAAAAAAATGTTATAGTATAGTATGTCGAAAAAAGTTATAGTATAGTATGTCGACAAAAGTCATAATATAGTATGTCAAAAAAAGTGATAAAGTAATAGTACAGTATGTCGAAAAAAGTGATAAAAAAGTGATAGTATAGGATGTCGAAAAAAGTGATAAAAATGTCAGTATAGTATGTCGAAAAAAGTGATAAAAAAGTCATAGTATAGTATGTCGAAAAAAGTCATATTATAGTATGTCGAAAAAAGTGATAAAAATGTCATAGTATAGTATGTCGAAAAAAGTGATAAAAAGTTATAGTATAGTATGTCGAAAAAATTATCATATTTCAGAATGTCGAAAAAAGTGATAAAAAAGTCATAGTATAGTATGTCGAAAAAAGTCATATTTTAGTATGTCAAAAAAGTCATTGTACAGTATGTATCGAAAAAAGTGATAAAAAAGTCATAGTATAGGATGTCAAAAAAAGTGATAAAAAAGTCAGCATAGAATGTCGAAAAAAGTCATATTATAGTATGTCGAAAAAAGTCATATTTTAGTATGTCAAAAAAAGTCATAGTACAGTATGTCGAAAAAAGTGATTAAAAAGGTCATAGTATAGTATGTCGAAAAAAGTCATACTATGGTATCCAAAAAAGTGATAAAAAAGTCATAGTATAGTATGTCGAAAAAAGTGATAAAAAAGTCAGAGTATAGTATGTCAAAAAAAGTCATATTATAGTATGTCGAAAAAAGTGATAAAGACATAGTATGTCGAAAAAAGTGATAAAAATGTCATAGTATAGTATGTCGAAAAAAGTGATAAAAAAGTTAAAGTATAGTATGTCGAAAAAAGTGATAAAAATGCCATAGTATAGTATGTCGAAAAAAGTCATAGTATAGTATGTCTTAAAAAGTGATACAAATGCAATAGTATAGTATGTCGAAAAAAATGATAAAAATGTCATAGTATAGTATGTCGAAAAAAGTCATATTATAGTATGTCAAAAAAGTGATCAAAAAGTCACTGCATAGTATGTCGAAAAAAGTCATATTTTATTATGTCAAAAAAAGTCATAGTGCAGTATATCGAAAAAAGTTGTAGTATAGCATGTCGAAAAAAGTGATGAAGTAATAGTACAGTATGTCGAAAAAAGTGATAAAAAGTTATAGTATAGTATGTCGAAAAAATTATCATATTTTAGTATGTCAAAAAAGTGATAAAAAAGTCATAGTATAGTATGTCGAAAAAAGTCATATTTTAGTATGTCAAAAAAGTCATAGTACAGTATGTCGAAAAAAGTCATATTATAGTGTGTCGAAAAAAGTGAAAAAAATGTTATAGTATAGTATGTCGAAAAAAGTGATAAAAAGTCATAGTATAGTATGTCGAAAAAAGTCATACTATAGTATGCCAAAAAAAGTGATAAAAAAGTCATAGTATAGTATGTCGAAAAAAGTGATAAAGTTATAGTATAACTAAATTATCATATTTTAGTATGTCAAAAAAGTGATAAAAAAGTCATAGTATAGTATGTCGAAAAAAGTCATATTTTAGTATGTCAAAAAAGTCATAGTACAGTATGTCGAAAAAAGTCATATTATAGTGTGTCGAAAAAAGTGAAAAAAATGTTATAGTATAGTATGTCGAAAAAAGTGATAAAAAGTCATAGTATAGTATGTCGAAAAAAGTCATACTATAGTATGCCAAAAAAAGTGATAAAAAAGTCATAGTATAGTATGTCGAAAAAAGTGATAAAGTTATAGTATAATATGTCGAAAAAGGTTATAGTATAGTATGTCGACAAAAGTCATAATATAGTATTTCAAAAAAAGTGATAAAGTAATAATACAGTATGTCGAAAAAAAAGTGATAAAAAAGTCATAGTATAGGATGTCGAAAAAAGTGATAAAAAAGTCATAGCATAGAATGTCGAAAAAAGTCATATTATAGTATGTCGAAAAAAGTTGTAGTATAGTATGTCGAAAAAATTATCATGTCAAAAAAGTGATAAAAAAGTCATACTATAGTATCCAAAAAAGTGATAAAAAAGTCATAGTATAGTATGTCTTAAAAAGTGATACAAATGCAATAGTATAGTATGTCGAAAAAAGTCCTAGTATAGTATGTCGAAAAAAGTGATAAAAAAAGTAATAGTACAGTATGTCGAAAAAAGTCCTAGTATAGTATGTCGAAAAAAGTGATAAAAAAGTCATAGTATAGTATGTCGAAAAAAGTCATATTATAGTATGTCGAAAAAAGTGATAAAAAAGTTATAGTATAGTATGTCGAAAAAGGTTATAGTATAGTATGTCGACAAAAGTCATAATATAGTATGTCAAAAAAAGTGATAAAGTAATAGTACATTATGTCGAAAAAAGTTGTAGTATAGTATGTCGAAAAAAGTGATGAAGTAATAGTACAGTATGTCGAAAAAAGTGATAAAAAGTTATATAGTATAGTATGTCGAAAAAATTACATATTATAGTATGTCATAGTATAGTATGTCGAAAAAAGTCCTAGTATAGTATGTCGAAAAAATTGATAAAAAAGTGATAGTATAGTATGTCGAAAAAAGTGATAAAAAAGTCATAGTAAAGTATGTCGAAAAAAGTGATAAAAAGTTATAGTATAGAATGTCGAAAAAATTATCATATTTCAGAATGTCGAAAAAAGTGATAAAAAAGTCATAGTATAGTATGTCGAAAAAAGTCATATTTTAGTATGTCAAAAAAGTCATTGTACAGTATGTATCGAAAAAAGTGATAAAAAAGTCATAGTATAGGATGTCGAAAAAAGTGATAAAAAAGTCATAGCATAGAATGTCGAAAAAGTCATATTATAGTATGTCGAAAAAAGTCATATTTTAGTATGTCAAAAAAAGTCATAGTACAGTATGTCGAAAAAAGTGATAAAAAGTCATAGTATAGTATGTCGAAAGAAGTCATAGTATCGTATGTCGAAAAAAGTGATTAAAAAGGTCATAGTATAGTATGTCGAAAAAAGTCATATTATAGTATGTCGAAAAAAGTGATAAAAAAGTCATAGTATAGTATGTCGAAAAAAGTGATAAAAAAGTCATAGTATAGTATGTCGAAAAAAGTCATATTATAGTATGTCGAAAAAAGTGATAAAGACATAGTATGTCGAAAAAAGTGATAAAAATGTCATAGTATAGTATGTCGAAAAAAGTGATAAAAAAGTTAAAGTATAGTATGTCGAAAAAAATGATAAAAATGCCATAGTATAGTATGTCGAAAAAAGTCATAGTATAGTATGTCAAAAAAAGTGATAAAAAAAGTTATAGTATAGTATGTCGAAAAAAGTGATAAAAATGTCATAGTATATTATGTCAAAAAAAGTTATAGTACAGTATGTCGAAAAAAGTGATAAAAAGTTATAGTATAGTATGTCGAAAAAAATGATTAAAATGTCATACTATAGTATGTCGAAAAAAGTCATAATATAGTATGTCAAAAAAGTGATAAAGTAATAGTACAGTATGTCGAAAAAAGTTGTAGTATAGTATGTCGAAAAAAGTGATGAAGTAATAGTACAGTATGTCGAAAAAAGTGATAAAAAGTTATATAGTATAGTATGTCGAAAAAATTACATATTATAGTATGTCATAGTATAGTATGTCGAAAAAAGTGCTAGTATAGTATGTCGAAAAAAGTGATAAAAAAGTCATAGTATAGTATGTCGAAAAAAGTCATATTATAGTATGTCGAAAAAAGTGATAAAAAAGTCATAATATACTATGTCGAAAAAAGTGATAAAAAAGTCATAGTATAGTATGTCTAAAAAAGTGATAAAAAAGTTATAGTATAGTATGTCGAAAAAATGATCATAGTATAGTACCGGTATGTCAAAAAAGTGATAAAAAAGTCATAGTATAGTATGTCGAAAAAAGTGATAAAAAAGTCATAGTATAGTATGTCGAAAAAAGTGTTAAAAAGAAAAAAGTCATAGTATAGTATGTCGAAAAAAGTGATGAAAAAGTCATAGTATAGTATGTCGAAAACATTATCATAGTATAGCATGTCGAAAAAAAGTGATAAAAAAGTCATAGTATAGTATGTCTAAAAAAGTGATAAAAAGTCATATTATAGTATGTGGAAAAAAGTTATAAGAAAGTAATAGTATAGTATGTCGAAAAAAGTCCTAGTATAGTATGTCGAAAAAAGTGATAAAAAAAGTAATAGTACAGTATGTCGAAAAAAGTCCTAGTATAGTATGTCGAAAAAAGTGATAAAAAAGTCATAGTATAGTATGTCGAAAAAAGTCATATTATAGTATGTCGAAAAAAGTGATAAAAAAGTTATAGTATAGTATGTCGAAAAAGGTTATAGTATAGTATGTCGACAAAAGTCATAATATAGTATGTCAAAAAAAGTGATAAAGTAATAGTACATTATGTCGAAAAAAGTTGTAGTATAGTATGTCGAAAAAAGTGATGAAGTAATAGTACAGTATGTCGAAAAAAGTGATAAAAAGTTATATAGTATAGTATGTCGAAAAAATTACATATTATAGTATGTCATAGTATAGTATGTCGAAAAAAGTCCTAGTATAGTATGTCGAAAAAATTGATAAAAAAGTGATAGTATAGTATGTCGAAAAAAGTGATAAAAAAGTCATAGTAAAGTATGTCGAAAAAAGTGATAAAAAGTTATAGTATAGAATGTCGAAAAAATTATCATATTTCAGAATGTCGAAAAAAGTGATAAAAAAGTCATAGTATAGTATGTCGAAAAAAGTCATATTTTAGTATGTCAAAAAAGTCATTGTACAGTATGTATCGAAAAAAGTGATAAAAAAGTCATAGTATAGGATGTCGAAAAAAGTGATAAAAAAGTCATAGCATAGAATGTCGAAAAAGTCATATTATAGTATGTCGAAAAAAGTCATATTTTAGTATGTCAAAAAAAGTCATAGTACAGTATGTCGAAAAAAGTGATAAAAAGTCATAGTATAGTATGTCGAAAGAAGTCATAGTATCGTATGTCGAAAAAAGTGATTAAAAAGGTCATAGTATAGTATGTCGAAAAAAGTCATATTATAGTATGTCGAAAAAAGTGATAAAAAAGTCATAGTATAGTATGTCGAAAAAAGTGATAAAAAAGTCATAGTATAGTATGTCGAAAAAAGTCATATTATAGTATGTCGAAAAAAGTGATAAAGACATAGTATGTCGAAAAAAGTGATAAAAATGTCATAGTATAGTATGTCGAAAAAAGTGATAAAAAAGTTAAAGTATAGTATGTCGAAAAAAATGATAAAAATGCCATAGTATAGTATGTCGAAAAAAGTCATAGTATAGTATGTCAAAAAAAGTGATAAAAAAAGTTATAGTATAGTATGTCGAAAAAAGTGATAAAAATGTCATAGTATATTATGTCAAAAAAAGTTATAGTACAGTATGTCGAAAAAAGTGATAAAAAGTTATAGTATAGTATGTCGAAAAAAATGATTAAAATGTCATACTATAGTATGTCGAAAAAAGTCATAATATAGTATGTCAAAAAAGTGATAAAGTAATAGTACAGTATGTCGAAAAAAGTTGTAGTATAGTATGTCGAAAAAAGTGATGAAGTAATAGTACAGTATGTCGAAAAAAGTGATAAAAAGTTATATAGTATAGTATGTCGAAAAAATTACATATTATAGTATGTCATAGTATAGTATGTCGAAAAAAGTGCTAGTATAGTATGTCGAAAAAAGTGATAAAAAAGTCATAGTATAGTATGTCGAAAAAAGTCATATTATAGTATGTCGAAAAAAGTGATAAAAAAGTCATAATATACTATGTCGAAAAAAGTGATAAAAAAGTCATAGTATAGTATGTCTAAAAAAGTGATAAAAAAGTTATAGTATAGTATGTCGAAAAAATGATCATAGTATAGTACCGGTATGTCAAAAAAGTGATAAAAAAGTCATAGTATAGTATGTCGAAAAAAGTGATAAAAAAGTCATAGTATAGTATGTCGAAAAAAGTGTTAAAAAGAAAAAAGTCATAGTATAGTATGTCGAAAAAAGTGATGAAAAAGTCATAGTATAGTATGTCGAAAACATTATCATAGTATAGCATGTCGAAAAAAAGTGATAAAAAAGTCATAGTATAGTATGTCTAAAAAAGTGATAAAAAGTCATATTATAGTATGTGGAAAAAAGTTATAAGAAAGTAATAGTATAGTATGTCGAAAAAAGTCATAGTATAGGATGTCAAAAAAAGTGATAAAAAAGTCATAGTATAGTATGTCGAAAAAAGTCATATTATAGTATGTCGAAAAAAGTGATAAAAAGAAAAAAGTCATAGTATAGTATGTCGAAAACAGTGATAAAAAGTCATAGTATAGTATGTCAAAAAAATTATAACAGTATAGTATGTCGAAAAAAGTGATAAAAACAGTTATAGTATAGTATGTCGGAAAAAGTGATAAAAAAGTCATAGTATAGGATGTCCAAAAAAGTGATGAAAAAGTCATAGCATAGTATGTCGAATAAAGTCATTATAGTATGTCGAAAAAAGTGATAAAAATGTCATAGTTAAGTATTTCGAAAAAAGTGATAAAAAGTCATAGTATAGTATGTCGAAAAAATTATCATAGTATAGTATGTCGAAAAAAGTGAAAAAAAAGTCATAGTATAGTATGTCGAAAAAAGTGATAAAAAGAAAAAAGTCATAGTATGTCGAAGAAAGTGATAAAAAGTCACAGTATATATGTCGAAAAAGTTATCACAATATAGTATGTCAAAAAAAGTGCTAAAAAAAGTCATATTATAGTAAGTCGAAAAAAGTGATAAAAGGTCATAGTATAGTATGTCGAAAAAATTATCACAGTATAGTATGTCGAAAAAAGTGATAAAAAAGTCATATTATAGTATGTCGAAAAAAAGTGATAAAAAGTCATATTATAGTATGTCGAAGAAAGTGATAAAAAGTCACAGTATATATGTCGAAAAAGTTATCACAGTATAGTATGTCGAAAAAAGTGCTAAAAAAAGTCATATTATAGTAAGTCGAAAAAAGTGATAAAAGGTCATAATATAGTATGTCGAAAAAATGATCATAGTATAATATGTCGAAAAAAGTGATAAAAAAGTCATAGTATAGTATGTTGAAAAAATTATCACAGTATAGTATGTCGATAGTACGAAAAAAGTCATAGTATAGTATGTCGAAAAAAGTAATAAAAAAGTCATAATATACTATGTCAAAAATAGTGATAAAAAGTCATATTATAGTATGTCGAAAAAAAGTGATAAAAAAGTCACAGTATAGTATGTCGAAAAAAGTCATAATATAGTATGTCTAAAAAAGTGTTAAAAAGAAAAAAGTCATAGTATAGTATGTCGAAAAAAGTGATAAAAAAGTCATAGTATAATATGTCGAAAAAAGTGATAAAAAGTCACATTATAGTATGTCGAAAAAATGATCATAGTATAGTATGTCGAAAAAAGTGATAAAAAAGTCATAGTATAGTATGTCTAAAAAAGTGATAAAAAGTCATATTATAGTATGTGGAAAAAAGTTATAAAAAAGTAATAGTATAGAATGTCGAAAAAAGTCATAGTATAGGATGTCAAAAAAAGAGAAAAAAAAGTCATAATATACGATGTCGAAAAAAGTGATCAAAAAGTCATAGTATAGTATGTCGAAAAAAGTCATATTATAGTATGTCGAAAAAAGTGATAAAAAGAAAAAGGTCATAGTATAGTATGTCGAAAAAAGTGATAAAAAGAAAAAGGTCATAGTATAGTATGTCGAAAAAAGTGATAAAAAGTCATAGTATAGTATGTCGAAAAAAGTGATAAAAAGAAAAAAGTCATAGTATGTCGAAAAAAGTGATAAAAAGTCATAGTATAGTATGTCAAAAAAATGATCATAGTATAGTATGTCGAAAAAAGTGAAAAAAAGTCATATTATAGTATGTCAAAAATCTGATAAAAAAGTCATAGTATAGTATGTCGAAAAAATGATCATAGTATAGTATGTCGAAAAAAGTGAAAAAAGTCATAGTATAGTATGTCGAAAAAAGTGATAAAAAGAAAAAAGTCATAGTATAGTATGTCGAAAAAAGTGATCAAAAGTCATAGTATAGTATGTCGGAAAAGTTATCACAGTATAGTATGTCGAAAAAAGTGTTAAAAAAGTCATAGTATAGTATGTCAAAAAAAGTCATAATATAGTATGTCGAAAAAAGTGATAAAAAGTCATAGTATAGCATGCGAAAAAATTATCACAGTAGGCTATAGTATGTCGATAGTACGAAAAAAGTCATAGCATAGTATTTCGAAAAAAGTTATAAAAAATTCATAATATACTATGTCGAAAAAAGTGATCAAAAAGTCATAGTATAGTATGTCGAAAAAAGTCATATTATAGTATGTCGAAAAAAGTGATAAAAAGAAAAAGGTCATAGTATAGTATGTCGAAAAAAGTGATAAAAAGAAAAAGGTCATAGTATAGTATGTCGAAAAAAGTGATAAAAAGAAAAAGGTCATAGTATAGTATGTCGAAAAAAGTGATAAAAAGTCATAGTATAGTATGTCAAAAAAATGATCATAGTATAGTATGTCGAAAAAAGTGAAAAAAGTCATATTATAGTATGTCAAAAATGTGATAAAAAAGTCATAGTATAGTATGTCGAAAAAAGTGATAAAAAGTCATAGTATAGTATGTCGGAAAAGTTATCACAGTATAGTATGTCGAAAAAAGTGTTAAAAAAGTCATAGTATAGTATGTCAAAAAGTCATAATATAGTATGTCGAAAAAAGTGATAAAAAGTCATAGTATAGCATGCGAAAAAATTATCACAGTAGGCTATAGTATGTCGATAGTACGAAAAAAGTCATAGCATAGTATTTCGAAAAAAGTTATAAAAAATTCATAATATACTATGTCAAAAAAAGTGATAAAAAAGTCATAATATACTATGTCGAAAAAAGTGATAAAAAGGTCATAATATAATATGTCGAAAAAAGTGATAAAAAAGTCATAGTATGTCGAAAAAAGTGATAAAAAGAAAAAAGTCATAGTATAGGCTAGTATGTCGAAAAAAGTCATATTATAGTATGTCTATAAAAGTGATAAAAGGTCATAGTATAGTATGTCGAAAAAAGTGATAAAAAGTCATAGTATAGTATGTCAAAAAATTATAACAGTATAGTATGTCGAAAAAAGTGATAAAAACAGTTATAGTATAGTATGTCGGAAAAAGTGATAAAAAAGTCATAGTATAGGATGTCGAAAAAAGTGATGAAAAAGTCATAGCATAGTATGTCGAATAAAGTCATTATAGTATGTCGAAAAAAGTGATAAAAATGTCATAGTTAAGTATTTCGAAAAAAGTGATAAAAAGTCATAGTATAGTATGTCGAAAAAATTATCATAGTATAGTATGTCGAAAAAAGTGAAAAAAAGTCATATTATAGTATGTCAAAAAAGTGATAAAAAAGTCATAGTATAGTATGTCGAAAAAATGATCATAGTATAGTATGTCGAAAAAAGTGAAAAAAAAGTCATAGTATAGTATGTCGAAAAAAGTGATAAAAAGAAAAAAGTCATAGTATGTCGAAGAAAGTGATAAAAAGTCACAGTATATATGTCGAAAAAGTTATCACAGTATAGTATGTCGAAAAAAGTGCTAAAAAAAGTCATATTATAGTAAGTCGAAAAAAGTGATAAAAGGTCATAGTATAGTATGTCGAAAAAATTATCACAGTATAGTATGTCGAAAAAAGTGATAAAAAAGTCATATTATAGTATGTCGAAAAAAAGTGATAAAAAAGTTATAATATAGTATGTCGAAAAAATGATCATAGTATAGTATGTCGAAAAAAGTGCTAAAATAGTCATCGTATAGTATGTCGAAAAAATGATCATAGTATAATATGTCGAAAAAAGTGATAAAAAAGTCATAGTATAGTATGTTGAAAAAATTATCACAGTATAGTATGTCGATAGTACGAAAAAAGTCATAGTATAGTATGTCGAAAAAAGTAATAAAAAAGTCATAATATACTATGTCAAAAATAGTGATAAAAAGTCATATTATAGTATGTCGAAAAAAAGTGATAAAAAAGTCACAGTATAGTATGTCGAAAAAAGTCATAATATAGTATGTCTAAAAAAGTGTTAAAAAGAAAAAAGTCATAGTATAGTATGTCGAAAAAAGTGATAAAGTCATAGTATAATATGTCGAAAAAAGTGATAAAAAGTCACATTATAGTATGTCGAAAAAATGATCATAGTATAGTATGTCGAAAAAAGTGATAAAAAAGTCATAGTATAGTATGTCTAAAAAAGTGATAAAAAGTCATATTATAGTATGTGGAAAAACGTTATAAAAAAGTAATAGTATAGAATGTCGAAAAAAGTCATAGTATAGGATGTCAAAAAAAGTGATAAAAAGAAAAAGGTCATAGTATAGTATGTCGAAAAAAGTGATAAAAAGAAAAAGGTCATAGTATAGTATGTCGAAAAAAGTGATAAAAAGTCATAGTATAGTATGTCAAAAAATGATCATAGTATAGTATGTCGAAAAAAGTGAAAAAAAGTCATATTATAGTATGTCAAAAATGTGATAAAAAAGTCATAGTATAGTAGGTCGAAAAAATGATCATAGTATAGTATGTCGAAAAAAGTGAAAAAAGTCATAGTATAGTATGTCGAAAAAAGTGATAAAAAGAAAAAAGTCATAGTATAGTATGTCGAAAAAAGTGATAAAAAGTCATAGTATAGTATGTCGGAAAAGTTATCACAGTATAGTATGTCGAAAAAAGTGTTAAAAAAGTCATAGTATAGTATGTCAAAAAAAGTCATAATATAGTATGTCGAAAAAAGTGATAAAAAGTCATAGTATAGCATGCGAAAAAATTATCACAGTAGGCTATAGTATGTCGATAGTACGAAAAAAGTCATAGCATAGTATTTCGAAAAAAGTTATAAAAAATTCATAATATACTATGTCGAAAAAAGTGATAAAAAAGTCATAGTATAGTATGTCGAAAAAAGTCATAGTATAGTATGTCGAAAAAAGTGATATAAAAGTCATAATATACTATGTCGAAAAAAGTGATAAAAAGGTCATAATATACTATGTCGAAAAAAGTGATAAAAAAGTCATAGTATGTCGAAAAAAGTGATAAAAAGAAAAAAGTCATAGTATAGGCTAGTATGTCGAAAAAAGTCATATTATAGTATGTCTATAAAAGTGATAAAAGGTCATAGTATAGTATGTCAAAAAAATTATCACAGGTATAGTATGTCGAAAAAAGTGATAAAAAAGTCATATTATAGTATGTCGAAAAAAAGTGATAAAAAAGTTATAATATAGTATGTCGAAAAAATGATCATAGTATAGTATGTCGAAAAAAGTGCTAAAATAGTCATAGTATAGTATGTCGAAAAAATGATCATAGTATAATATGTCGAAAAAAGTCATAGTATAGTATGTTGAAAAGATTATCACAGTATAGTATGTCGATAGTACGAAAAAAGTCATAGTATAGTATGTCGAAAAAAGTGATAAAAAAGTCATAATATACTATGTCAAAAATAGTGATAAAAAGTCATATTATAGTATGTCGAAAAAAGTGATAAAAAAGTCACAGTATAGTATGTCGAAAAAAGTGTTAAAAAGAAAAAAGTCATAGTATAGTATGTCGAAAAAAGTGAAAAAAGTCATATTATAGTATGTCAAAAATGTGATAAAAAAGTCATAGTATAGTATGTCGAAAAAAGTGATAAAAAGTCATAGTATAGTATGTCGGAAAAGTTATCACAGTATAGTATGTCGAAAAAAGTGTTAAAAAAGTCATAGTATAGTATGTCAAAAAAAGTCATAATATAGTATGTCGAAAAAAGTGATAAAAAGTCATAGTATAGCATGCGAAAAAATTATCACAGTAGGCTATAGTATGTCGATAGTACGAAAAAAGTCATAGCATAGTATTTCGAAAAAAGTTATAAAAAATTCATAATATACTATGTCAAAAAAAGTGATAAAAAAGTCATAATATACTATGTCGAAAAAAGTGATAAAAAGGTCATAATATAATATGTCGAAAAAAGTGATAAAAAAGTCATAGTATGTCGAAAAAAGTGATAAAAAGAAAAAAGTCATAGTATAGGCTAGTATGTCGAAAAAAGTCATATTATAGTATGTCTATAAAAGTGATAAAAGGTCATAGTATAGTATGTCGAAAAAAGTGATAAAAAGTCATAGTATAGTATGTCAAAAAATTATAACAGTATAGTATGTCGAAAAAAGTGATAAAAACAGTTATAGTATAGTATGTCGGAAAAAGTGATAAAAAAGTCATAGTATAGGATGTCGAAAAAAGTGATGAAAAAGTCATAGCATAGTATGTCGAATAAAGTCATTATAGTATGTCGAAAAAAGTGATAAAAATGTCATAGTTAAGTATTTCGAAAAAAGTGATAAAAAGTCATAGTATAGTATGTCGAAAAAATTATCATAGTATAGTATGTCGAAAAAAGTGAAAAAAAGTCATATTATAGTATGTCAAAAAAGTGATAAAAAAGTCATAGTATAGTATGTCGAAAAAATGATCATAGTATAGTATGTCGAAAAAAGTGAAAAAAAAGTCATAGTATAGTATGTCGAAAAAAGTGATAAAAAGAAAAAAGTCATAGTATGTCGAAGAAAGTGATAAAAAGTCACAGTATATATGTCGAAAAAGTTATCACAGTATAGTATGTCGAAAAAAGTGCTAAAAAAAGTCATATTATAGTAAGTCGAAAAAAGTGATAAAAGGTCATAGTATAGTATGTCGAAAAAATTATCACAGTATAGTATGTCGAAAAAAGTGATAAAAAAGTCATATTATAGTATGTCGAAAAAAAGTGATAAAAAAGTTATAATATAGTATGTCGAAAAAATGATCATAGTATAGTATGTCGAAAAAAGTGCTAAAATAGTCATCGTATAGTATGTCGAAAAAATGATCATAGTATAATATGTCGAAAAAAGTGATAAAAAAGTCATAGTATAGTATGTTGAAAAAATTATCACAGTATAGTATGTCGATAGTACGAAAAAAGTCATAGTATAGTATGTCGAAAAAAGTAATAAAAAAGTCATAATATACTATGTCAAAAATAGTGATAAAAAGTCATATTATAGTATGTCGAAAAAAAGTGATAAAAAAGTCACAGTATAGTATGTCGAAAAAAGTCATAATATAGTATGTCTAAAAAAGTGTTAAAAAGAAAAAAGTCATAGTATAGTATGTCGAAAAAAGTGATAAAGTCATAGTATAATATGTCGAAAAAAGTGATAAAAAGTCACATTATAGTATGTCGAAAAAATGATCATAGTATAGTATGTCGAAAAAAGTGATAAAAAAGTCATAGTATAGTATGTCTAAAAAAGTGATAAAAAGTCATATTATAGTATGTGGAAAAACGTTATAAAAAAGTAATAGTATAGAATGTCGAAAAAAGTCATAGTATAGGATGTCAAAAAAAGTGATAAAAAGAAAAAGGTCATAGTATAGTATGTCGAAAAAAGTGATAAAAAGAAAAAGGTCATAGTATAGTATGTCGAAAAAAGTGATAAAAAGTCATAGTATAGTATGTCAAAAAATGATCATAGTATAGTATGTCGAAAAAAGTGAAAAAAAGTCATATTATAGTATGTCAAAAATGTGATAAAAAAGTCATAGTATAGTAGGTCGAAAAAATGATCATAGTATAGTATGTCGAAAAAAGTGAAAAAAGTCATAGTATAGTATGTCGAAAAAAGTGATAAAAAGAAAAAAGTCATAGTATAGTATGTCGAAAAAAGTGATAAAAAGTCATAGTATAGTATGTCGGAAAAGTTATCACAGTATAGTATGTCGAAAAAAGTGTTAAAAAAGTCATAGTATAGTATGTCAAAAAAAGTCATAATATAGTATGTCGAAAAAAGTGATAAAAAGTCATAGTATAGCATGCGAAAAAATTATCACAGTAGGCTATAGTATGTCGATAGTACGAAAAAAGTCATAGCATAGTATTTCGAAAAAAGTTATAAAAAATTCATAATATACTATGTCGAAAAAAGTGATAAAAAAGTCATAGTATAGTATGTCGAAAAAAGTCATAGTATAGTATGTCGAAAAAAGTGATATAAAAGTCATAATATACTATGTCGAAAAAAGTGATAAAAAGGTCATAATATACTATGTCGAAAAAAGTGATAAAAAAGTCATAGTATGTCGAAAAAAGTGATAAAAAGAAAAAAGTCATAGTATAGGCTAGTATGTCGAAAAAAGTCATATTATAGTATGTCTATAAAAGTGATAAAAGGTCATAGTATAGTATGTCAAAAAAATTATCACAGGTATAGTATGTCGAAAAAAGTGATAAAAAAGTCATATTATAGTATGTCGAAAAAAAGTGATAAAAAAGTTATAATATAGTATGTCGAAAAAATGATCATAGTATAGTATGTCGAAAAAAGTGCTAAAATAGTCATAGTATAGTATGTCGAAAAAATGATCATAGTATAATATGTCGAAAAAAGTCATAGTATAGTATGTTGAAAAGATTATCACAGTATAGTATGTCGATAGTACGAAAAAAGTCATAGTATAGTATGTCGAAAAAAGTGATAAAAAAGTCATAATATACTATGTCAAAAATAGTGATAAAAAGTCATATTATAGTATGTCGAAAAAAGTGATAAAAAAGTCACAGTATAGTATGTCGAAAAAAGTGTTAAAAAGAAAAAAGTCATAGTATAGTATGTCGAAAAAAGTGATAAAAAAGTCATAGTATGTCGAAAAAATTATAGTATAGCATGTCGAAAAAAGTGATAAAAAAGTCATAGTATAGTATGTCTAAAAAAGTGATAAAAAGTCATATTATAGTATGTGGAAAAAAGTTATAAGAAAGTAATAGTATAGTATGTCGAAAAAAGTCATAGTATAGGATGTCAAAAAAAGTGATATAAAAGTCATAGTATAGTATGTCGAAAAAAGTCATATTATAGTATGTTGAAAAAAGTGATAAAAAGAAAAAAGTCATAGGCTGTGTCTCAAACCGCCTACTTCGGTCAGTCCACTGCTAATGTACACTGACCACTTACTGCTGTAGTGCCCACTGTCGATGGTTAGTATCGTCCCAAATGGAACACTTATGATAAAGCACTTACCGGAAATGACGAGCGGTCGGCTCGGCTCGCCGCCTCTCAAAATCTGATGAAGATCTTTTAAACTGACCTTAGTTGATCTGAAATGAAGACAGATTCAGCAACTGCATGGCCTATTTCTCGCTTAAAATGTCTTCAGAAACATGTTTCGTGAACTATTTTCGTAAAATTCGAGATCGTATTCCAAACGAGCCGCCATCTGGCCGCCATTAAGCTCGGATGTAAAATCTGCGAGAGCTAATACGCACGTGACGCGTTCGTCCAATCAGCTGCCGGTCGACGTCCCCGGTCCCTCCCCTTTCCGCTTTGTAGTCAAGATGGCGCAGGTTTAGTGTGCGTAGTGTCCATCGTTCTACACTGAACTTTTTGACTTTTTTTAGGGGGTCATCCGGGTACTTTCAGTGCACTGACTTTTTCGTTATCTACACTATATACTTAAAACTAAGTGCGTGAAGTGTGCAAGTAGGCGGTTTGAGACACAGCCATAGTATAGTATGTCGAAAAAAGTGATAAAAAGTCATAGTATACTATGTCGAAAAAAGTGATAAAAAAGTCATGATATACTATGTCGAAAAAAGTGATAAAAAAGTCATGATATACTATGTCGAAAAAAGTGATAAAAAAGTCATAGTATAGTATGTCGAAAAAAGTGATAAAAAAGTCATAGTATAGTATGTCGAAAAAAGTGATAAAAAAGTCATAGTATAGTATGTCGAAACAATTATCACAGTATAGTATGTCGAAAAAAGTGATAAAAAAGTCATATTATAGTATGTCGAAAAAAAAGTGATAAAAAAGTTATAATATAGTATGTCGAAAAAATGATCATAGTATAGTATGTCGAAAAAAGTGCTAAAATAGTCATAGTATAGTATGTCGAAAAAATGATCATAGTATAATATGTCGAAATAAGTGATAAAAAAGTCATAGTATAGTATGTTGAAAAAATTATCACAGTATAGTATGTCGATAGTACGAAAAAAGTCATAGTATAGTATGTCGAAAAAAGTGATAAAAAAGTCATAATATACTATGTCAAAAATAGTGATAAAAAGTCATATTATAGTATGTCGAAAAAAGTGATAAAAAAGTCACAGTATAGTATGTCTAAAAAAGTCATAATATAGTATGTCTAAAAAAGTGTTAAAAAGAAAAAAGTCATAGTATAGTATGTCGAAAAAAGTGATAAAAAAGTCATAGTATAATATGTCGAAAAAAGTGATAAAAAGTCACATTATAGTATGTCGAAAAAATGATCATAGTATAGTATGTCGAAAAAAGTGATAAAAAGTCATAGTATAGTATGTCGAAAAAATTATCACAGTATAGTATGTCGATAGTACGAAAAAAGTCATAGTATAGTATGTCGAAAAAAATGATAAAAAAGTCATAATATACTATGTCGAAAAAAGTGATAAAAAAGTCATGATATACTATGTCGAAAAGTGATAAAAAAGTCATAGTATAGTATGTCGAAAAAAGTGTTAAAAAGAAAAAAGTCATAGTATAGTATGTCGAAAAAAGTGATAAAAAAGTCCTAGTATAGTATGTCGAAAAAAGTGATAAAAAAGTCACAGTATAGTATGTCGAAAAAAGTCATATTTTAGTATGACAAAAAAAGTCATAGTACAGTATGTCGAAAAAGTGATAAAAAGTCTCAGTATAGTATGTCGAAAAAAGTGATAAAAAAGTCATAGTATAGTATGTCGAAAAAAGTGAAAAAAGTCACAGTATAGTATGTCGAAAAAAGTCAAATTTTAGTATGTCGAAAAAAGTCATAGTATAGTATGTCGAAAAAAGTGATGAAAAAAGTCATACTATAGTATGCCAAAAAAAGTGATAGAAAAGTCATAGTATAGTATGTCGAAAAAAGTGATAAAAAAGTCATAGTATAGTATGTCGAAAGAAGTCATAGTATAGTATGTCGAAAAAAGTGATAAAAAAGTCATAGCATGTCTAAAAAACTATCATGGTATAGTATGTCGAAAAAAGTGATAAAAAAGTTATAGTATAGTATGTCGAAAAAAGTAATAAAAATGCCATAGTATAGTATGTCGAAAAAAGTGATAAAAAAGTCATAATATACTATGTCGAAAAAAGTGATAAAAAAGTCATAATATACTATGTCGAAAAAAGTGATAAAAAAGTCATAGTATGTCGAAAAAAGTGATAAAAAAGTCATAGTATAGTATGTCGAAACAATTGTAATAGTACAGTATGTCGAAAAAGGTGATAAAAAAGTAATATTATAGCATATCAAAAAAGTGATAAAAATAAAAAAGTCATAGTATAGTATGTCGAAACAATTGTAATAGTACAGTATGTCGAAAAAAGTGATAAAAAAGTCATAGTATGTCGAAAAAATTATCATAGTATAGTATGTCGAAAAAAGTGATAAAAAAGTCATATTATAGTATGTCGAAAAAATGATCATAGAATAGAATGTCGAAAAAAGTGATAAAAAAGTCATAATATACTATGTCGAAAAAAGTGATAAAAAAGTCATAGTATAGTATGTCGAAAAAAGTCATAGTATAGTATATCAAAAAAATTATCACAGTATAGTATGTCGAAGAAAGTGATAAAAAAAAGTCATATTATAGTAGGTCGAAAAAATTATCATAGTATAGTACCGGTATGTCAAAAAAGTGATGAAAAAGTCATAGTATAGTATGTCGAAAAAAGTGTTAAAAAGAAAAAAGTCATAGTATAGTATGTCGAAAAAAGTGATAAAAAGACATATTATAGTATGTCGAAAAAATTATCATAGTATAGTATGTCGAAAAAAGTGATAAAGTCACAGTATAGTATGTCGAAAAAAGTGATAAAAAGTCATATTATAGTATGTCGAAAAAATTATAGTATAGTATGTCGAAAAAAGTGATAAAAAAGTTGTAGTATAGTATGTCGAAAAAAGTGTTAAAAAGAAAAAAGTCATAGTATAGTATGTCGAAAAAAGTGATAAAAAAGTCATAGTATAGCATGTCTAAAAAAGTGATAAAAAGTCATATTATAGTATGTGGAAAAAAGTTATAAAAAAGTAATAGTATAGTATGTCGAAAAAAGTCATATTATAGTATGTCGAAAAAAGTCATATTATAGTATGTCCAAAAAAGTGATAAAAAGAAAAAAGTCATAGTATAGTATGTCGAAAAAATTATAATAGTACAATATGTCGAAAAAAGTGATAAAAAAGTCATAGTATAGTATGTCGAAACAATTATAATAGTACAGTATGTCGAAAAAGGTGATAAAAAAGTAATATTATAGCATATCAAAAAAGTGATAAAAATAAAAAAGTCATAGTATAGTATGTCTAAAAAAGTGATAAAAAGTTATAGTATAGTATGTCGAAAAAATTATCACAGTATAGTATGTCGAAAAAAGTGATCAAAAAGTCATAGTATAGTATGTCTAAAAAACTGATTAGAAAGTCATATTATAGTATGTCGAAAAAAGTGATAAAAAAGTCATAGTATAGTATGTCTAAAAAAGTGATAAAAAAGTCATAGTATAGTATGTCGAAAAAAGTGATAAAAAAGTCATAATATACTATGTCAAAAATAGTGATAAAAAGTCATATTATAGTATGTCGAAAAAAGTGATAAAAAAGTCACAGTATAGTATGTCTAAAAAAGTCATAATATAGTATGTCTAAAAAAGTGTTAAAAAGAAAAAAGTCATAGTATAGTATGTCGAAAAAAGTGATAAAAAAAGTCATAGTATAATATGTCGAAAAAAGTGATAAAAAGTCACATTATAGTATGTCGAAAAAATGATCATAGTATAGTATGTCGAAAAAAGTGATAAAAAGTCATAGTATAGTATGTCGAAAAAATTATCACAGTATAGTATGTCGATAGTACGAAAAAAGTCATAGTATAGTATGTCGAAAAAAATGATAAAAAAGTCATAATATACTATGTCGAAAAAAGTGATAAAAAAGTCATGATATACTATGTCGAAAAGTGATAAAAAAGTCATAGTATAGTATGTCGAAAAAAGTGTTAAAAAGAAAAAAGTCATAGTATAGTATGTCGAAAAAAGTGATAAAAAAGTCATAGTATAGTATGTCGAAAAAAGTGATAAAAAGTCATATTATAGTATGTCGAAAAAAGTTATAAGAAAGTAATAGTATAGTATCTCGAAAAAAGTCATAGTATAGGATGTCAAAAAAAGTGATAAAAAAGTCATAGTATAGTATGTCGAAAAAGGTCATATTATAGTATGTCGAAAAAAGTGATAAAAAGAAAAAAGTCATAGTATAGTATGTCGAAAAAAGTGATAAAACGTCATAGTATAGTATGTCAAAAAAATTATAACAGTATAGTATGTCGAAAAAAGTGATAAAAACAGTTATAGTATAGGATGTCGAAAAAAGTGATGAAAAAGTCATAGCATAGTATGTCGAATAAAGTGATAAAAATGTCATAGTTAAGTATTTCGAAAAAAGTGATAAAAAGTCATAGTATAGTATGTCGAAAAAATGATCATAGTATAATATGTCGAAAAAAGTGCTAAAAAAGTCATAGTATAGTATGTCGAAAAAAGTCATAATATACTATGTTGAAAAAAGTGATAAAAAAGTCATATTATAGTAAGTCGAAAAAAGTGATAAAAATGTATATAGTATAGTATGTCGAAAAAAGTGATAAAAAGAAAAAAGTCATAGTATAGGCTAGTATGTCGAAAAAAGTCATATTATAGTATGTCGAAAAAGGTGATAAAAAAGTCATATTATAGTATGTCAAACAAAGTGATAAAAATAAAAAAGTCATAGTATAGTATGTCTAAAAAAGTGATAAAAGGTCATAGTATAGTATGTCGAAAAAATTATCACAGTATAGTATGTCGAAAAAAGTGATAAAAAAGTCATATTATAGTATGTCGAAAAAAAAGTGATAAAGTTATAATATAGTATGTCGAAAAAATGATCATAGTATAATATGTCGAAAAAAGTGATAAAAAAGTCATAGTATAGTATGTTGAAAAAATTATCACAGTATAGTATGTCGATAGTACGAAAAAAGTCATAGTATAGTATGTCGAAAAAAGTGATAAAAAAGTCATAATATACTATGTCAAAAATAGTGATAAAAAGTCATATTATAGTATGTTGAAAAAAGTGATAAAAAAGTCACAGTATAGTATGTCTAAAAAAGTCATAATATAGTATGTCTAAAAAAGTGTTAAAAAGAAAAAAGTCATAGTATAGTATGTCGAAAAAAGTGATAAAAAAGTCATAGTATAATATGTCGAAAAAAGTGATAAAAAGTCACATTATAGTATGTCGAAAAAATGATCATAGTATAGTATGTCGAAAAAAGTGATAAAAAGTCATAGTATAGTATGTCGAAAAAATTATCACAGTATAGTATGTCGATAGTACGAAAAAAGTCATAGTATAGTATGTCGAAAAAAATGATAAAAAAGTCATAATATACTATGTCGAAAAAAGTGATAAAAAAGTCATGATATACTATGTCGAAAAAAGTGATAAAAAAGTCACAGTATAGTATGTCTAAAAAAGTCATAATATAGTATGTCTAAAAAAGTGTTAAAAAGAAAAACGTCATAGTATAGTATGTCGAAAAAAGTGATAAAAAGTCATAGTATAGTATGTCGAAAAAATTATCACAGTATAGTATGTCGATAGTACGAAAAAAGTCATAGTATAGTATGTCGAAAAAAATGATAAAAAAGTCATAATATACTATGTCGAAAAAAGTGATAAAAAAGTCATGATATACTATGTCGAAAAGTGATAAAAAAGTCATAGTATAGTATGTCGAAAAAAGTGTTAAAAAGAAAAAAGTCATAGTATAGTATGTCGAAAAAAGTGATAAAAAAGTCATAGTATAGTATGTCGAAAAAAGTGATAAAAAGTCATATTATAGTATGTCGAAAAAAGTTATAAGAAAGTAATAGTATAGTATCTCGAAAAAAGTCATAGTATAGGATGTCAAAAAAAGTGATAAAAAAGTCATAGTATAGTATGTCGAAAAAGGTCATATTATAGTATGTCGAAAAAAGTGATAAAAAGAAAAAAGTCATAGTATAGTATGTCGAAAAAAGTGATAAAACGTCATAGTATAGTATGTCAAAAAAATTATAACAGTATAGTATGTCGAAAAAAGTGATAAAAACAGTTATAGTATAGGATGTCGAAAAAAGTGATGAAAAAGTCATAGCATAGTATGTCGAATAAAGTGATAAAAATGTCATAGTTAAGTATTTCGAAAAAAGTGATAAAAAGTCATAGTATAGTATGTCGAAAAAATGATCATAGTATAATATGTCGAAAAAAGTGCTAAAAAAGTCATAGTATAGTATGTCGAAAAAAGTCATAATATACTATGTCGAAAAAAGTGATAAAAAAGTCATATTATAGTAAGTCGAAAAAAGTGATAAAAATGTATATAGTATAGTATGTCGAAAAAAGTGATAAAAAGAAAAAAGTCATAGTATAGGCTAGTATGTCGAAAAAAGTCATATTATAGTATGTCGAAAAAGGTGATAAAAAAGTCATATTATAGTATGTCAAACAAAGTGATAAAAATAAAAAAGTCATAGTATAGTATGTCTAAAAAAGTGATAAAAGGTCATAGTATAGTATGTCGAAAAAATTATCACAGTATAGTATGTCGAAAAAAGTGATAAAAAAGTCATATTATAGTATGTCGAAAAAAAAGTGATAAAGTTATAATATAGTATGTCGAAAAAATGATCATAGTATAATATGTCGAAAAAAGTGATAAAAAAGTCATAGTATAGTATGTTGAAAAAATTATCACAGTATAGTATGTCGATAGTACGAAAAAAGTCATAGTATAGTATGTCGAAAAAAGTGATAAAAAAGTCATAATATACTATGTCAAAAATAGTGATAAAAAGTCATATTATAGTATGTTGAAAAAAGTGATAAAAAAGTCACAGTATAGTATGTCTAAAAAAGTCATAATATAGTATGTCTAAAAAAGTGTTAAAAAGAAAAAAGTCATAGTATAGTATGTCGAAAAAAGTGATAAAAAAGTCATAGTATAATATGTCGAAAAAAGTGATAAAAAGTCACATTATAGTATGTCGAAAAAATGATCATAGTATAGTATGTCGAAAAAAGTGATAAAAAGTCATAGTATAGTATGTCGAAAAAATTATCACAGTATAGTATGTCGATAGTACGAAAAAAGTCATAGTATAGTATGTCGAAAAAAATGATAAAAAAGTCATAATATACTATGTCGAAAAAAGTGATAAAAAAGTCATGATATACTATGTCGAAAAAAGTGATAAAAAAGTCACAGTATAGTATGTCTAAAAAAGTCATAATATAGTATGTCTAAAAAAGTGTTAAAAAGAAAAAAGTCATAGTATAGTATGTCGAAAAAAGTGATAAAAAAGTCATAGTATAATATGTCGAAAAAAGTGATAAAAAGTCACATTATAGTATGTCGAAAAAATGATCATAGTATAGTATGTCGAAAAAAGTGATAAAAAGTCATAGTATAGTATGTCGAAAAAATTATCACAGTATAGTATGTCGATAGTACGAAAAAAGTCATAGTATAGTATGTCGAAAAAAATGATAAAAAAGTCATAATATACTATGTCGAAAAAAGTGATAAAAAAGTCATGATATACTATGTCGAAAAAAGTGATAAAAAAGTCATAGTATAGTATGTCGAAAAAAGTGTTAAAAAGAAAAAAGTCATAGTATAGTATGTCGAAAAAAGTGATAAAAAAGTCATAGTATAGTATGTCGAAAAAAGTGATAAAAAGTCATATTATAGTATGTCGAAAAAAGTTATAAGAAAGTAATAGTATAGTATCTCGAAAAAAGTCATAGTATAGGATGTCAAAAAAAGTGATAAAAAAGTCATAGTATAGTATGTCGAAAAAGGTCATATTATAGTATGTCGAAAAAAGTGATAAAAAGAACAAAGTCATAGTATAGTATGTCGAAAAAAGTGATAAAAAGTCATAGTATAGTATGTCAAAAAAATTATAACAGTATAGTATGTCGAAAAAAGTGATAAAAACAGTTATAGTATAGGATGTCGAAAAAAGTGATGAAAAAGTAATATTATAGCATATCAAAAAAGTGATAAAAATAAAAAAGTCATAGTATAGTATGTCTAAAAAAGTGATAAAAAGTTATAGTATAGTATGTCGAAAAAATGATCATAGTATAGTATGTCGAAAAAAGTGCTAAAATAGTCATAGTATAGTATGTCGAAAAAATGATCATACTATAATATGTCGAAAAAAGTGATAAAAAAGTCATAGTATAGTATGTTGAAAAAATTATCACAGTATAGTATGTCGATAGTACGAAAAAAGTCATAGTATAGTATGTCGAAAAAAGTGATAAAAAAGTCATAATATACTATGTCAAAAATAGTGATAAAAAGTCATATTATAGTATGTCGAAAAAAGTGATAAAAAAGTCACAGTATAGTATGTCTAAAAAAGTCATAATATAGTATGTCTAAAAAAGTGTTAAAAAGAAAAAAGTCATAGTATAGTATGTCGAAAAAAGTGATAAAAAAGTCATAGTATAATATGTCGAAAAAAGTGATAAAAAGTCACATTATAGTATGTCGAAAAAATGATCATAGTATAGTATGTCGAAAAAAGTGATAAAAAGTCATAGTATAGTATGTCGAAAAAATTATCACAGTATAGTATGTCGATAGTACGAAAAAAGTCATAGTATAGTATGTCGAAAAAAATGATAAAAAAGTCATAATATACTATGTCGAAAAAAGTGATAAAAAAGTCATGATATACTATGTCGAAAAAAGTGATAAAAAAGTCATAGTATAGTATGTCGAAAAAAGTGTTAAAAAGAAAAAAGTCATAGTATAGTATGTCGAAAAAAGTGATAAAAAAGTCATAGTATAGTATGTCGAAAAAAGTGATAAAAAGTCATATTATAGTATGTCGAAAAAAGTTATAAGAAAGTAATAGTATAGTATGTCGAAAAAAGTCATAGTATAGGATGTCAAAAAAAGTGATAAAAAAGTCATAGTATAGTATGTCGAAAAAGGTCATATTATAGTATGTCGAAAAAAGTGATAAAAAGAAAAAAGTCATAGTATAGTATGTCGAAAAAAGTGATAAAAAGTCATAGTATAGTATGTCAAAAAAATTATAACACTATAGTATGTCGAAAAAAGTGATAAAAACAGTTATAGTATAGGATGTCGAAAAAATGATCATAGTATAATATGTCGAAAAAAGTGATAAAAAAGTCATAGTATAGTATGTTGAAAAAATTATCACAGTATAGTATGTCGATAGTACGAAAAAAGTCATAGTATAGTATGTCGAAAAAAGTGATAAAAAGTCATATTATAGTATGTCGAAAAAAGTGATAAAAAAGTCACAGTATAGTATGTCTAAAAAAGTCATAATATAGTATGTCTAAAAAAGTGTTAAAAAGAAAAAAGTCATAGTATAGTATGTCGAAAAAAGTGATAAAAAAGTCATAGTATAATATGTCGAAAAAAGGGATAAAAAGTCACATTATAGTATGTCGAAAAAATGATCATAGTATAGTATGTCGAAAAAAGTGATAAAAAGTCATAGTATAGTATGTCGAAAAAAGTGATATAAAAGTCATAATATACTATGTCGAAAAAAGTGATAAAAAAGTCATATTATAGTAAGTCGAAAAAAGTGATAAAAATGTATATAGTATAGTATGTCGAAAAAAGTGATAAAAAGAAAAAAGTCATAGTATAGGCTAGTATGTCGAAAAAAGTCATATTATAGTATGTCGAAAAAGGTGATAAAAAAGTCATATTATAGTATGTCAAACAAAGTGATAAAAATAAAAAAGTCATAGTATAGTATGTCTAAAAAAGTGATAAAAGGTCATAGTATAGTATGTCGAAAAAATTATCACAGTATAGTATGTCGAAAAAAGTGATAAAAAAGTCATATTATAGTATGTCGAAAAAAAAGTGATAAAAAAGTTATAATATAGTATGTCGAAAAAATGATCATAGTATAGTATGTCGAAAAAAGTGCTAAAATAGTCATAGTATAGTATGTCGAAAAAATGATCATAGTATAGTATGTCGAAAAAAGTGATAAAAAAGTCATAGTATAGTATGTCAAAAAAATTATAACACTATAGTATGTCGAAAAAAGTGATAAAAACAGTTATAGTATAGGATGTCGAAAAAATGATCATAGTATAATATGTCGAAAAAAGTGATAAAAAAGTCATAGTATAGTATGTTGAAAAAAATATCACAGTATAGTATGTCGATAGTACGAAAAAAGTCATAGTATAGTATGTCAAAAAAAGTGATAAAAAAGTCACAGTATAGTATGTCTAAAAAAGTCATAATATAGTATGTCTAAAAAAGTGTTAAAAAGAAAAAAGTCATAGTATAGTATGTCGAAAAAAGTGATAAAAAAGTCATAGTATAATATGTCGAAAAAAGTGATAAAAAGTCACATTATAGTATGTCGAAAAAATGATCATAGTATAGTATGTCGAAAAAAGTGATAAAAAGTCATAGTATAGTATGTTGAAAAAATTATCACAGTATAGTATGTCGATAGTACGAAAAAAGTCATAGTATAGTATGTCGAAAAAAGTGTTAAAAAGTCATATTATAGTATGTCGAAAAAAGTGATAAAAAAGTCACAGTATAGTATGTCTAAAAAAGTCATAATATAGTATGTCTAAAAAAGTGTTAAAAAGAAAAAAGTCATAGTATAGTATGTCGAAAAAAGTGATAAAAAAGTCATAGTATAATATGTCGAAAAAAGTGATAAAAAGTCACATTATAGTATGTCGAAAAAATGATCATAGTATAGTATGTCGAAAAAAGTGATAAAAAGTCATAGTATAGTATGTCGAAAAAATTATCACAGTATAGTATGTCGATAGTACGAAAAAAGTCATAGTATAGTATGTCGAAAAAAATGATAAAAAAGTCATAATATACTATGTCGAAAAAAATGATAAAAAAGTCATAATATACTATGTCGAAAAAAGTGATAAAAAAGTCATGATATACTATGTCGAAAAAAGTGATAAAAAAGTCATAGTATAGTATGTCGAAAAAAGTGATAAAAAAGTCATAGTATAGTATGTCGAAAAAAGTGATAAAAAGTCATATTATAGAATGTCGAAAAAAGTTATAAGAAAGTAATAGTATAGTATGTCGAAAAAAGTCATAGTATAGGATGTCAAAAAAAGTGATAAAAAAGTCATAGTATAGTATGTCGAAAAAGGTCATATTATAGTATGTCGAAAAAAGTGATAAAAAGAAAAAAGTCATAGTATAGTATGTCGAAAAAAGTGATAAAAAGTCATAGTATAGTATGTCAAAAAAATTATAACAGTATAGTATGTCGAAAAAAGTGATAAAAACAGTTATAGTATAGGATGTCGAAAAAAGTGATGAAAAAGTCATAGCATAGTATGTCGAATAAAGTGATAAAAATGTCATAGTTAAGTATTTCGAAAAAAGTGATAAAAAGTCATAGTATAGTATGTCGAAAAAATGATCATAGTATAGTATGTCGAAAAAAGTGCTAAAAAAGTCATAGTATAGTATGTCGAAAAAAGTTATAAGAAAGTAATAGTATAGTATGTCGAAAAAAGTCATAGTATAGGATGTCAAAAAAAGTGATAAAAAAGTCATAGTATAGTATGTCGAAAAAGGTCATATTATAGTATGTCGAAAAAAGTGATAAAAAGAAAAAAGTCATAGTATAGTATGTCGAAAAAAGTGATAAAAAGTCATAGTATAGTATGTCAAAAAAATTATAACAGTATAGTATGTCGAAAAAAGTGATAAAAACAGTTATAGTATAGGATGTCGAAAAAATGATCATAGTATAATATGTCGAAAAAAGTGATAAAAAAGTCATAGTATAGTATGTTGAAAAAATTATCACAGTATAGTATGTCGATAGTACGAAAAAAGTCATAGTATAGTATGTCGAAAAAAGTGATAAAAAAGTCACAGTATAGTATGTCTAAAAAAGTCATAATATAGTATGTCTAAAAAAGTGTTAAAAAGAAAAAAGTCATAGTATAGTATGTCGAAAAAAGTGATAAAAAAGTCATAGTATAATATGTCGAAAAAAGTGATAAAAAGTCACATTATAGTATGTCGAAAAAATGATCATAGTATAGTATGTCGATAGTACGAAAAAAGTCATAGTATAGTATGTCGAAAAAAAATGATAAAAAAGTCATAATATACTATGTCGAAAAAAGTGATAAAAAAGTCATAGTATAGTATGTCGAAAAAAGTGATAAAAAGTCATAGTATAGTATGTCGAAAAAAGTGATAAAAAGTCATATTATAGTATGTCGAAAAAAGTTATAAGAAAGTAATAGTATAGTATGTCGAAAAAAGTCATAGTATAGGATGTCAAAAAAAGTGATAAAAAAGTCATAGTATAGTATGTCGAAAAAGGTCATATAGTATGTCGAAAAAAGTGATAAAAAGAAAAAAGTCATAGTATAGTATGTCGAAAAAAGTGATAAAAAGTCATAGTATAGTATGTCAAAAAAATTATAACAGTATAGTATGTCGAAAAAAGTGATAAAAACAGTTATAGTATAGGATGTCGAAAAAAGTGATGAAAAAGTCATAGCATAGTATGTCGAATAAAGTGATAAAAATGTCATAGTTAAGTATTTCGAAAAAAGTGATAAAAAGTCATAGTATAGTATGTCGAAAAAATGATCATAGTATAGTATGTCGAAAAAAGTGCTAAAAAAGTCATAGTATAGTATGTCGAAAAAAGTTATAAGAAAGTAATAGTATAGTATGTCGAAAAAAGTCATAGTATAGGATGTCAAAAAAAGTGATAAAAAAGTCATAGTATAGTATGTCGAAAAAGGTCATATTATAGTATGTCGAAAAAAGTGATAAAAAGAAAAAAGTCATAGTATAGTATGTCGAAAAAAGTGATAAAAAGTCATAGTATAGTATGCCAAAAAAATTATAACAGTATAGTATGTCGAAAAAAGTGATAAAAACAGTTATAGTATAGGATGTCGAAAAAATGATCATAGTATAATATGTCGAAAAAAGTGATAAAAAAGTCATAGTATAGTATGTTGAAAAAATTATCACAGTATAGTATGTCGATAGTACGAAAAAAGTCATAGTATAGTATGTCGAAAAAAGTGATAAAAAAGTCATAATATACTATGTCAAAAATAGTGATAAAAAGTCATATTATAGTATGTCGAAAAAAGTGATAAAAAAGTCACAGTACAGTATGTCTAAAAAAGTCATAATATAGTATGTCTAAAAAAGTGTTAAAAAGAAAAAAGTCATAGTATAGTATGTCGAAAAAAGTGATAAAAAAGTCATAGTATAATATGTCGAAAAAAGTGATAAAAAGTCACATTATAGTATGTCGAAAAAATGATCATAGTATAGTATGTCGAAAAAAGTGATAAAAAGTCATAGTATAGTATGTCGAAAAAATTATCACAGTATAGTATGTCGATAGTACGAAAAAAGTCATAGTATAGTATGTCGAAAAAAATGATAAAAAAGTCATAATATACTATGTCGAAAAAAGTGATAAAAAAGTCATGATATACTATGTCGAAAAAAGTGATAAAAAAGTCATAGTATAGTATGTCGAAAAAAGTGTTAAAAAGAAAGAAGTCATAGTATAGTATGTCGAAAAAAGTGATAAAAAAGTCATAGTATAGTATGTCGAAAAAAGTGATAAAAAGTCATATTATAGTATGTCGAAAAAAGTTATAAGAAAGTAATAGTATAGTATGTCGAAAAAAGTCATAGTATAGGATGTCAAAAAAAGTGATAAAAAAGTCATAGTATAGTATGTCGAAAAAGGTCATATTATAGTATGTCGAAAAAAGTGATAAAAAGAAAAAAGTCATAGTATAGTATGTCGAAAAAAGTGATAAAAAGTCATAGTATAGTATGTCAAAAAAATTATAACAGTATAGTATGTCGAAAAAAGTGATAAAAACAGTTATAGTATAGGATGTCGAAAAAAGTGATGAAAAAGTCATAGCATAGTATGTCGAATAAAGTGATAAAAATGTCATAGTTAAGTATTTCGAAAAAAGTGATAAAAAGTCATAGTATAGTATGTCGAAAAAATGATCATAGTATAGTATGTCAAAAAGTGCTAAAAAAGTCATAGTATAGTATGTCGAAAAAAGTCATAATATAGTATGTCGAAAAAAGTGATAAAAAGTCATAGTATAGTATGTCGAAAAAAGTCATAATATAGTATGTCGAAAAAAGTGATAAAAAGTCATAGTATAGCATGTCGAAAAAATTATCACAGTAGGCTATAGTATGTCGATAGTACGAAAAAAGTCATAGCATAGTATTTCGAAAAAAGTGATAAAAAAGTCATAATATACTATGTCGAAAAAAGTGATAAAAAAGTCATAGTATAGTATGTCGAAAAAAGTCATAGTATAGTATGTCGAAAAAAGTGATATAAAAGTCATAATATACTATGTCGAAAAAAGTGATAAAAAGGTCATAATATACTATGTCGAAAAAAGTGATAAAAAAGTCATATTATAGTAAGTCCAAAAAAGTGATAAAAATGTCATAGTATAGTATGTCGAAAAAAGTGATAAAAAGAAAAAAGTCATAGTATAGTATGTCGAAAAAAGTCACATTATAGTATGTCGAAAAAGGTGATAAAAAAGTCATATTATAGTATGTCAAACAAAGTGATAAAAATAAAAAAGTCATAGTATAGTATGTCGAAAAAAGTGAAAAAAAGTCATATTATAGTATGTCAAAAAAGTGATAAAAAAGTCATAGTATAGTATGTCGAAAAAATGATCATAGTATAGTATGTCGAAAAAAGTGAAAAAAAAGTCATAGTATAGTATGTCGAAAAAAGTGATAAAAAGAAAAAAGTCATAGTATGTCGAAGAAAGTGATAAAAAGTCACAGTATATATGTCGAAAAAGTTATCACAGTATAGTATGTCGAAAAAAGTGCTAAAAAAAGTCATATTATAGTAAGTCGAAAAAAGTGATAAAAGGTCATAGTATAGTATGTCGAAAAAATTATCACAGTATGTCGAAAAAAGTGATAAAAAAGTCATATTATAGTATGTCGAAAAAAAGTGATAAAAAAGTTATAATATAGTATGTCGAAAAAATGATCATAGTATAGTATGTCGAAAAAAGTGCTAAAATAGTCATCGTATAGTATGTCGAAAAAATGATCATAGTATAATATGTCGAAAAAAGTGATAAAAAAGTCATAGTATAGTATGTTGAAAAAATTATCACAGTATAGTATGTCGATAGTACGAAAAAAGTCATAGTATAGTATGTCGAAAAAAGTAATAAAAAAGTCATAATATACTATGTCAAAAATAGTGATAAAAAGTCATATTATAGTATGTCGAAAAAAAGTGATAAAAAAGTCACAGTATAGTATGTCGAAAAAAGTCATAATATAGTATTTCTAAAAAAGTGTTAAAAAGAAAAAAGTCATAGTATAGTATGTCGAAAAAAGTGATAAAAAAGTCATAGTATAATATGTCGAAAAAAGTGATAAAAAGTCACATTATAGTATGTCGAAAAAATGATCATAGTATAGTATGTGGAAAAAAGTGATAAAAAAGTCATAGTATAGTATGTCTAAAAAAGTGATAAAAAGTCATATTATAGTATGTGGAAAAAAGTTATAAAAAAAGTAATAGTATAGAATGTCGAAAAAAGTCATAGTATAGGATGTCAAAAAAAGAGAAAAAAAAGTCATAATATACCATGTCGAAAAAAGTGATCAAAAAGTCATAGTATAGTATGTCGAAAAAAGTCATATTATAGTATGTCGAAAAAAGTGATAAAAAGAAAAAGGTCATAGTATAGTATGTCGAAAAAAGTGATAAAAAGAAAAAGGTCATAGTATAGTATGTCGAAAAAAGTGATAAAAAGTCATAGTATAGTATGTCAAAAAAATGATCATAGTATAGTATGTCGAAAACAGTGAAAAAAAGTCATATTATAGTATGTCAAAAATGTGATAAAAAAGTCATAGTATAGTATGTCGAAAAAATGATCATAGTATAGTATGTCGAAAAAAGTGATAAAAAGTCATAGTATAGTATGTCGGAAAAGTTATCACAGTATAGTATGTCGAAAAAAGTGTTAAAAAAGTCATAGTATAGTATGTCAAAAAAAGTCATAATATAGTATGTCGAAAAAAGTGATAAAAAGTCATAGTATAGCATGTGAAAAAATTATCACAGTAGGCTATAGTATGTCGATAGTACGAAAAAAGTCATAGCATAGTATTTCGAAAAAAGTTATAAAAAATTCATAATATACTATGTCGAAAAAAGTGATAAAAAAGTCATAGTATAGTATGTCGAAAAAAGTCATAGTATAGTATGTCGAAAAAAGTGATATAAAAGTCATAATATACTATGTCGAAAAAAGTGATAAAAAGGTCATAATATACTATGTCGAAAAAAGTGATAAAAAAGTCATAGTATGTCGAAAAAAGTGATAAAAAGAAAAAAGTCATAGTATAGGCTAGTATGTCGAAAAAAGTCATATTATAGTATGTCTATAAAAGTGATAAAAGGTCATAGTATAGTATGTCGAAAAAAGTGATAAAAAGTCATAGTATAGTATGTCAAAAAAATTATAACAGTATAGTATGTCGAAAAAAGTGATAAAAACAGTTATAGTTTAGTATGTCGGAAAAAGTGATAAAAACGTCATAGTATAGGATGTCGAAAAAAGTGATGAAAAAGTCATAGTATGTCGAATAAAGTCATTATAGTATGTCGAAAAAAGTGATAAAAAGAAAAAGGTCATAGTATAGTATGTCGAAAAAAGTGATAAAAAGAAAAAGGTCATAGTATAGTATGTCGAAAAAAGTGATAAAAAGTCATAGTATAGTATGTCAAAAAAATGATCATAGTATAGTATGTCGAAAACAGTGAAAAAAAGTCATATTATAGTATGTCAAAAATGTGATAAAAAAGTCATAGTATAGTATGTCGAAAAAATGATCATAGTATAGTATGTCGAAAAAAGTGATAAAAAGTCATAGTATAGTATGTCGGAAAAGTTATCACAGTATAGTATGTCGAAAAAAGTGTTAAAAAAGTCATAGTATAGTATGTCAAAAAAAGTCATAATATAGTATGTCGAAAAAAGTGATAAAAAGTCATAGTATAGCATGTGAAAAAATTATCACAGTAGGCTATAGTATGTCGATAGTACGAAAAAAGTCATAGCATAGTATTTCGAAAAAAGTTATAAAAAATTCATAATATACTATGTCGAAAAAAGTGATAAAAAAGTCATAGTATAGTATGTCGAAAAAAGTCATAGTATAGTATGTCGAAAAAAGTGATATAAAAGTCATAATATACTATGTCGAAAAAAGTGATAAAAAGGTCATAATATACTATGTCGAAAAAAGTGATAAAAAAGTCATAGTATGTCGAAAAAAGTGATAAAAAGAAAAAAGTCATAGTATAGGCTAGTATGTCGAAAAAAGTCATATTATAGTATGTCTATAAAAGTGATAAAAGGTCATAGTATAGTATGTCGAAAAAAGTGATAAAAAGTCATAGTATAGTATGTCAAAAAAATTATAACAGTATAGTATGTCGAAAAAAGTGATAAAAACAGTTATAGTTTAGTATGTCGGAAAAAGTGATAAAAACGTCATAGTATAGGATGTCGAAAAAAGTGATGAAAAAGTCATAGTATGTCGAATAAAGTCATTATAGTATGTCGAAAAAAGTGATAAAAATGTCATAGTTAAGTATTTCGAAAAAAGTGATAAAAAGTCATAGTACAGTATGTCGAAAAAATTATCATAGTATAGTATGTCGAAAAAAGTGAAAAAAAGTCATATTATAGTATGTCAAAAAAGTGATAAAAAAGTCATAGTATAGTATGTCGAAAAAATGATCATAGTATAGTATGTCGAAAAAAGTGATAAAAAGAAAAAAGTCATAGTATGTCGAAGAAAGTGATAAAAAGTCACAGTATATATGTCGAAAAAGTTATCACAGTATAGTATGTCGAAAAAAGTGATAAAAAAGTCATATTGTCATGTCGAAAAAAAGTGATAAAAAAGTTATAATATAGTATGTCGAAAAAAAGTGATAAAAAAGTTATAATATAGTATGTCGAAAAAATGATCATAGTATAGTATGTCGAAAAAAGTGCTAAAATAGTCATCGTATAGTATGTCGAAAAAATGATCATAGTATAATATGTCGAAAAAAGTGATAAAAAAGTCATAGTATAGTATGTTGAAAAAATTATCACAGTATAGTATGTCGATAGTACGAAAAAAGTCATAGTATAGTATGTCTAAAAAAGTCATAATATAGTATGTCTAAAAAAGTGTTAAAAAGAAAAAAGTCATAGTATAGTATGTCGAAAAAAGTGATAAAAAAGTCATAGTATAATATGTCGAAAAAAGTGATAAAAAGTCACATTATAGTATGTCGAAAAAATGATCATAGTATAGTATGTCGAAAAAAGTGATAAAAAAGTCATAGTATAGTATGTCTAAAAAAGTGATAAAAAGTCATATTATAGTATGTGGAAAAAAGTTATAAAAAAGTAATAGTATAGAATGTCGAAAAAAGTCATAGTATAGGATGTCAAAAAAAGAAAAAAAAAGTCATAATATACTATGTCGAAAAAAGTGATCAAAAAGTCATAGTATAGTATGTCGAAAAAAGTCATATTATAGTATGTCGAAAAAAGTGATAAAAAGAAAAGGTCATAGTATAGTATGTCGAAAAAAGTGATAAAAAGAAAAAGGTCATAGTATAGTATGTCGAACAAAATGATAAAAAGTCATAGTATAGTATGTCAAAAAAATGATCATAGTATAGTATGTCGAAAAAAGTGAAAAAAAGTCATATTATAGTATGTCAAAAATGTGATAAAAAAGTCATAGTATAGTATGTCGAAAAAATGATCATAGTATAGTATGTCGAAAAAAGTGAAAAAAGTCATAGTATAGTATGTCGAAAAAAGTGATAAAAAGAAAAAAGTCATAGTATAGTATGTCGAAAAAAGTGATAAAAAGTCATAGTATAGTATGTCGGAAAAGTTATCACAGTATAGTATGTCGAAAAAAGTGTTAAAAAAGTCATAGTATAGTATGTCAAAAAAAGTCATAATATAGTATGTCGAAAAAAGTGATAAAAAGTCATAGTATAGCATGCGAAAAAATTATCACAGTAGGCTATAGTATGTCGATAGTACGAAAAAAGTCATAGCATAGTATTTCGAAAAAAGTTATAAAAAATTCATAATATACTATGTCGAAAAAAGTGATAAAGAAGTCATAGTATAGTATGTCGAAAAAAGTTATAGTATAGTATGTCGAAAAAAGTGATATAAAAGTCATAATATACTATGTCGAAAAAAGTGATAAAAAGGTCATAATATACTATGTCGAAAAAAGTGATAAAAAAGTCATAGTATGTCGAAAAAAGTGATAAAAAGAAAAAAGTCATAGTATAGGCTAGTATGTCGAAAAAAGTCATATTATAGTATGTCTATAAAAGTGATAAAAGGTCATAGTATAGTATGTCAAAACAATTATCACAGGTATAGTATGTCGAAAAAAGTGATAAAAGTCATATTATAGTATGTCGAAAAAAAGTGATAAAAAAGTTATAATATAGTATGTCGAAAAAATGATCATAGTATAGTATGTCGAAAAAAGTGCTAAAATAGTCATAGTATAGTATGTCGAAAAAATGATCATAGTATAATATGTCGAAAAAAGTGATAAAAAAGTCATAGTATAGTATGTTGAAAAGATTATAACAGTATAGTATGTCGATAGTACGAAAAAAGTCATAGTATAGTATGTCGAAAAAAGTGATAAAAAAGTCATAATATACTATGTCAAAAATAGTGATAAAAAGTCATATAGTATGTCGAAAAAAGTGATAAAAAAGTCACAGTATAGTATGTCTAAAAAAGTCATAATATAGTATGTCTAAAAAAGTGATAAAAAGTCATAGTATAGTATGTCGAAAAAATTATCACAGTATAGTATGTCGATAGTACGAAAAAAGTCATAGTATAGTATGTCGAAAAAAGTGATAACAAAGTCATAATATACTATGTCGAAAAAAGTGATAAAAAAGTCATAATATACTATGTCGAAAAAAGTGATAAAAAAGTCATAGTATAGTATGTCGAAAAAAGTGTTAAAAAGAAAAAAGTCATAGTATAGTATGTCGAAAAAAGTGATAAAAAAAGTCATAGTATGTCGAAAAAATTATAGTATAGCATGTCGAAAAAAGTGATAAAAAAGTCATAGTATAATATGTCTAAAAAAGTGATAAAAAGTCATATTATAGTATGTGGAAAAAAGTTATAAGAAAGTAATAGTATAGTATGTCGAAAAAAGTCATAGTATAGGATGTCAAAAAAAGTGATATAAAAGTCATAGTATAGTATGTCGAAAAAAGTCATATTATAGTATGTTGAAAAAAGTGATAAAAAGAAAAAAGTCATAGGCTGTGTCTCAAACCGCCTACTTCGGTCAGTCCACTGCTAATGTACACTGACCACTTACTGCTGTAGTGCCCACTGTCGATGGTTAGTATCGTCCCAAATGGAACACTTATGATAAAGCACTTACCGGAAATGACGAGCGGTCGGCTCGGCTCGCCGCCTCTCAAAATCTGATGAAGATCTTTTAAACTGACCTTAGTTGATCTGAAATGAAGACAGATTCAGCAACTGCATGGCCTATTTCTCGCTTAAAATGTCTTCAGAAACATGTTTCGTGAACTATTTTCGTAAAATTCGAGATCGTATTCCAAACGAGCCGCCATCTGGCCGCCATTAAGCTCGGATGTAAAATCTGCGAGAGCTAATACGCACGTGACGCGTTCGTCCAATCAGCTGCCGGTCGACGTCCCCGGTCCCTCCCCTTTCCGCTTTGTAGTCAAGATGGCGCAGGTTTAGTGTGCGTAGTGTCCATCGTTCTACACTGAACTTTTTGACTTTTTTTAGGGGGTCATCCGGGTACTTTCAGTGCACTGACTTTTTCGTTATCTACACTATATACTTAAAACTAAGTGCGTGAAGTGTGCAAGTAGGCGGTTTGAGACACAGCCATAGTATAGTATGTCGAAAAAAGTGATAAAAAGTCATAGTATAGTATGTCAAAAAAATTATAACAGTATAGTATGTCGAAAAAAGTGATAAAAACAGTTATAGTATAGTATGTCGGAAAAAGTGATAAAAAAGTCATAGTATAGGATGTCGAAAAAAGTGATGAAAAAGTCATAGCATAGTATGTCGAATAAAGTCATTATAGTATGTCGAAAAAAGTGATAAAAAGTCATAGTATAGTATGTCGAAAAAATGATCATAGTATAGTATGTCGAAAAAAGTGAAAAAAAGTCATACTATAGTATGTCGAAAAAAGTGATAAAAAGAAAAAAGTCATAGTATGTCGAAAAAAGTGATAAAAAGTCACAGTATAGTATGTCGAAAAAGTTATCACAGTATAGTATGTCGAAAAAAGTGCTAAAAAAGTCATAGTATAGTATGTCGAAAAAAGTGATAAAAAGTCATAGTATAGCATGTCGAAAAAATTATCACAGTAGGCTATAGTATGTCGATAGTACGAAAAAAGTCATAGCATAGTATTTCGAAAAAAGTGATAAAAAAGTCATAATATACTATGTCGAAAAAATGATCAAAGTATAGTATGTCGAAAAAAGTGCTAAAATAGTCATAGTATAGTATGTCGAAAAAATGATCATAGTATAATATGTCGAAAAAAGTGATAAAAAGTCATAGTATAGCATGTTGAAAAAATTATCACAGTATAGTATGTCGATAGTACGAAAAAAGTCATAGTATAGTATGTCTAAAAAAGTCATAATATAGTATGTCTAAAAAAGTGATAAAAAGTCATAGTATAGTATGTCGAAAAAAGTGATAAAAAAGTCATAATATACTATGTCGAAAAAAGTGATAAAAAAGTCATAGTATAGTATGTCGAAAAAAGTGATAAAAAAGTCATAGTATAGTATGTCGAAAAAAGTGATAAAAAAGTTATAGTATAGTATGTCGAAAAAAGTGATAAAAAAGTCATAGTATAGTATGTCGAAAAAAGTGTTAAAAAGAAAAAAGTCATAGTATAGTATGTCGAAAAAAGTGATAAAAAAAGTCATAGTATGTTGAAAAAATTATCATAGTATAGCATGTCGAAAAAAGTGATAAAAAAGTCATATTATAGTATGTCGAAAAAAAGTGATAAAAAAGTTATAATATAGTATGTCGAAAAAATGATCATAGTATAGTAGGTCGAAAAAAGTGCTAAAATAGTCATAGTATAGTATGTCGAAAAAATGATCATAGTATAATATGTCGAAAAAAGTGATAAAAAAGTCATAGTATAGTATGTTGAAAAGATTATCACAGTATAATATGTCGATAGTACGAAAAAAGTCATAGTACAGTATGTCGAAAAAAGTGATAAAAAAGTCATAATATACTATGTCAAAAATAGTGATAAAAAGTCATATTATAGTATGTCGAAAAAAGTGATAAAAAAGTCACAGTATAGTATGTCTAAAAAAGTCATAATATAGTATGTCTAAAAAAGTGATAAAAAGTCATAGTATAGTATGTCGAAAAAATTATCACAGTATAGTATGTCGATAGTACGAAAAAAGTCATAGTATAGTATGTCGAAAAAAGTGATAACAAAGTCATAATATACTATGTCGAAAAAAGTGATAAAAAAGTCATAATATACTATGTCGAAAAAAGTGATAAAAAAGTCATAGTATAGTATGTCGAAAAAAGTGTTAAAAAGACAAAAGTCATAGTATAGTATGTCGAAAAAAGTGATAAAAAAAGTCATAGTATGTCGAAAAAATTATCATAGTATAGCATGTCGAAAATAGTGATAAAAAAGTCAGTATAGTATGTCTAAAAAAGTGATAAAAAGTCATATTATAGTATGTGGAAAAAAGTTATAAGAAAGTAATAGTATAGTATGTCGAAAAAAGTCATAGTATAGGATGTCAAAAAAAGTGATATAAAAGTCATAGTATAGTATTTCGAAAAAAGTCATATTATAGTATGTTGAAAAAAGTGATAAAAAGAAAAAAGTCATAGTATAGTATGTCGAAAAAAGTGATAAAAAGTCATAGTATAGTATGTCAAAAAAATTATAACAGTATAGTATGTCGAAAAAAGTGATAAAAACAGTTATAGTATAGTATGTCGGAAAAAGTGATAAAAAAGTCATAGTATAGGATGTCGAAAAAAGTGATGAAAAAGTCATAGCATAGTATGTCGAATAAAGTCATTATAGTATGTCGAAAAAAGTGATAAAAAGTCATAGTATAGTATGTCGAAAAAATGATCATAGTATAGTATGTCGAAAAAAGTGAAAAAAAGTCATACTATAGTATGTCGAAAAAAGTGATAAAAAGAAAAAAGTCATAGTATGTCGAAAAAAGTGATAAAAAGTCACAGTATAGTATGTCGAAAAAGTTATCACAGTATAGTATGTCGAAAAAAGTGCTAAAAAAGTCATAGTATAGTATGTCGAAAAAAGTCATAATATAGTATGTCGAAAAAAGTGATAAAAAGTCATAGTATAGCATGTCGAAAAAATTATCACAGTAGGCTATAGTATGTCGATAGTACGAAAAAAGTCATAGCATAGTATTTCGAAAAAAGTGATAAAAAAGTCATAATATACTATGTCGAAAAAATGATCATAGTATAGTATGTCGAAAAAAGTGCTAAAATAGTCATAGTATAGTATGTCGAAAAAATGATCATAGTATAATATGTCGAAAAAAGTGATAAAAAGTCATAGTATAGCATGTTGAAAAAATTATCACAGTATAGTACCGGTATGTCAAAAAAGTGATAAAAAAGTCATAGTATAGTATGTCGAAAAAAGTGTTAAAAAGAAAAAAGTCATAGTATAGTATGTCGAAAAAAGTGATAAAAAAGTCATAGTATAGTATGTCGAAAAAAGTGTTAAAAAGAAAAAAGTCATAGTATAGTATGTCAAAAAAAGTTATGAAAAAGTCATAGTATAGTATGTCGAAAACATTATCATAGTATAGCATGTCGAAAAAAAGTGATAAAAAAGTCATAGTATAGTATGTCTAAAAAAGTGATAAAAAGTCATATTATAGTATGTGGAAAAAAGTTATAAGAAAGTAATAGTATAGTATGTCGAAAAAAGTCATAGTATAGGATGTCAAAAAAAGTGATAAAAAAGTCATAGTATAGTATGTCGAAAAAAGTCATATTATAGTATGTCGAAAAAAGTGATAAAAAGAAAAAAGTCATAGTATAGTATGTCGAAAAAAGTGATAAAAACAGTTATAGTATAGTATGTCGGAAAAAGTGATAAAAAAGTCATAGTATAGGATGTCGAAAAAAGTGATGAAAAAGTCATAGCATAGTATGTCGAATAAAGTCATTATAGTATGTCGAAAAAAGTGATAACAATGTCATAGTTAAGTATTTCGAAAAAAGTGATAAAAAGTCATAGTATAGTATGTCGAAAAAATTATCATAGTATAGTATGTCGAAAAAAGTGAAAAAAAGTCATATTATAGTATGTCAAAAAAGTGATAAAAAAGTCATAGTATAGTATGTCGAAAAAATGATCATAGTATAGTATGTCGAAAAAAGTGATAAAAAAGTCATATTATAGTATGTCGAAAAAAAGTGATAAAAAAGTTATAATATAGTATGTCGAAAAAATGATCATAGTATAGTATGTCGAAAAAAGTGCTAAAATAGTCATCGTATAGTATGTCGAAAAAATGATCATAGTATAATATGTCGAAAAAAGTGATAAAAAAGTCATAGTATAGTATGTTGAAAAAATTATCACAGTATAGTATGTCGATAGTACGAAAAAAGTCATAGTATAGTATGTCGAAAAAAGTAATAAAAAAGTCATAATATACTATGTCAAAAATAGTGATAAAAAGTCATATTATAGTATGTCGAAAAAAAGTGATAAAAAAGTCACAGTATAGTATGTCGAAAAAAGTCATAATATAGTATGTCTAAAAAAGTGTTAAAAAGAAAAAAGTCATAGTATAGTATGTCGAAAAAAGTGATAAAAAAGTCATAGTATAATATGTCGAAAAAAGTGATAAAAAGTCACATTATAGTATGTCGAAAAAATGATCATAGTATAGTATGTCGAAAAAAGTGATAAAAAAAGTCATAGTATGTCGAAAAAATTATCATAGTATAGCATGTCGAAAATAGTGATAAAAAAGTCAGTATAGTATGTCTAAAAAAGTGATAAAAAGTCATATTATAGTATGTGGAAAAAAGTTATAAGAAAGTAATAGTATAGTATGTCGAAAAAAGTCATAGTATAGGATGTCAAAAAAAGTGATATAAAAGTCATAGTATAGTATGTCGAAAAAAGTCATATTATAGTATGTTGAAAAAAGTGATAAAAAGAAAAAAGTCATAGTATAGTATGTCGAAAAAAGTGATAAAAAGTCATAGTATAGTATGTCAAAAAAATTATAACAGTATAGTATGTCGAAAAAAGTGATAAAAACAGTTATAGTATAATATGTCGGAAAAAGTGATAAAAAAGTCATAGTATAGGATGTCGAAAAAAGTGATGAAAAAGTCATAGCATAGTATGTCGAATAAAGTCATTATAGTATGTCGAAAAAAGTGATAAAAAGTCATAGTATAGTATGTCGAAAAAATGATCATAGTATAGTATGTCGAAAAAAGTGAAAAAAAGTCATACTATAGTATGTCGAAAAAAGTGATCAAAAAGAAAAAGGTCATAGTATAGTATGTCGAAAAAAGTGATAAAAAGAAAAAGGTCATAGTATAGTATGTCGAAAAAAGTGATAAAAAGTCATAGTATAGTATGTCAAAAAAATGATCATAGTATAGTATGTCGAAAAAAGTGAAAAAAAGTCATATTATAGTATGTCGAAAAAAGTGATAAAAAGTCATAGTATAGTATGTCGGAAAAGTTATCACAGTATAGTATGTCGAAAAAAGTGTTAAAAAAGTCATAGTATAGTATGTCAAAAAAAGTCATAATATAGTATGTCGAAAAAAGTGATAAAAAGTCATAGTATAGCATGCAAAAAAATTATCACAGTAGGCTATAGTATGTCGATAGTACGAAAAAAGTCATAGCATAGTATTTCGAAAAAAGTTATAAAAAATTCATAATATACTATGTCGAAAAAAGTGATAAAAAAGTCATAGTATAGTATGTCGAAAAAAGTCATAGTATAATATGTCGAAAAAAGTGATATAAAAGTCATAATATACTATGTCGAAAAAAGTGATAAAAAGGTCATAATATACTATGTCGAAAAAAGTGATAAAAAAGTCATAGTATGTCGAAAAAAGTGATAAAAAGAAAAAAGTCATAGTATAGGCTAGTATGTCGAAAAAAGTCATATTATAGTATGTCTATAAAAGGGATAAAAGGTCATAGTATAGTATGTCGAAAAAAGTGATAAAAAGTCATAGTATGGTATGTCAAAAAAATTATAACAGTATAGTATGTCGAAAAAAGTGATAAAAACAGTTATAGTATAGTATGTCGGAAAAAGTGATAAAAAAGTCATAGTATAGGATGTCGAAAAAAGTGATGAAAAAGTCCTAGCATAGTATGTCGAATAAAGTCATTATAGTATGTCGAAAAAAGTGATAAAAATGTCATAGTTAAGTATTTCGAAAAAGTGATAAAAAGTCATAGTATAGTATGTCGAAAAAATGATCATAGTATAGTATGTCGAAAAAAGTGAAAAAAAAGTCATAGTATAGTATGTCGAAAAAAGTGATAAAAAGAAAAAAGTCATAGTATGTCGAAGAAAGTGATAAAAAGTCACAGTATATATGTCGAAAAAGTTATCACAGTATAGTATGTCGAAAAAAGTGCTTAAAAAAGTCATATTATAGTAAGTCGAAAAAAGTGATAAAAGGTCATAGTATAGGATGTCGAAAAAAGTGATAAAAAAGTCATATTATAGTATGTCGAAAAAAAGTGATAAAAAAGTTATAATATAGTATGTCGAAAAAATGATCATAGCATAGTATGTCGAAAAAAGTGCTAAAATAGTCATCGTATAGTATGTCGAAAAAATGATCATAGTATAATATGTCGAAAAAAGTGATAAAAAAGTCATAGTATAGTATGTTGAAAAAATTATCACAGTATAGTATGTCGATAGTACGAAAAAAGTCATAGTATAGTATGTCGAAAAAAGTAATAAAAAAGTCATAATATACTATGTCAAAAATAGTGATAAAAAGTCATATTATAGTATGTCGAAAAAAAGTGATAATATAGTATGTCTAAAAAAGTGTTAAAAAGAAAAAAGTCATAGTATAGTATGTCAAAAAAAGTGATAAAAAAGTCATAGTATAATATGTCGAAAAAAGTGATAAAAAAGTCATAGTATAGTATGTCGAAAAAAGTCATAATATAGTATGTCGAAAAAAGTGATAAAAAGTCATAGTATAGCATGTCGAAAAAATTATCACAGTAGGCTATAGTATGTCGATAGTACGAAAAAAGTCATAGCATAGTATTTCGAAAAAAGTGATAAAAAAGTCATAATATACTATGTCGAAAAAATGATCATAGTATAGTATGTCGAAAAAAGTGCTAAAATAGTCATAGTATAGTATGTCGAAAAAATGATCATAGTATAATATGTCGAAAAAAGTGATAAAAAGTCATAGTATAGCATGTTGAAAAAATTATCACAGTATAGTACCGGTATGTCAAAAAAGTGATAAAAAAGTCATAGTATAGTATGTCGAAAAAAGTGTTAAAAAGAAAAAAGTCATAGTATAGTATGTCGAAAAAAGTGATAAAAAAGTCATAGTATAGTATGTCGAAAAAAGTGTTAAAAAGAAAAAAGTCATAGTATAGTATGTCAAAAAAAGTTATGAAAAAGTCATAGTATAGTATGTCGAAAACATTATCATAGTATAGCATGTCGAAAAAAAGTGATAAAAAAGTCATAGTATAGTATGTCTAAAAAAGTGATAAAAAGTCATATTATAGTATGTGGAAAAAAGTTATAAGAAAGTAATAGTATAGTATGTCGAAAAAAGTCATAGTATAGGATGTCAAAAAAAGTGATAAAAAAGTCATAGTATAGTATGTCGAAAAAAGTCATATTATAGTATGTCGAAAAAAGTGATAAAAAGAAAAAAGTCATAGTATAGTATGTCGAAAAAAGTGATAAAAACAGTTATAGTATAGTATGTCGGAAAAAGTGATAAAAAAGTCATAGTATAGGATGTCGAAAAAAGTGATGAAAAAGTCATAGCATAGTATGTCGAATAAAGTCATTATAGTATGTCGAAAAAAGTGATAACAATGTCATAGTTAAGTATTTCGAAAAAAGTGATAAAAAGTCATAGTATAGTATGTCGAAAAAATTATCATAGTATAGTATGTCGAAAAAAGTGAAAAAAAGTCATATTATAGTATGTCAAAAAAGTGATAAAAAAGTCATAGTATAGTATGTCGAAAAAATGATCATAGTATAGTATGTCGAAAAAAGTGAAAAAAAAGTCATAGTATAGTATGTCGAAAAAAGTGATAAAAGGTCAAAGTATAGTATGTCGAAAAAATTATCACAGTATAGTATGTCGAAAAAAGTGCTAAAAAAAGTCATATTATAGTAAGTCGAAAAAAGTGATAAAAGGTCAAAGTATAGTATGTCGAAAAAATTATCACAGTATAGTATGTCGAAAAAAGTGATAAAAAAGTCATATTATAGTATGTCGAAAAAAAGTGATAAAAAAGTTATAATATAGTATGTCGAAAAAATGATCATAGTATAGTATGTCGAAAAAAGTGCTAAAATAGTCATCGTATAGTATGTCGAAAAAATGATCATAGTATAATATGTCGAAAAAAGTGATAAAAAAGTCATAGTATAGTATGTTGAAAAAATTATCACAGTATAGTATGTCGATAGTACGAAAAAAGTCATAGTATAGTATGTCGAAAAAAGTAATAAAAAAGTCATAATATACTATGTCAAAAATAGTGATAAAAAGTCATATTATAGTATGTCGAAAAAAAGTGATAAAAAAGTCACAGTATAGTATGTCGAAAAAAGTCATAATATAGTATGTCTAAAAAAGTGTTAAAAAGAAAAAAGTCATAGTATAGTATGTCGAAAAAAGTGATAAAAAAGTCATAGTATAATATGTCGAAAAAAGTGATAAAAAGTCACATTATAGTATGTCGAAAAAATGATCATAGTATAGTATGTCGAAAAAAGTGATAAAAAAAGTCATAGTATGTCGAAAAAATTATCATAGTATAGCATGTCGAAAATAGTGATAAAAAAGTCAGTATAGTATGTCTAAAAAAGTGATAAAAAGTCATATTATAGTATGTGGAAAAAAGTTATAAGAAAGTAATAGTATAGTATGTCGAAAAAAGTCATAGTATAGGATGTCAAAAAAAGTGATATAAAAGTCATAGTATAGTATGTCGAAAAAAGTCATATTATAGTATGTTGAAAAAAGTGATAAAAAGAAAAAAGTCATAGTATAGTATGTCGAAAAAAGTGATAAAAAGTCATAGTATAGTATGTCAAAAAAATTATAACAGTATAGTATGTCGAAAAAAGTGATAAAAACAGTTATAGTATAGTATGTCGGAAAAAGTGATAAAAAAGTCATAGTATAGGATGTCGAAAAAAGTGATGAAAAAGTCATAGCATAGTATGTCGAATAAAGTCATTATAGTATGTCGAAAAAAGTGATAAAAAGTCATAGTATAGTATGTCGAAAAAATGATCATAGTATAGTATGTCGAAAAAAGTGAAAAAAAGTCATACTATAGTATGTCGAAAAAAGTGATCAAAAAGAAAAAGGTCATAGTATAGTATGTCGAAAAAAGTGATAAAAAGAAAAAGGTCATAGTATAGTATGTCGAAAAAAGTGATAAAAAGTCATAGTATAGTATGTCAAAAAAATGATCATAGTATAGTATGTCGAAAAAAGTGAAAAAAAGTCATATTATAGTATGTCGAAAAAAGTGATAAAAAGTCATAGTATAGTATGTCGGAAAAGTTATCACAGTATAGTATGTCGAAAAAAGTGTTAAAAAAGTCATAGTATAGTATGTCAAAAAAAGTCATAATATAGTATGTCGAAAAAAGTGATAAAAAGTCATAGTATAGCATGCGAAAAAATTATCACAGTAGGCTATAGTATGTCGATAGTACGAAAAAAGTCATAGCATAGTATTTCGAAAAAAGTTATAAAAAATTCATAATATACTATGTCGAAAAAAGTGATAAAAAAGTCATAGTATAGTATGTCGAAAAAAGTCATAGTATAATATGTCGAAAAAAGTGATATAAAAGTCATAATATACTATGTCGAAAAAAGTGATAAAAAGGTCATAATATACTATGTCGAAAAAAGTGATAAAAAAGTCATAGTATGTCGAAAAAAGTGATAAAAAGAAAAAAGTCATAGTATAGGCTAGTATGTCGAAAAAAGTCATATTATAGTATGTCTATAAAAGGGATAAAAGGTCATAGTATAGTATGTCGAAAAAAGTGATAAAAAGTCATAGTATAGTATGTCAAAAAAATTATAACAGTATAGTATGTCGAAAAAAGTGATAAAAACAGTTATAGTATAGTATGTCGGAAAAAGTGATAAAAAAGTCATAGTATAGGATGTCGAAAAAAGTGATGAAAAAGTCCTAGCATAGTATGTCGAATAAAGTCATTATAGTATGTCGAAAAAAGTGATAAAAATGTCATAGTTAAGTATTTCGAAAAAGTGATAAAAAGTCATAGTATAGTATGTCGAAAAAATGATCATAGTATAGTATGTCGAAAAAAGTGAAAAAAAAGTCATAGTATAGTATGTCGAAAAAAGTGATAAAAAGAAAAAAGTCATAGTATGTCGAAGAAAGTGATAAAAAGTCACAGTATATATGTCGAAAAAGTTATCACAGTATAGTATGTCGAAAAAAGTGCTTAAAAAAGTCATATTATAGTAAGTCGAAAAAAGTGATAAAAGGTCATAGTATAGGATGTCGAAAAAAGTGATAAAAAAGTCATATTATAGTATGTCGAAAAAAAGTGATAAAAATGTTATAATATAGTATGTCGAAAAAATGATCATAGCATAGTATGTCGAAAAAAGTGCTAAAATAGTCATCGTATAGTATGTCGAAAAAATGATCATAGTATAATATGTCGAAAAAAGTGATAAAAAAGTCATAGTATAGTATGTTGAAAAAATTATCACAGTATAGTATGTCGATAGTACGAAAAAAGTCATAGTATAGTATGTCGAAAAAAGTAATAAAAAAGTCATAATATACTATGTCAAAAATAGTGATAAAAAGTCATATTATAGTATGTCGAAAAAAAGTGATAATATAGTATGTCTAAAAAAGTGTTAAAAAGAAAAAAGTCATAGTATAGTATGTCAAAAAAAGTGATAAAAAAGTCATAGTATAATATGTCGAAAAAAGTGATAAAAAAGTCATAGTATAGTATGTCTAAAAAAGTGATAAAAAGTAATATTATAGTATGTGGAAAAAAGTTATAAAAAAGTAATAGTATAGAATGTCGAAAAAAGTCATAGTATAGGATGTCAAAAAAAGAGAAAAAAAAGTCATAATATACTATGTCGAAAAAAGTGATCAAAAAGTCATAGTATAGTATGTCGAAAAAAGTCATATTATAGTATGTCGAAAAAAGTGATAAAAAGAAAAAGGTCATAGTATAGTATGTCGAAAAAAGTGATAAAAAGAAAAAGGTCATAGTATAGTATGTCGAAAAAAGTGATAAAAAGTCATAGTATAGTATGTCAAAAAAATGATCATAGTATAGTATGTCGAAAAAAGTGAAAAAAAGTCATATTATAGTATGTCAAAAATGTGATAAAAAAGTCATAGTATAGTATGTCGAAAAAATGATCATAGTATAGTATGTCGAAAAAAGTGAAAAAAGTCATAGTATAGTATGTCGAAAAAAGTGATAAAAAGAAAAAAGTCATAGTATAGTATGTCGAAAAAAGTGATAAAAAGTCATAGTATAGTATGTCGGAAAAGTTATCACAGTATAGTATGTCGAAAAAAGTGTTAAAAAAGTCATAGTATAGTATGTCAAAAAAAGTCATAATATAGTATGTCGAAAAAAGTGATAAAAAGTCATAGTATAGCATGCGAAAAAATTATCACAGTAGGCTATAGTATGTCGATAGTACGAAAAAAGTCATAGCATAGTATTTCGAAAAAAGTTATAAAAAATTCATAATATACTATGTCGAAAAAAGTGATAAAAAAGTCATAGTATAGTATGTCGAAAAAAGTCATAGTATAGTATGTCGAAAAAAGTGATATAAAAGTCATAATATACTATGTCGAAAAAAGTGATAAAAAGGTCATAATATACTATGTCGAAAAAAGTGATAAAAAAGTCATAGTATGTCGAAAAAAGTGATAAAAAGAAAAAAGTCATAGTATAGGCTAGTATGTCGAAAAAAGTCATATTATAGTATGTCTATAAAAGTGATAAAAGGTCATAGTATAGTATGTCAAAAAAATTATCACAGGTATAGTATGTCGAAAAAAGTGATAAAAAAGTTATAATATAGTATGTCAAAAAAATGATCATAGTATAGTATGTCGAAAAAAGTGCTAAAATAGTCATAGTATAGTATGTCGAAAAAAGTGATAAAAAAGTCATAGTATAGTATGTTGAAAAGATTATCACAGTATAGTATGTCGATAGTACGAAAAAAGTCATAGTATAGTATGTCGAAAAAAGTGATAAAAAAGTCATAATATACTATGTCAAAAATAGTGATAAAAAGTCATATTATAGTATGTCGAAAAAAGTGATAAAAAAGTCACAGTATAGTATGTCTAAAAAAGTCATAATATAGTATGTCTAAAAAAGTGATAAAAAGTCATAGTATAGTATGTCGAAAAAATTATCACAGTATAGTATGTCGATAGTACGAAAAAAGTCATAGTATAGTATGTCGAAAAAAGTGATAACAAAGTCATAATATACTATGTCGAAAAAAGTGATAAAAAAGTCATAATATACTATGTCGAAAAAAGTGATAAAAAAGTCATAGTATAGTATGTCGAAAAAAGTGTTAAAAAGAAAAAAGTCATAGTATAGTATGTCGAAAAAAGTGATAAAAAAAGTCATAGTATGTCGAAAAAATTATCATAGTATAGCATGTCGAAAAAAGTGATAAAAAAGTCATAGTATAGTATGTCTAAAAAAGTGATAAAAAGTCATATTATAGTATGTGGAAAAAAGTTATAAGAAAGTAATAGTATAGTATGTCGAAAAAAGTCATAGTATAGGATGTCAAAAAAAGTGATATAAAAGTCATAGTATAGTATGTCGAAAAAAGTCATATTATAGTATGTTGTAAAAAGTGATAAAAAGAAAAAAGTCATAGTATAGTATGTCGAAAAAAGTGATAAAAAGTCATAGTATAGTATGTCAAAAAAATTATAACAGTATAGTATGTCGAAAAAAGTGATAAAAACAGTTATAGTATAGTATGTCGGAAAAAGTGATAAAAAAGTCATAGTATAGGATGTCGAAAAAAGTGATGAAAAAGTCATAGCATAGTATGTCGAATAAAGTCATTATAGTATGTCGAAAAAAGTGATAAAAAGTCATAGTATAGTATGTCGAAAAAATGATCATAGTATAGTATGTCGAAAAAAGTGAAAAAAAAGTCATACTATAGTATGTCGAAAAAAGTGATAAAAAGAAAAAAGTCATAGTATGTCGAAAAAAGTGATAAAAAAGTCATAGTATAGTATGTCGAAAAAGTTATCACAGTATAGTATGTCGAAAAAAGTGCTAAAAAAGTCATAGTATAGTATGTCGAAAAAGGTCATAATATAGTATGTCGAAAAAAGTGATAAAAAGTCATAGTATAGCATGTCGAAAAAATTATCACAGTAGGCTATAGTATGTCGATAGTACGAAAAAAGTCATAGCATAGTATTTCGAAAAAAGTGATAAAAAAGTCATAATATACTATGTCGAAAAAATGATCATAGTATAGTATGTCGAAAAAAGTGCTAAAATAGTCATAGTATAGTATGTCGAAAAAAGTGATAAAAAGTCATAGTATAGTATGTGGAAAAAAGTTATAAGAAAGTAATAGTATAGTATGTCGAAAAAAGTCATAGTATAGGATGTCAAAAAAAGTGATATAAAAGTCATAGTATAGTATGTCGAAAAAAGTCATATTATAGTATGTTGAAAAAAGTGATAAAAAGAAAAAAGTCATAGTATAGTATGTCGAAAAAAGTGATAAAAAGTCATAGTATAGTATGTCAAAAAAAGTGATAAAAACAGTTATAGTATAGTATGTCGGAAAAAGTGATAAAAACGTCATAGTATAGGATGTCGAAAAAAGTGATGAAAAAGTCATAGCATAGTATGTCGAATAAAGTCATTATAGTATGTCGAAAAAAGTGATAAAAAGTCATAGTATAGTATGTCGAAAAAATGATCATAGTATAGTATGTCGAAAAAAGTGATAAAAAGAAAAAAGTCATAGTATGTCGAAAAAAGTGATAAAAAGTCACAGTATAGTATGTCGAAAAAGTTATCACAGTATAGTATGTCGAAAAAAGTGCTAAAAAAGTCATAGTATAGTATGTCGAAAAAAGTCATAGCATAGTATTTCGAAAAAAGTGATAAAAAAGTCATAATATACTATGTCGAAAAAATGATCATAGTATAGTATGTCGAAAAAAGTGCTAAAATAGTCATAGTATAGTATGTCGAAAAAATGATCATAGTATAATATGTCGAAAAAAGTGATAAAAAGTCATAGTATAGCATGTTGAAAAAATTATCACAGTATAGTATGTCGAAAAAAAGTGATAAAAAAGTCATAGTATAGTATGTCGAAAAAAAGTGATAAAAAAGTCATAATATACTATGTCAAAAATAGTGATAAAAAGTCATATAGTATGTCGAAAAAAGTGATAAAAAAGTCACAGTATAGTATGTCTAAAAAAGTCATAATATAGTATGTCTAAAAAAGTGATAAAAAGTCATAGTATAGTATGTCGAAAAAAGTGATAAAAAAGTCAAAATATACTATGTCGAAAAAAGTGATAAAAAAGTCATAGTATAGTATGTCGAAAAAAGTGATAAAAAAGTCATAGTATAGTATGTCGAAAAAAGTGATAAAAAAGTTATAGTATAGTATGTCGAAAAAATGATCATAGTATAGTAACGGTATGTCAAAAAAGTGATAAAAAAGTCATAGTATAGTATGTCGAAAAAAGTGTTAAAAAGAAAAAAGTCATAGTATAGTATGTCGAAAAAAGTGATAAAAAAGTCATAGTATAGTATGTCGAAAAAATTATCATAGTATAGCATGTCGAAAAAAGTGATAAAAACAGTTATAGTATAGTATGTCGGAAAAAGTGATGAAAAAGTCATAGCATAGTATGTCGAATAAAGTCATTATAGTATGTCGAAAAAAGTGATAAAAATGTCATAGTATAGTATGTCGAAAAAATTATCATATTATAGTATGTCAAAAAAAGTGAAAAAAAGTCATAGTATAGTATGTCGAAAAAAGTGATAAAAAGAAAAAAGTCATAGTATGTCGAAAAAAGTGATAAAAAGTCACAGTATAGTATGTCGAAAAAAGTCATAATATAGTATGTCGAAAAAAGTGATAAAAAGTCATAGTATAGCATGTCGAAAAAAATATCACAGTAGGCTATAGTATGTCGATAGTACGAAAAAATCATAGCATAGTATTTCGAAAAAAGTGATAAAAAAGTCATAATATACTATGTCGAAAAAATGATCATAGTATAGTATGTCGAAAAAAGTGCTAAAATAGTCATAGTATAGTATGTCGAAAAAATGATCATAGTATAATATGTCGAAAAAAGTGATAAAAAAGTCATAATATACTATGTCAAAAATAGTGATAAAAAGTCATATTATAGTATGTCGAAAAAAGTGATAAAAAAAGTCACAGTATAGTATGTCGAAAAAAGTGATAAAAAGTCATAGTATAGTATGTTGAAAAGTGATAAAAAAGTCATAGTATAGTCAAAAAGTAATATTGTAGAATGTCGAAAAAAGTGATAAAAAAGTCATAGTACAGTATGTCGAAAAAAGTGATAAAATTCATAGTATAGTATGTCGAAAGAAGTGATATAAAAGTCATAGTATAGTATGTCAAAAAGTGATAAAAGTCATAGTATAGTATGTTGAGAAAAAAGTGATATTATAGTATGTCGAAAAAGGTGATAAAAAAGTCACAGTATAGTATGTCGAAAAAGGTGATACAAATTTCATAGTATAGTATGTCATTAAAAGTGATAAAAATGTCATAGTATAGTATGTCGAAAAAAGTGATAAAGTCATAGTGTAGTATGTCAAAAAAAGTCATATTATAGTATGTCGAATAAAGTGATAAAAAAGTCATAGTATAGTATGTCGAAAAAAGTGATTAAAAAAGTCATAGTATAGTATGTCGAAAAAAGTGATAAAAAAGTCATAGTATAGTATGTCGAAAATTATAATAGTACAGCATGTCGAAAAAAGTGTAGTTTGTAGTGTAGTTTGTCGAAAAAAGTCATAGTATAGTATGTCGAAAAAAGTGATAAAAAAGTTATAGTATAGTATGTCGAAAAAATTATCATATTTTAGTATGTCAAAAAAAGTGATAAAGTCATAGTATAGTATGTCGAAAAAAGTCATAGTATAGTATGTGTGAAAAAGTAATAAAAAGTCATAGTATAGTATGTCGAAAAAAGTGATAAAAGGTCATGGTATAGTATGTCGAAAAAAGTCATTATAGTATGTCGAAAAAAGTGATAAAAAAGTCGGAGCATAGTATGTCGAAAAAAGTGATAAAAGTCATAGTGTAGTATGTCAAAAAAAGTCATAGTATAGTATGTCGAAAAAAGTCATATTATAGTATGTCAAAAAAAGTGATAAAAATGTCATAGTATAGTATGTCGAAAAAAGTCATAGTATAGTATGTCGAAAAAAGTGATGAAATTCATAGTATAGTATGTCGAAAAAAGTCATACTATAGTATGCCAAAAAAGTGATAAAAAAGTCATAGTATAGTATGTCGAAAAAACTGATAAAAAGTCATAGTATAGTATGTTGAAAAAGTCATAGTATAGTATGTTGAAAAAAGTGATAAAAAAAGTCATAGTATAGTATGTCGAAAAAACTATCATGGTATAGTATGTCGAAAAAAGTGATAAAAAGTCATAGTGTAGTATGTCAAAAAAAGTCATTGTATAGTATGTCGAAAAAAGTGATAAAAAATGTCATAGTATAGTATGTCGAAAAAAGTGATAAAAAGTTATAGTATAGTATGTCGAAAAAAGTGATCAAAAAGTTATAGTATAGTATGTCGAATAAAGCCATTGTGTAGTATGCCGAAAAAAGTGATAAAAATGCCATAGTATAGTATGTCGAAAAAAGTCCTAGTATAGTATGTCGAAAAAAGTGATGAAAAAAGTCATAGTATAGTATGTCGAAAAAAGTCATACTACAGTATGCCAAAAAAAGTGATAGAAAAGTCATAGTATAGTATGTCGAAAAAAGTGATAAAAATGCCATAGCATAGTATGTCGAAAAAACTATCATGGTATAGTATGTCGAAAAAAGTGATAAAAAGTCATAGTGTAGTATGTCAAAAAAAGTCACAGTATAGAATGTCGAAAAAAGTGATAAAAATGTCATAGTATAATATGTCGAAAAAAGCCATAGTATAGTATGTCAAAAAAAGTGATGAAAAAGGTCATATTATAGTATGTCGAAAAAAGTCATACTATAGTATCCCAAAAAAAGTGATAAAAAAGTCATAGTATAGTATGTCGAAAAAAGTGATAAAAATGCCATAGTATAGTATGTCGAAAAAAGTCCTAGTATAGTATGTCAAAAAAAGTGATAAAAGAGTCACAGTATAGTATGTCGAAAAAAGTCATATTTTAGTATGTCAAAAAAAGTCATAGTACAGTATGTCGAAAAAAGTGATAAAAAGTCATAGTATAGTATGTGGAAAAAAGTTATAAGTAATAGTATAGTATGTCGAAAAAAGTCATAGTATAGGATGTCAAAAAAAGTGATATAAAAGTCATAGTATAGTATGTCGAAAAAAGTCATATTATAGTATGTTGAAAAAAGTGATAAAAAGAAAAAAGTCATAGTATAGTATGTCGAAAAAAGTGATAAAAAGTCATAGTATAGTATGTCAAAAAAAGTGATAAAAACAGTTATAGTATAGTATGTCGGAAAAAGTGATAAAAACGTCATAGTATAGGATGTCGAAAAAAGTGATGAAAAAGTCATAGCATAGTATGTCGAATAAAGTCATTATAGTATGTCGAAAAAAGTGATAAAAAGTCATAGTATAGTATGTCGAAAAAATGATCATAGTATAGTATGTCGAAAAAAGTGATAAAAAGAAAAAAGTCATAGTATGTCGAAAAAAGTGATAAAAAGTCACAGTATAGTATGTCGAAAAAGTTATCACAGTATAGTATGTCGAAAAAAGTGCTAAAAAAGTCATAGTATAGTATGTCGAAAAAAGTCATAGCATAGTATTTCGAAAAAAGTGATAAAAAAGTCATAATATACTATGTCGAAAAAATGATCATAGTATAGTATGTCGAAAAAAGTGCTAAAATAGTCATAGTATAGTATGTCGAAAAAATGATCATAGTATAATATGTCGAAAAAAGTGATAAAAAGTCATAGTATAGCATGTTGAAAAAATTATCACAGTATAGTATGTCGATAGTACGAAAAAAGTCATAGTATAGTATGTCGAAAAAAAGTGATAAAAAAGTCATAATATACTATGTCAAAAATAGTGATAAAAAGTCATATAGTATGTCGAAAAAAGTGATAAAAAAGTCACAGTATAGTATGTCTAAAAAAGTCATAATATAGTATGTCTAAAAAAGTGATAAAAAGTCATAGTATAGTATGTCGAAAAAAGTGATAAAAAAGTCAAAATATACTATGTCGAAAAAAGTGATAAAAAAGTCATAGTATAGTATGTCGAAAAAAGTGATAAAAAAGTCATAGTATAGTATGTCGAAAAAAGTGATAAAAAAGTTATAGTATAGTATGTCGAAAAAATGATCATAGTATAGTAACGGTATGTCAAAAAAGTGATAAAAAAGTCATAGTATAGTATGTCGAAAAAAGTGTTAAAAAGAAAAAAGTCATAGTATAGTATGTCGAAAAAAGTGATAAAAAAGTCATAGTATAGTATGTCGAAAAAATTATCATAGTATAGCATGTCGAAAAAAGTGATAAAAACAGTTATAGTATAGTATGTCGGAAAAAGTGATGAAAAAGTCATAGCATAGTATGTCGAATAAAGTCATTATAGTATGTCGAAAAAAGTGATAAAAATGTCATAGTATAGTATGTCGAAAAAATTATCATATTATAGTATGTCAAAAAAAGTGAAAAAAAGTCATAGTATAGTATGTCGAAAAAAGTGATAAAAAGAAAAAAGTCATAGTATGTCGAAAAAAGTGATAAAAAGTCACAGTATAGTATGTCGAAAAAAGTCATAATATAGTATGTCGAAAAAAGTGATAAAAAGTCATAGTATAGCATGTCGAAAAAAATATCACAGTAGGCTATAGTATGTCGATAGTACGAAAAAATCATAGCATAGTATTTCGAAAAAAGTGATAAAAAAGTCATAATATACTATGTCGAAAAAATGATCATAGTATAGTATGTCGAAAAAAGTGCTAAAATAGTCATAGTATAGTATGTCGAAAAAATGATCATAGTATAATATGTCGAAAAAAGTGATAAAAAAGTCATAATATACTATGTCAAAAATAGTGATAAAAAGTCATATTATAGTATGTCGAAAAAAGTGATAAAAAAAGTCACAGTATAGTATGTCGAAAAAAGTGATAAAAAGTCATAGTATAGTATGTTGAAAAGTGATAAAAAAGTCATAGTATAGTCAAAAAGTAATATTGTAGAATGTCGAAAAAAGTGATAAAAAAGTCATAGTACAGTATGTCGAAAAAAGTGATAAAATTCATAGTATAGTATGTCGAAAGAAGTGATATAAAAGTCATAGTATAGTATGTCAAAAAGTGATAAAAGTCATAGTATAGTATGTTGAGAAAAAAGTGATATTATAGTATGTCGAAAAAGGTGATAAAAAAGTCACAGTATAGTATGTCGAAAAAGGTGATACAAATTTCATAGTATAGTATGTCATTAAAAGTGATAAAAATGTCATAGTATAGTATGTCGAAAAAAGTGATAAAGTCATAGTGTAGTATGTCAAAAAAAGTCATATTATAGTATGTCGAATAAAGTGATAAAAAAGTCATAGTATAGTATGTCGAAAAAAGTGATTAAAAAAGTCATAGTATAGTATGTCGAAAAAAGTGATAAAAAAGTCATAGTATAGTATGTCGAAAATTATAATAGTACAGCATGTCGAAAAAAGTGTAGTTTGTAGTGTAGTTTGTCGAAAAAAGTCATAGTATAGTATGTCGAAAAAAGTGATAAAAAAGTTATAGTATAGTATGTCGAAAAAATTATCATATTTTAGTATGTCAAAAAAAGTGATAAAGTCATAGTATAGTATGTCGAAAAAAGTCATAGTATAGTATGTGTGAAAAAGTAATAAAAAGTCATAGTATAGTATGTCGAAAAAAGTGATAAAAGGTCATGGTATAGTATGTCGAAAAAAGTCATTATAGTATGTCGAAAAAAGTGATAAAAAAGTCGGAGCATAGTATGTCGAAAAAAGTGATAAAAGTCATAGTGTAGTATGTCAAAAAAAGTCATAGTATAGTATGTCGAAAAAAGTCATATTATAGTATGTCAAAAAAAGTGATAAAAATGTCATAGTATAGTATGTCGAAAAAAGTCATAGTATAGTATGTCGAAAAAAGTGATGAAATTCATAGTATAGTATGTCGAAAAAAGTCATACTATAGTATGCCAAAAAAGTGATAAAAAAGTCATAGTATAATATGTCGAAAAAACTGATAAAAAGTCATAGTATAGTATGTTGAAAAAGTCATAGTATAGTATGTTGAAAAAAGTGATAAAAAAAGTCATAGTATAGTATGTCGAAAAAACTATCATGGTATAGTATGTCGAAAAAAGTGATAAAAAAGTTATAGTATAGTATGTCGAAAAAAGTGATCAAAAAGTTATAGTATAGTATGTCGAATAAAGCCATTGTATAGTATGTCGAAAAAAGTGATAAAAATGCCATAGTATAGTATGTCGAAAAAAGTCCTAGTATAGTATGTCGAAAAAAGTGATGAAAAAAGTCATAGTATAGTATGTCGAAAAAAGTCATACTACAGTATGCCAAAAAAAGTGATAGAAAAGTCATAGTATAGTATGTCGAAAAAAGTGATAAAAATGCCATAGCATAGTATGTCGAAAAAACTATCATGGTATAGTATGTCGAAAAAAGTGATAAAAAGTCATAGTATAATATGTCGAAAAAAGCCATAGTATAGTATGTCAAAAAAAGTGATGAAAAAGGTCATAGTATAGTATGTCGAAAAAAGTCATACTATAGTATCCCAAAAAAAGTGATAAAAAAGTCATAGTATAGTATGTCGAAAAAAGTGATAAAAATGCCATAGTATAGTATGTCGAAAAAAGTCCTAGTATAGTATGTCGAAAAAAGTGATAAAAAAGTCACAGTATAGTATGTCGAAAAAAGACATATTTTAGTATGTCAAAAAAAGTCATAGTACAGTATGTCGAAAACAGTGATAAAAAGTCATAGTATAGTATGTCGAAAAAAGTCATAGTATAGTATGTCGAAAAAAGTGATGAAAAAAGTCATAGTGCAGTATGTCGAAAAAAGTGATAAAAAGTCATAGTATAGTATGTCGAAAAAAGTCATAGTATAGTATTTCCAAAAAAGTAATGAAAAAAGTCATTGTATAGTATGTCGAAAAAAGTCATAGTATAGTATGTCGAAAAAAGTGATAAAAAAGTCATAGTATAGTATGTCGAAAAAAGTGATAAAAAAGTCACAGTATATAATGTCGAAAAAAGTCATAGTATAGTATGTCGAAAAAAGTGATAAAAAAGTCATATTTTAGTATGTCAAAAAACTCATTGTACAGTATGTCGAAAAAAGTGATAAAAAAGTCATACTATAATATATGTCGAAAAAAGTCATATTATAGTATGTCGAAAAAAATGATAAAAATGTCATAGTATAGTATGTCGAAAACAGTCATATTATAGTATGTCGAAAAAAGTGATAAAAAAGTCACTGTATAGTATGTCGAAAAAAGTCATGTTTTATTATGTCAAAAAAGTCATAGTGCAGTATGTCGAAAAAAGTGATAAAAAAGTCATAGTATAGTATTTCCAAAAAAGTGATGAAAAAAGTCATTGTATAGTATGTCGAAAAAAGTCATACTATAGTATGCCAAAACAAGTGATAAAAAAGTCATAGCATAGTATGTCGAAAAAACTATCATGGTATAGTATGTCGAAAAAAGTGATAAAAAGTCATAGTGTAGTATGTCAAAAAAAGTCATTGTATAGTATGTCAAAAAAAGTGATAAAAAATGTCATAGTATAGTATGTCGAAAAAAGTGATAAAAAGTCATAGTGTAGTATGTCAAAAAAAGTCATTGTATAGTATGTCAAAAAAAGTGATAAAAAATGCCATAGTATAGTATGTCGAAAAAAGTCATAGTATAGTATGTCGAAAAAAGTGATAAAAAAGTCATAGCATAGTATATGTCGAAAAAAGTCATATTATAGTATGTCGAAAAAAATGATAAAAATGTCATAGTATAGTATGTTGAAAAAAGTGATATTATAGTATGTCGAAAAAAGTGATAAAAAAGTCATAGTATAGTATTTCCAAAAAAGTGATGAAAAAAGTCATTGTATAGTATGTCGAAAAAAGTCATACTATAGTATGCCAAAAAAAGTGATAAAAAAGTCATGGTATAGTATGCCGAAAAAAGTGATAAAAAGTCATAGTGTAGTATGTCAAAAAAAGTCATTGTATAGTATGTCGAAAAAAGTGATAAAAAATGTCATAGTATAGTATGTCGAAAAAGGTGATAAAAAAGCCATAGTATAGTATGTCGAAAAAAGTCCTAGTATAGTATGTCGAAAAAAGTGATAAAAAAGTCATAGTATAGTATGTCGAAAAAAGTGATAAAAAAGTTAAAGTATAGTATGTCGAAAAAAGTGATAAAAATGCCATAGTATAGTATGTCGAAAAAAGTCATAGTATAGTATGTCGAAAAAAAGTGATAAAAAAGTCATAGTATAGTATGTCGAAAAAAGTGATAAAAAAGTCACAGTATAGTATGTCGAAAAAAGTGATAAAAAGTTATAGTATAGTATGTCGAATAAAGCCATTGTATAGTATGTCGAAAAAAGTGATAAAAATGCCATAGTATAGTATGTCGAAAAAAGTCCTAGTATAGTATGTCGAAAAAAGTGATAAAAAAGTCACAGTATAGTATGTCGAAAAAAGTGATAAAAAAGTCACAGTATAGTATGTCGAAAAAAGTCATAGTATAGTATGTCGAAAAAAGTGATAAAAAAGTCCTATTTTAGTATGTCAAAAAAGTCATTGTACAGTATGTCGAAAAGTGATAAAAAAGTCATAGTATAATATATGTCGAAAAAAGTCATATTATAGTATGTCGAAAAAAATGATAAAAATGTCATAGTATAGTATGTCGAAAACAGTCATATTATAGTATGTCGAAAAAAGTGATAAAAAAGTCACTGTATAGTATGTCGAAAAAAGTCATATTTTATTATGTCAAAAAAGTCATAGTGCAGTATGTCGAAAAAAGTGATAAAAAAGTCATAGTATAGTATTTCCAAAAAAGTGATGAAAAAAGTCATTGTATAGTATGTCGAAAAAAGTCATACTATAGTATGCCAAAAAAGTGATAAAAAAGTCATAGTATAGTATGTCGAAAAAAGTTTTAAAAATGCCATAGTATAGTATGTCGAAAAAAGTCATAGTATAGTATGTCGAAAAAAGTGATAAAAAAGTCATAGCATAGTATGTCGAAAAAACTATCATGGTATAGTATGTCGAAAAAAGTGATAAAAAGTCATAGTGTAGTATGTCAAAAAAAGTCATTGTATAGTATGTCGAAAAAAGTGATAAAAAATGTCATAGTATAGTATGTTGAAAAAAGTGATAAAAAAGTTATAGTATAGTATGTCGAAAAAAGTGATCAAAAAGTTATAGTATAGTATGTCGAATAAAGCCATTGTATAGTATGTCGAAAAAAGTGATAAAAATGCCATAGTATAGTATGTCGAAAAAAGTCCTAGTATAGTATGTCGGAAAAAGTGATGAAAAAAGTCATAGTATAGTATGTCGAAAAAAGTCATACTACAGTATGCCAAAAAAAGTGATAGAAAAGTCATAGTATAGTATGTCGAAAAAAGTGATAAAAATGCCATAGCATAGTATGTCGAAAAAACTATCATGGTATAGTATGTCGAAAAAAGTGATAAAAAGTCATAGTGTAGTATGTCAAAAAAAGTCACAGTATAGAATGTCGAAAAAAGTGATAAAAATGTCATAGTATAATATGTCAAAAAAAGCCATAGTATAGTATGTCAAAAAAAGTGATGAAAAAGGTCATAGTATAGTATGTCGAAAAAAGTCATACTATAGTATCCCAAAAAAAGTGATAAAAAAGTCAGAGTATAGTATGTCGAAAAAAGTGATAAAAATGCCATAGTATAGTATGTCGAAAAAAGTCCTAGTATAGTATGTCGAAAAAAGTGATAAAAAAGTCACAGTATAGTATGTCGAAAAAATACATATTTTAGTATGTCAAAAAAAGTCATAGTACAGTATGTCGAAAAAAGTGATAAAAAGTCAAAGTATAGTATGTCGAAAAAAGTGATGAAAAAAGTCATAGTGCAGTATGTCGAAAAAGGTCATACTATAGTATGCCAAAAAAAGTGATAAAAAAGTCATAGTATAGTATGTCGAAAAAAGTGATAAAAATGCCATAGTATAGTATGTCAAAAAAAGTCATAGTATAGTATGTCGAAAAAAGTGATAAAAAAAGTCATAGCATAGTATGTCGAAAAAACTATCATGGTATAGTATGTCGAAAAAAGTGATAAAAAGTCATAGTGTAGTATGTCAAAAAAAGTCATTGTATAGTATGTCGAAAAAAGTGATAAAAAAGTCATAGTATAGTATGTCGAAAAAAGTGATAAAAATGCCATAATATAGTATGTCGAAAAAAGTCCTAGTATAGTATGTCGAAAAAAGTGATAAAAAAGTCATAGTATAGTATGTCGAAAAAAGTGATAAAAAAGTCACAGTATAGTATGTCGAAAAAAGTGATAAAAAGTTATAGTATAGTATGTCGAATAAAGCCATTGTATAGAATGTCGAAAAAAGTGATAAAAATGTCATAGTATAATATGTCGAAAAAAGCCATAGTATAGTATGTCAAAAAAAGTGATGAAAAAGGTCATATTATAGTATGTCGAAAAAAGTCATACTATAGTATCCCAAAAAAAGTGATAAAAAAGTCATAGTATAGTATGTCGAAAAAAGTGATAAAAATGCCATAGTATAGTATGTCGAAAAAAGTCCTAGTATAGTATGTCAAAAAAAGTGATAAAAGAGTCACAGTATAGTATGTCGAAAAAAGTCATATTTTAGTATGTCAAAAAAAGTCATAGTACAGTATGTCGAAAAAAGTGATAAAAAGTCATAGTATAGTATGTCGAAAAAAGTCATAGTATAGTATGTCGAAAAAAGTGATGAAAAAAGTCATAGTGCAGTACGTCGAAAAAAGTGATAAAAAGTCATAGTATAGTATGTCGAAAAAAGTCATAGTGTAGTATTTCCAAAAAAGTGATGAAAAAAGTCATTGTATAGTATGTTGAAAAAAGTCATACTATAGTAGGCCAAAAAAAGTGATAAAAAAGTCATAGTATAGTATGTCGAAAAAAGTCATACTATAGAATGCCAAATAAAGTGATAAAAAAGTCATAGTATAGTATGTCGAAAAAAGTGATAAAAAAGTGATAGTATAGTATGTCGAAAAAAGTTATAGTATAGTATGTCAAAAAAAGTCATAGTATAGTATGTCGAAAAAAGTGATAAAAAGTCATAGTATAATATGTCGAAAAAAGTCATAGTATAGTATTTCTAAAAAAGTGATAAAGTAATAGTACAGTATGTCGAAAAAAGTGATAAAAAGTTATAGTATAGTATGTCGAAAAAACTATCATGGTATAGTATGTCGAAAAAAGTGATAAAAAGTCATAGTGTAGTATGTCAAAAAAAGTCATTGTATAGTATGTCGAAAAAAGTGATAAAAAATGTCATAGTATAGTATGTCGAAAAAAAAGTGATAAAAAAGTTATAGTATAGTATGTCGAAAAAAGTGATCAAAAAGTTATAGTATAGTATGTCGAATAAAGCCATTGTATAGTATGTCGAAAAAAGTGATAAAAATGCCATAGTATAGTATGTCGAAAAAAGTCCTAGTATAGTATGTCGAAAAAAGTGATAAAAAAGTTATAGTATAGTATGTCGAAAAAAGTGATCAAAAAGTTATAGTATAGTATGTCGAATAAAGCCATTGTATAGTATGTCGAAAAAAGTGATAAAAATGCCATAGTATAGTATGTCGAAAAAAGTCCTAGTATAGTATGTCGAAAAAAGTGATGAAAAAAGTCATAGTATAGTATGTCGAAAAAAGTCATACTACAGTATGCCAAAAAAAGTGATAGAAAAGTCATAGTATAGTATGTCGAAAAAAGTGATAAAAATGCCATAGCATAGTATGTCGAAGAAACTATCATGGTATAGTATGTCGAAAAAAGTGATAAAAAGTCATAGTATAATATGTCGAAAAAAGCCATAGTATAGTATGTCAAAAAAAGTGATGAAAAAGGTCATAGTATAGTATGTCGAAAAAAGTCATACTATAGTATCCCAAAAAAAGTGATAAAAAAGTCATAGTATAGTATGTCGAAAAAAGTGATAAAAATGCCATAGTATAGTATGTCGAAAAAAGTCCTAGTATAGTATGTCGAAAAAAGTGATAAAAAAGTCACAGTATAGTATGTCGAAAAAAGACATATTTTAGTATGTCAAAAAAAGTCATAGTACAGTATGTCGAAAACAGTGATAAAAAGTCATAGTATAGTATGTCGAAAAAAGTCATAGTATAGTATGTCGAAAAAAGTGATGAAAAAAGTCATAGTGCAGTATGTCGAAAAAAGTGATAAAAAGTCATAGTATAGTATGTCGAAAAAAGTCATAGTATAGTATTTCCAAAAAAGTAATGAAAAAAGTCATTGTATAGTATGTCGAAAAAAGTCATAGTATAGTATGTCGAAAAAAGTGATAAAAAAGTCATAGTATAGTATGTCGAAAAAAGTGATAAAAAAGTCACAGTATATAATGTCGAAAAAAGTCATAGTATAGTATGTCGAAAAAAGTGATAAAAAAGTCATATTTTAGTATGTCAAAAAACTCATTGTACAGTATGTCGAAAAAAGTGATAAAAAAGTCATACTATAATATATGTCGAAAAAAGTCATATTATAGTATGTCGAAAAAAATGATAAAAATGTCATAGTATAGTATGTCGAAAACAGTCATATTATAGTATGTCGAAAAAAGTGATAAAAAAGTCACTGTATAGTATGTCGAAAAAAGTCATGTTTTATTATGTCAAAAAAGTCATAGTGCAGTATGTCGAAAAAAGTGATAAAAAAGTCATAGTATAGTATTTCCAAAAAAGTGATGAAAAAAGTCATTGTATAGTATGTCGAAAAAAGTCATACTATAGTATGCCAAAACAAGTGATAAAAAAGTCATAGCATAGTATGTCGAAAAAACTATCATGGTATAGTATGTCGAAAAAAGTGATAAAAAGTCATAGTGTAGTATGTCAAAAAAAGTCATTGTATAGTATGTCAAAAAAAGTGATAAAAAATGTCATAGTATAGTATGTCGAAAAAAGTGATAAAAAGTCATAGTGTAGTATGTCAAAAAAAGTCATTGTATAGTATGTCAAAAAAAGTGATAAAAAATGCCATAGTATAGTATGTCGAAAAAAGTCATAGTATAGTATGTCGAAAAAAGTGATAAAAAAGTCATAGCATAGTATATGTCGAAAAAAGTCATATTATAGTATGTCGAAAAAAATGATAAAAATGTCATAGTATAGTATGTTGAAAAAAGTGATATTATAGTATGTCGAAAAAAGTGATAAAAAAGTCATAGTATAGTATTTCCAAAAAAGTGATGAAAAAAGTCATTGTATAGTATGTCGAAAAAAGTCATACTATAGTATGCCAAAAAAAGTGATAAAAAAGTCATGGTATAGTATGCCGAAAAAAGTGATAAAAAGTCATAGTGTAGTATGTCAAAAAAAGTCATTGTATAGTATGTCGAAAAAAGTGATAAAAAATGTCATAGTATAGTATGTCGAAAAAGGTGATAAAAAAGCCATAGTATAGTATGTCGAAAAAAGTCCTAGTATAGTATGTCGAAAAAAGTGATAAAAAAGTCATAGTATAGTATGTCGAAAAAAGTGATAAAAAAGTTAAAGTATAGTATGTCGAAAAAAGTGATAAAAATGCCATAGTATAGTATGTCGAAAAAAGTCATAGTATAGTATGTCGAAAAAAAGTGATAAAAAAGTCATAGTATAGTATGTCGAAAAAAGTGATAAAAAAGTCACAGTATAGTATGTCGAAAAAAGTGATAAAAAGTTATAGTATAGTATGTCGAATAAAGCCATTGTATAGTATGTCGAAAAAAGTGATAAAAATGCCATAGTATAGTATGTCGAAAAAAGTCCTAGTATAGTATGTCGAAAAAAGTGATAAAAAAGTCACAGTATAGTATGTCGAAAAAAGTGATAAAAAAGTCACAGTATAGTATGTCGAAAAAAGTCATAGTATAGTATGTCGAAAAAAGTGATAAAAAAGTCCTATTTTAGTATGTCAAAAAAGTCATTGTACAGTATGTCGAAAAGTGATAAAAAAGTCATAGTATAATATATGTCGAAAAAAGTCATATTATAGTATGTCGAAAAAAATGATAAAAATGTCATAGTATAGTATGTCGAAAACAGTCATATTATAGTATGTCGAAAAAAGTGATAAAAAAGTCACTGTATAGTATGTCGAAAAAAGTCATATTTTATTATGTCAAAAAAGTCATAGTGCAGTATGTCGAAAAAAGTGATAAAAAAGTCATAGTATAGTATTTCCAAAAAAGTGATGAAAAAAGTCATTGTATAGTATGTCGAAAAAAGTCATACTATAGTATGCCAAAAAAGTGATAAAAAAGTCATAGTATAGTATGTCGAAAAAAGTTTTAAAAATGCCATAGTATAGTATGTCGAAAAAAGTCATAGTATAGTATGTCGAAAAAAGTGATAAAAAAGTCATAGCATAGTATGTCGAAAAAACTATCATGGTATAGTATGTCGAAAAAAGTGATAAAAAGTCATAGTGTAGTATGTCAAAAAAAGTCATTGTATAGTATGTCGAAAAAAGTGATAAAAAATGTCATAGTATAGTATGTTGAAAAAAGTGATAAAAAAGTTATAGTATAGTATGTCGAAAAAAGTGATCAAAAAGTTATAGTATAGTATGTCGAATAAAGCCATTGTATAGTATGTCGAAAAAAGTGATAAAAATGCCATAGTATAGTATGTCGAAAAAAGTCCTAGTATAGTATGTCGGAAAAAGTGATGAAAAAAGTCATAGTATAGTATGTCGAAAAAAGTCATACTACAGTATGCCAAAAAAAGTGATAGAAAAGTCATAGTATAGTATGTCGAAAAAAGTGATAAAAATGCCATAGCATAGTATGTCGAAAAAACTATCATGGTATAGTATGTCGAAAAAAGTGATAAAAAGTCATAGTGTAGTATGTCAAAAAAAGTCACAGTATAGAATGTCGAAAAAAGTGATAAAAATGTCATAGTATAATATGTCAAAAAAAGCCATAGTATAGTATGTCAAAAAAAGTGATGAAAAAGGTCATAGTATAGTATGTCGAAAAAAGTCATACTATAGTATCCCAAAAAAAGTGATAAAAAAGTCAGAGTATAGTATGTCGAAAAAAGTGATAAAAATGCCATAGTATAGTATGTCGAAAAAAGTCCTAGTATAGTATGTCGAAAAAAGTGATAAAAAAGTCACAGTATAGTATGTCGAAAAAATACATATTTTAGTATGTCAAAAAAAGTCATAGTACAGTATGTCGAAAAAAGTGATAAAAAGTCAAAGTATAGTATGTCGAAAAAAGTGATGAAAAAAGTCATAGTGCAGTATGTCGAAAAAGGTCATACTATAGTATGCCAAAAAAAGTGATAAAAAAGTCATAGTATAGTATGTCGAAAAAAGTGATAAAAATGCCATAGTATAGTATGTCAAAAAAAGTCATAGTATAGTATGTCGAAAAAAGTGATAAAAAAAGTCATAGCATAGTATGTCGAAAAAACTATCATGGTATAGTATGTCGAAAAAAGTGATAAAAAGTCATAGTGTAGTATGTCAAAAAAAGTCATTGTATAGTATGTCGAAAAAAGTGATAAAAAAGTCATAGTATAGTATGTCGAAAAAAGTGATAAAAATGCCATAATATAGTATGTCGAAAAAAGTCCTAGTATAGTATGTCGAAAAAAGTGATAAAAAAGTCATAGTATAGTATGTCGAAAAAAGTGATAAAAAAGTCACAGTATAGTATGTCGAAAAAAGTGATAAAAAGTTATAGTATAGTATGTCGAATAAAGCCATTGTATAGTATGTCGAAAAAAGTGATAAAAATGCCATAGTATAGTATGTCGAAAAAAGTCCTAGTATAGTATGTCGAAAAAAGTGATAAAAAAGTCACAGTATAGTATGTCGAAAAAAGTCATAGCATAGTATGTCGAAAAAAGTGATAAAAAAGTCATAGTGTAGTACGTCGAAAAAAGTCCTATTTTAGTATGTCAAAAAAGTCATTGTACAGTATGTCGAAAAAAGTGATAAAAAAGTCATAGTATAATATATGTCGAAAAAAGTCATATTATAGTATGTCGAAAAAAATGATGAAAAAGGTCATAGTATAGTATGTCGAAAAAAGTCATACTATAGTATCCCAAAAAAAGTGATAAAAAAGTCATAGTATAGTATGTCGAAAAAAGTGATAAAAATGCCATAGTATAGCATGTCGAAAAAAGTCCTAGTATAGTATGTCGAAAAAAGTGATAAAAAAGTCATAGTGTAGTACGTCGAAAAAAGTCATATTTTAGTATGTCAAAAAAGTCATTGTACAGTATGTCGAAAAAAGTGATAAAAAAGTCATAGTATAACATATGTCGAAAAAAGTGATAAAAATGCCATAATATAGTATGTCGAAAAAAGTCCTAGTATAGTATGTCGAAAAAAGTGATAAAAAAGTCATAGTATAGTATGTCGAAAAAAGTGATAAAAAAGTCACAGTATAGTATGTCGAAAAAAGTGATAAAAAGTTATAGTATAGTATGTCGAATAAAGCCATTGTATAGTATGTCGAAAAAAGTGATAAAAATGCCATAGTATAGTATGACGAAAAAAGTCCTAGTATAGTATGTCGAAAAAAGTGATAAAAAAGTCACAGTATAGTATGTCGAAAAAAGTGATAAAAAAGTCATAGTATAGTATGTCGAAAAAAGTCATAGTATAGTATGTCGAAAAAAATGATAAAAATGTCATAGTATAGTATGTCGAAAACAGTCATATTATAGTATGTCGAAAAAAGTGATAAAAAAGTCACTGTATAGTATGTCAAAAAAAGTCATATTTTATTATGTCAAAAAAGTCATAGTGAAGTATGTCGAAAAAAGTGATAAAAAAGTCATAGTATAGTATTTCCAAAAAAGTGATGAAAAAAGTCATTGTATAGTATGTCGAAAAAAGTCAAACTATAGTATGCCAAAAAAAGTGATAAAAAAGTCATAGTATAGTATGTCGAAAAAAGTTTTAAAAATGCCATAGTATAGTATGTCGAAAAAAGTTATAGTATAGTATGTTGAAAAAAGTGATAAAAAAGTCATAGCATAGTATGTCGAAAAAACTATCATGGTATAGTATGTCGAAAAAAGTGATAAAAAGTCATAGTGTAGTATGTCAAAAAAAGTCATTGTATAGTATGTCGAAAAAAGTGATAAAAAATGTCATAGTATAGTATGTCAAAAAAAGTGATAAAAAAGTTATAGTATAGTAAGTCGAAAAAAGTGATCAAAAAGTTATAGTATAGTATGTCGAATAAAGCCATTGTATAGTATGTCGAAAAAAGTGATAAAAATGCCATAGTATAGTATGTCGAAAAAAGTCCTAGTATAGTATGTCGAAAAAAGTGATGAAAAAAGTCATAGTATAGTATGTCGAAAAAAGACATACTACAGTATGCCAAAAAAAGTGATAGAAAAGTCATAGTATAGTATGTCGAAAAAAGTGATAAAAATGCCATAGCATAGTATGTCGAAAAAACTATCATGGTATAGTATGTCGAAAAAAGTGATAAAAAGTCATAGTGTAGTATGTCAAAAAAAGTCACAGTATAGAATGTCGAAAAAAGTGATAAAAATGTCATAGTATAATATGTCGAAAAAAGCCATAGTATAGTATGTCGAAAAAAGTGATAAAAAAGTCATAGTATAGTATGTCGAAAAAAGTGATAAAAATGCCATAGTATAGTATGTCGAAAAAAGTCCTAGTATAGTATGTCGAAAAAAGTGATAAAAAAGTCACAGTATAGTATGTCGAAAAAAGTCATATTTTAGTATGTCGAAAAAAGTGATGAAAAAAGTCAGTGCAGTATGTCGAAAAAAGTGATAAAAAGTCATAGTATAGTATGTCGAAAAAAGTCATAGTATAGTATTTCCAAAAAAGTGATGAAAAAAGTCATTGTATAGTATGTCGAAAAAAGTCATACTATAGTATGCCAAAAAAAGTGATAAAAAAGTCATAGTATAGTATGTCGAAAAAAGTCATACTATAGAATGCCAAATAAAGTGATAAAAAAGTCATAGTATAGTATGTCGAAAAAAGTGATAAAAAAGTGATAGTATAGTATGTCGAAAAAAGTTATAGTATAGTATGTCAAAAAAAGTCATAGTATAGTATGTCGAAAAAAGTGATAAAGTAATAGTACAGTATGTTGAAAAAAGTGATAAAAAGTCATAGTATAATATGTCGAAAAAAGTCATAGTATAGTATTTCTAAAAAAGTGATAAAGTAATAGTACAGTATGTCGAAAAAAGTGATAAAAAGTTATAGTATAGTATGTCGAAAACATTATATTTTACTATGTCGAAAAAAGTGATAAAAAAGTCATAGTGTAGTACGTCGAAAAAAGTCATATTTTAGTATGTCAAAAAAGTCATTGTTCAGTATGTCGAAAAAAGTGATAAAAAAGTCATAGTATAATATATGTCGAAAAAAGTCATATTATAGTATGTCGAAAAAAATGATAAAAATGTCATAGTATAGTATGTTGAAAAAAGTGATATTATAGTATGTCGAAAAAAGTGATAAAAAAGTCATAGTATAGTATTTCCAAAAAAGTGATGAAAAAAGTCATTGTATAGTATGTCGAAAAAAGTCATACTATAGTATGCCAAAAAAAGTGATAAAAAAGTCATGGTATAGTATGTCGAAAAAAGTGATAAAAAAGTCATAGTATAATATATGTCGAAAAAAGTCATATTATAGTATGTCGAAAAAAATGATAAAAATGTCATAGTATAGTATGTTGAAAAAAGTGATATTATAGTATGTCGAAAAAAGTGATAAAAAAGTCATAGTATAGTATTTCCAAAAAAGTGATGAAAAAAGTCATTGTATAGTATGTCGAAAAAAGTCATACTATAGTATGCCAAAAAAAGTGATAAAAAAGTCATGGTATAGTATGTCGAAAAAAGTGATAAAAAGTCATAGTGTAGTATGTCAAAAAAAGTCATTGTATAGTATGTCGAAAAAAGTGATAAAAAATGTCATAGTATAGTATGTCGAAAAAGGTGATAAAAAAGCCATAGTATAGTTTGTCGAAAAAAGTCCTAGTATAGTATGTCGAAAAAAGTGATAAAAAAGTCATAGTATAGTATGTCGAAAAAAGTGATAAAAATGCCATAATATAGTATGTCGAAAAAAGTCCTAGTATAGTATGTCGAAAAAAGTGATAAAAAAGTCATAGTATAGTATGTCGAAAAAAGTGATAAAAAAGTCACAGTATAGTATGTCGAAAAAAGTGATAAAAATGCCATAGTATAGTATGTCGAAAAAAGTCCTAGTATAGTATGTCGAAAAAAGTGATAAAAAAGTCACAGTATAGTATGTCGAAAAAAGTGATAAAAAAGTCACAGTATAGTATGTCGAAAAAAGTCATAGTATAGTATGTCGAAAAAAGTGATAAAAAGTCCTATTTTAGTATGTCAAAAAAGTCATTGTACAGTATGTCGAAAAAAGTGATAAAAAAGTCATAGTATAATATATGTCGAAAAAAGTCATATTATAGTATGTCGAAAAAAATGATAAAAATGCCATAGTATAGTATGTCGAAAAAAGTCCTAGTATAGTATGTCGAAAAAAGTGATAAAAAAGTCACAGTATAGTATGTCGAAAAAAGTGATAAAAAAGTCACAGTATAGTATGTCGAAAAAAGTCATAGTATAGTATGTCGAAAAAAGTGATAAAAAGTCCTATTTTAGTATGTCAAAAAAGTCATTGTACAGTATGTCGAAAAAAGTGATAAAAAAGTCATAGTATAATATATGTCGAAAAAAGTCATATTATAGTATGTCGAAAAAAATGATAAAAATGTCATAGTATAGTATGTCGAAAACAGTCATATTATAGTATGTCGAAAAAAGTGATAAAAAAGTCACTGTATAGTATGTCGAAAAAAGTCATATTTTATTATGTCAAAAAAGTCATAGTGCAGTATGTCGAAAAAAGTGATAAAAAAGTCATAGTATAGTATTTCCAAAAAAGTGATGAAAAAAGTCATTGTATAGTATGTCGAAAAAAGTCATACTATAGTATGCCAAAAAAGTGATAAAAAAGTCATAGTATAGTATGTCGAAAAAAGTGATAAAAAAGTCATAGCATAGTATGTCGAAAAAACTATCATGGTATAGTATGTCGAAAAAAGTGATAAAAAGTCATAGTGTAGTATGTCAAAAAAAGTCATTGTATAGTATGTCGAAAAAAGTGATAAAAAATGTCATAGTATAGTATGTCGAAAAAAGTGATCAAAAAGTTATGGTATAGTATGTCGAAAAAAGTGATCAAAAAGTTATAGTATAGTATGTCGAATAAAGCCATTGTATAGTATGTCGAAAAAAGTGATAAAAATGCCATAGTATACTATGTCGAAAAAAGTCCTAGTATAGTATGTCGAAAAAAGTGATGAAAAAAGTCATAGTATAGTATGTCGAAAAAAGTCATACTACAGTATGCCAAAAAAAGTGATAGAAAAGTCATAGTATAGTATGTCGAAAAAAGTGATAAAAATGCCATAGCATAGTATGTCGAAAAAACTATCATGGTATAGTATGTCGAAAAAAGTGATAAAAAGTCATAGTGTAGTATGTCAAAAAAAGTCACAGTATAGAATGTCGAAAAAAGTGATAAAAATGTCATAGTATAATATGTCGAAAAAAGCCATAGTATAGTATGTCAAAAAAAGTGATGAAAAAGGTCATAGTATAGTATGTCGAAAAAAGTCATACTATAGTATCCCAAAAAAAGTGATAAAAAAGTCAGAGTATAGTATGTCGAAAAAAGTGATAAAAATGCCATAGTATAGTATGTCGAAAAAAGTCCTAGTATAGTATGTCGAAAAAAGTGATAAAAAAGTCACAGTATAGTATGTCGAAAAAAGACATATTTTAGTATGTCAAAAAAAGTCATAGTACAGTATGTCGAAAAAAGTGATAAAAAGTCATAGTATAGTATGTCGAAAAAAGTGATGAAAAAAGTCATAGTGCAGTATGTCGAAAAAAGTGATAAAAAGTCATAGTATAGTATGTCGAAAAAAGTCATAGTATAGTATTTCCAAAAAAGTGATGAAAAAAGTCATTGTATAGTATGTCGAAAAAGGTCATACTATAGTATGCCAAAAAAAGTGATAAAAAAGTCATTGTATAGTATGTCGAAAAAGTGATAAAAAATGTCATAGTATAGTATGTCGAAAAAGGTGATAAAAAAGCCATAGTATAGTTTGTCGAAAAAAGTCCTAGTATAGTATGTCGAAAAAAGTGATAAAAAAGTCATAGTATAGTATGTCGAAAAAAGTGATAAAAATGCCATAATATAGTATGTCGAAAAAAGTCCTAGTATAGTATGTCGAAAAAAGTGATAAAAAAGTCATAGTATAGTATGTCGAAAAAAGTGATAAAAAAGTCACAGTATAGTATGTCGAAAAAAGTGATAAAAAGTTATAGTATAGTATGTCGAATAAAGCCATTGTATAGTATGTCGAAAAAAGTGATAAAAATGCCATAGTATAGTATGTCGAAAAAAGTCCTAGTATAGTATGTCGAAAAAAGTGATAAAAAAGTCACAGTATAGTATGTCGAAAAAAGTGATAAAAAAGTCACAGTATAGTATGTCGAAAAAAGTCATAGTATAGTATGTCGAAAAAAGTGATAAAAAGTCCTATTTTAGTATGTCAAAAAAGTCATTGTACAGTATGTCGAAAAAAGTGATAAAAAAGTCATAGTATAATATATGTCGAAAAAAGTCATATTATAGTATGTCGAAAAAAATGATAAAAATGTCATAGTATAGTATGTCGAAAACAGTCATATTATAGTATGTCGAAAAAAGTGATAAAAAAGTCACTGTATAGTATGTCGAAAAAAGTCATATTTTATTATGTCAAAAAAGTCATAGTGCAGTATGTCGAAAAAAGTGATAAAAAAGTCATAGTATAGTATTTCCAAAAAAGTGATGAAAAAAGTCATTGTATAGTATGTCGAAAAAAGTCATACTATAGTATGCCAAAAAAGTGATAAAAAAGTCATAGTATAGTATGTCGAAAAAAGTGATAAAAAAGTCATAGCATAGTATGTCGAAAAAACTATCATGGTATAGTATGTCGAAAAAAGTGATAAAAAGTCATAGTGTAGTATGTCAAAAAAAGTCATTGTATAGTATGTCGAAAAAAGTGATAAAAAATGTCATAGTATAGTATGTCGAAAAAAGTGATCAAAAAGTTATGGTATAGTATGTCGAAAAAAGTGATCAAAAAGTTATAGTATAGTATGTCGAATAAAGCCATTGTATAGTATGTCGAAAAAAGTGATAAAAATGCCATAGTATAGTATGTCGAAAAAAGTCCTAGTATAGTATGTCGAAAAAAGTGATGAAAAAAGTCATAGTATAGTATGTCGAAAAAAGTCATACTACAGTATGCCAAAAAAAGTGATAGAAAAGTCATAGTATAGTATGTCGAAAAAAGTGATAAAAATGCCATAGCATAGTATGTCGAAAAAACTATCATGGTATAGTATGTCGAAAAAAGTGATAAAAAGTCATAGTGTAGTATGTCAAAAAAAGTCACAGTATAGAATGTCGAAAAAAGTGATAAAAATGTCATAGTATAATATGTCGAAAAAAGCCATAGTATAGTATGTCAAAAAAAGTGATGAAAAAGGTCATAGTATAGTATGTCGAAAAAAGTCATACTATAGTATCCCAAAAAAAGTGATAAAAAAGTCAGAGTATAGTATGTCGAAAAAAGTGATAAAAATGCCATAGTATAGTATGTCGAAAAAAGTCCTAGTATAGTATGTCGAAAAAAGTGATAAAAAAGTCACAGTATAGTATGTCGAAAAAAGACATATTTTAGTATGTCAAAAAAAGTCATAGTACAGTATGTCGAAAAAAGTGATAAAAAGTCATAGTATAGTATGTCGAAAAAAGTGATGAAAAAAGTCATAGTGCAGTATGTCGAAAAAAGTGATAAAAAGTCATAGTATAGTATGTCGAAAAAAGTCATAGTATAGTATTTCCAAAAAAGTGATGAAAAAAGTCATTGTATAGTATGTCGAAAAAGGTCATACTATAGTATGCCAAAAAAAGTGATAAAAAAGTCATTGTATAGTATGTCGAAAAAGTGATAAAAAATGTCATAGTATAGTATGTCAAAAAAAGTGATAAAAAAGTTATAGTATAGTATGTCGAAAAAAGTGATCAAAAAGTTATAGTATAGTATGTCGAATAAAGCCATTGTATAGTATGTCGAAAAAAGTGATAAAAATGCCATAGTATAGTATTACGAAAAAAGTCCTAGTATAGTATGTCGAAAAAAGTGATGAAAAAAGTCATAGTATAGTATGTCGAAAAAAGTCATACTACAGTATGCCAAAAAAAGTGATAGAAAAGTCATAGTATAGTATGTCGAAAAAAGTGATAAAAATGCCATAGCATAGTATGTCGAAAAAACTATCATGGTATAGTATGTCGAAAAAAGTGATAAAAAGTCATAGTGTAGTATGTCAAAAAAAGTCACAGTATAGAATGTCGAAAAAAGTGATAAAAATGTCATAGTATAATATGTCGAAAAAAGCCATAGTATAGTATGTCAAAAAAAGTGATCAAAAAGTTATAGTATAGTATGTCAAATAAAGCCATTGTATAGTATGTCGAAAAAAGTGATAAAAAGAAAAAAGTCATAGTATAGTATGTCGAAAAAATTATCACAGTATAGTATGTCTAAAAAAGTCATAATATAGTATGTCTAAAAAAGTGATAAAAAGTCATAGTATAGTATGTCGAAAAAAGTGATAAAAAAGTCATAATATACTATGTCGAAAAAAGTGATGAAAAAGTCATAGTATAGTATGTCGAAAAAAGTCATATTATAGTATGTCGAAAAAAGTGATAAAAAGAAAAAAGTCATAGTATAGTATGTCGAAAAAAGTGATAAAAAGTCATAGTATAGTATGTCGAAAAAAGTGTTAAAAAGAAAAAAGTCATAGTATAGTATGTTGAAAAAAGTGATAAAAAAGTCATAGTATGTCGAAAAAATTATCATAGTATAGTATGTCGAAAAAAGTGATAAAAAAGTCATAGTATAGTATGTCGAAAAAAGTGATAAAAAGTCATATTATAGTATGTCGAAAAAATGATCATAGTATAGTATGTGGAAAAGAGTGATAAAAAAAGTCATAGTATAGTATGTCTAAAAAAGTGATAAAAAGTCATATTATAGTATGTGGAAAAAAGTTATAAAAAAGTAATAGTATAGTATGTCGAAAAAAGTCATAGTATAGGATGTCAAAAAAAGAGAAAAAAGTCATAATATACTATGTCGAAAAAAAGTGATCAAAAAGTCATAGTATAGTATGTCGAAAAAAGTGATAAAAAAGTCATAGTATAGTATGTCGAAAAAAGATAAAAAAGTTATAGTATAGTATGTCAAAAAAGTGATAAAAAAGTCATAGTATAGTATGTCGAAAAAAGTGAAAAAAAGTCATATTATAGTATGTCGAAAAAAAGTGATAAAAAAGTTATAATATAGTATGTCGAAAAAATGATCATAGTATAATATGTCGAAAAAAGTGATAAAAAAGTCATAGTATAGTAGGTTGAAAAAATTATCACAGTATAGTATGTCGATAGTACGAAAAAAGTCATAATATAGTATGTCGAAAAAAGTGATTAAAAAGTCATAATATAGTATGTCAAAAATAGTGATAAAAAAGTCATGGTATAGTATGTCGAAAAAAGTGATAAAAAAGTCATAGTATAATATATGTCGAAAAAAGTCATACTATAGTATGCCAAAAAAAGTGATAAAAAAGTCATGGTATAGTATGTCGAAAAAAGTGATGAAAAAAGTCATTGTATAGTATGTCGAAAAAAGTCATACTATAGTATGCCAAAAAAAGTGATAAAAAAGTCATGGTATAGTATGTCGAAAAAAGTGATAAAAAAGTCATAGTATAATATATGTCGAAAAAAGTCATATTATAGTATGTCGAAAAAAATGATAAAAATGTCATAGTATAGTATGTTGAAAAAAGTGATATTATAGTATGTCGAAAAAAGTGATAAAAAAGTCATAGTATAGTATTTCCAAAAAAGTGATGAAAAAAGTCATTGTATAGTATGTCGAAAAAAGTCATACTATAGTATGCCAAAAAAGGTGATAAAAAAGTCATGGTATAGTATGTCGAAAAAAGTGATAAAAAGTCATAGTGTAGTATGTCAAAAAAAGTCATTGTATAGTATGTCGAAAAAAGTGATAAAAAATGTCATAGTATAGTATGTCGAAAAAGGTGATAAAAAAGCCATAGTATAGTTTGTCGAAAAAAGTCCTAGTATAGTATGTCGAAAAAAGTGATAAAAAAGTCATAGTATAGTATGTCAAAAAAAGTGATAAAAATGCCATAATATAGTATGTCGAAAAAAGTCCTAGTATAGTATGTCGAAAAAAGTGATAAAAAAGTCATAGTATAGTATGTCGAAAAAAGTGATAAAAAAGTCACAGTATAGTATGTCGAAAAAAGTGATAAAAAGTTATAGTATAGTATGTCGAATAAAGCCATTGTATAGTATGTCGAAAAAAGTGATAAAAATGCCATAGTATAGTATGTCGAAAAAAGTCCTAGTATAGTATGTCGAAAAAAGTGATAAAAAAGTCACAGTATAGTATGTCGAAAAAAGTGATAAAAAAGTCACAGTATAGTATGTCGAAAAAAGTCATAGTATAGTATGTCGAAAAAAGTGATAAAAAAGTCCTATTTTAGTATGTCAAAAAAGTCATTGTACAGTATGTCGAAAAAAGTGATAAAAAAGTCATAGTATAATATATGTCGAAAAAAGTCATATTATAGTATGTCGAAAAAAATGATAAAAATGTCATAGTATAGTATGTCGAAAACAGTCATATTATAGTATGTCGAAAAAAGTGATAAAAAAGTCACTGTATAGTATGTCGAAAAAAGTCATATTTTATTATGTCAAAAAAGTCATAGTGCAGTATGTCGAAAAAAGTGATAAAAAAGTCATAGTATAGTATTTCCAAAAAAGTGATGAAAAAAGTCATTGTATAGTATGTCGAAAAAAGTCATACTATAGTATGCCAAAAAAGTGATAAAAAAGTCATAGTATAGTATGTCGAAAAAAGTTTTAAAAATGCCATAGTATAGTATGTCGAAAAAAGTCATAGTATAGTATGTCGAAAAAAGTGATAAAAAAGTCATAGCATAGTATGTCGAAAAAACTATCATGGTATAGTATGTCGAAAAAAGTGATAAAAAGTCATAGTGTAGTATGTCAAAAAAAGTCATTGTATAGTATGTCGAAAAAAGTGATAAAAAATGTCATAGTATAGTATGTCGAAAAAAGTGATCAAAAAGTTATGGTATAGTATGTCGAAAAAAGTGATCAAAAAGTTATAGTATGTCGAATAAAGCCATTGTATAGTATGTCGAAAAAAGTGATAAAAATGCCATAGTATAGTATGTCGAAAAAAGCCATAGTATAGTATGTCAAAAAAAGTGATGAAAAAGGTCATAGTATAGTATGTCGAAAAAAGTCATACTATAGTATCCCAAAAAAAGTGATAAAAAAGTCAGAGTATAGTATGTCGAAAAAAGTGATAAAAATGCCATAGTATAGTATGTCGAAAAAAGTCCTAGTATAGTATGTCGAAAAAAGTGATAAAAAAGTCACAGTATAGTATGTCGAAAAAAGACATATTTTAGTATGTCAAAAAAAGTCATAGTACAGTATGTCGAAAAAAGTGATAAAAAGTCATAGTATAGTATGTCGAAAAAAGTGATGAAAAAAGTCATAGTGCAGTATGTCGAAAAAAGTGATAAAAAGTCATAGTATAGTATGTCGAAAAAAGTCATAGTATAGTATTTCCAAAAAAGTGATGAAAAAAGTCATTGTATAGTATGTCGAAAAAGGTCATACTATAGTATGCCAAAAAAAGTGATAAAAAAGTCATTGTATAGTATGTCGAAAAAGTGATAAAAAATGTCATAGTATAGTATGTCAAAAAAAGTGATAAAAAAGTTATAGTATAGTATGTCGAAAAAAGTGATCAAAAAGTTATAGTATAGTATGTCGAATAAAGCCATTGTATAGTATGTCGAAAAAAGTGATAAAAATGCCATAGTATAGTATTACGAAAAAAGTCCTAGTATAGTATGTCGAAAAAAGTGATGAAAAAAGTCATAGTATAGTATGTCGAAAAAAGTCATACTACAGTATGCCAAAAAAAGTGATAGAAAAGTCATAGTATAGTATGTCGAAAAAAGTGATAAAAATGCCATAGCATAGTATGTCGAAAAAACTATCATGGTATAGTATGTCGAAAAAAGTGATAAAAAGTCATAGTGTAGTATGTCAAAAAAAGTCACAGTATAGAATGTCGAAAAAAGTGATAAAAATGTCATAGTATAATATGTCGAAAAAAGCCATAGTATAGTATGTCAAAAAAAGTGATCAAAAAGTTATAGTATAGTATGTCGAATAAAGCCATTGTATAGTATGTCGAAAAAAGTGATAAAAAGAAAAAAGTCATAGTATAGTATGTCGAAAAAATTATCACAGTATAGTATGTCTAAAAAAGTCATAATATAGTATGTCTAAAAAAGTGATAAAAAGTCATAGTATAGTATGTCGAAAAAAGTGATAAAAAAGTCATAATATACTATGTCGAAAAAAGTGATGAAAAAGTCATAGTATAGTATGTCGAAAACATTATCATAGTATAGCATGTCGAAAAAAAGTGATAAAAAAGTCATAGTATAGTATGTCTAAAAAAAGTGATAAAAAGTCATATTATAGTATGTGGAAAAAAGTTATAAGAAAGTAATAGTATAGTATGTCGAAAAAAGTCATAGTATAGGATGTCAAAAAAAGTGATAAAAAAGTCATAGTATAGTATGTCGAAAAAAGTCATATTATAGTATGTCGAAAAAAGTGATAAAAAGAAAAAAGTCATAGTATAGTATGTCGAAAAAAGTGATAAAAAGTCATAGTATAGTATGTCGAAAAAAGTGTTAAAAAGAAAAAAGTCATAGTATAGTATGTTGAAAAAAGTGATAAAAAAGTCATAGTATGTCGAAAAAATTATCATAGTATAGTATGTCGAAAAAAGAGAAAAAAGTCATAATATACTATGTCGAAAAAAAGTGATCAAAAAGTCATAGTATAGTATGTCGAAAAAAGTGATAAAAAAGTCATAGTATAGTATGTCGAAAAAAGATAAAAAAGTTATAGTATAGTATGTCAAAAAAGTGATAAAAAAGTCATAGTATAGTATGTCGAAAAAAGTGAAAAAAAGTCATATTATAGTATGTCGAAAAAAAGTGATAAAAAGTTATAATATAGTATGTCGAAAAAATGATCATAGTATAATATGTCGAAAAAAGTGATAAAAAAGTCATAGTATAGTATGTTGAAAAAATTATCACAGTATAGTATGTCGATAGTACGAAAAAAGTCATAATATAGTATGTCGAAAAAAGTGATTAAAAAGTCATAATATAGTATGTCAAAAATAGTGATAAAAAGTCATATTATAGTATGTCGAAAAAAGTGATAAAAAAGTCACAGTATAGTATGTCTAAAAAAGTCATAATATAGTATGTCTAAAAAAGTGATAAAAAGTCATAGTATAGTATGTCGAAAAAATTATCACAGTATAGTATGTCGATAGTACGAAAAAAGTCATAGTATAGTATGTCGAAAACAGTGATAAAAAAGTCATAATATACTATGTCGAAAAAAGTGATAAAAAGTCATAATATACTATGTCGAATAAAGTGATAAAAAAGTCATAATATAATATGTCGAAAAAGGTGATAAAAAAGTAATATTATAGTATATCAAAAAAGTGATACAAATTAAAAAGTCATAGTATAGTATGTCGAATAAAGTGATAAAAAAGTCATAGTATAGTATGTCGAAAAAAGTGATAAAAAAGTCATAGTATAGTATGTCGAAAAAAGTGATTAAAAAGTCATAGTATAGTATGTCGAAAATTATAATAGTACAGCATGTCGAAAAAAGTGTAGTTTGTAGTGTAGTTTTTCGAAAAAAGTCATAGTATAGTATGTCGAAAAAAGTCATATTATAGTATGTCGAAAAAAGTGATAAAAAAGTCATAGTATAGTATGTCGAAAAAAGTGATAAAAGGTCATGGTATAGTATGTCGAAAAAAGTCATTATAGTATGTCGAAAAAAGTGATAAAGAAGTCGGAGCATAGTATGTCGAAAAAAGTGATAAAAGTCATAGTGTAGTATGTCAAAAAAAGTCATAGTATAGTATGTCGAAAAAAGTCATATTATAGTATGTCGAAAAAAGTGATAAAAATGTAATGGTATGTCGAAAAAAGTCATATTATAGTATGTCGAAAAAAGTGATAGAAATGTCATAGTATAGTATGTCGAAAAAAGTCATAGTATAGTATGTCGAAAAAAGTGATGAAAGTCATAGTATAGTATGTCGAAAAAAGTCATACTATAGTATGCCAAAAAAGTGATAAAAAAGTCATAGTATAGTATGTCAAAAAAACTGATAAAAAGTCATAGTATAGTATGTTGAAAAAGTCATAGTATAGTATGTTGAAAAAAGTGATAAAAAAAGTTATAGTATAGTATGTCGAAAAAAGTGATAAAAAAGTTATAGTATAGTATGTCGAAAAAAGTGATAAAGTCATAGTATAGTATGTCGAAAAAAGTCAGTATAGTATGTGTGAAAAAGTGATAAAAAGTCATAGTATAGTATGTCGAAAAAAGTGATAGTATAGTAAGTCGAAAAAAGTCATATTATAGTATATCGAACAAAAGTGATAAAGTTATGGTATAGAATGTCGAAATAATTTGCATACTTTAGTATGTCGAAAAATGATAAAAAAAAGTCATAGTATGTCGAAAAAAGTGATAAAAAAGTCATAGTACTGTATGTCGAAAAAAGTGATAAAGTCAGTGTAGTATGTCAAAAAAAGTCATAGTATGTCAAAAAAGTGATAAAAAGTCATAGTGTAGTATGTTACTTCTGCCTGCCGTTAAGCTAAGTACTTACTTTATTTGGGTTTTTGCTGCTGCTGCTTCTTCTTCTCCTCTACTCTCTACTGCTGCTGCTGTGTTTTGGCTACTTTGCTTGTGTTGCTTGGATTGGTTGTTACACTGAAACTAGTTTAGTGTGAATTTAGAGTGGAGTTAAACGACTCTCAGGTGCTTTGAGTGATTGGCAGGGGTGTGGCCTCCACACCTGTGTCTGGTTACATAAGTAGCTGAAATCAGACCAATACTCAGAGTGCATCTGATTTGTGGGGGAACTTACTTCTGCCTGCTAGAGTTGAGCTAAGTACTTACTTTATTTGGGTTTTTGCTGCTGCTGCATCTTCTTCTCCTCTACTCTCTACTGCTGCTGTGTTTTGGCTACTAGTATAGTATGTCGAAAAAAGTCATAGTATAGTATGTCGAAAAAAGTGATGAAAGTCATAGTATAGTATGTCGAAAAATGATAAAAAGTCATAGTATAGTATGTCGAAAAAAGTGATGAAAGTCATAGTATAGTATGTCGAGAAAAGTGATAAAAAAGTCATAGTATAGTATGTTGGAAAAAGGCATATTATAGTATGTCGAAACATTTTTAAAAAATGTCATAGTATAGTATGTCGAAATAAGTGATAAAAAGTCATAGTATAGTAAGTCGAAAAAAGTCATATTATAGTATGTCGAAAAAAAGTGATAAAAAATTCATAGTATAGTATGTCAAAAAAAGTAATATTGTATTATGTCGAAAAAAGTGATAATGTCATAGTATAGTATGTCGAAAAAAAGTGATAAAAAGCCATAGTACAGTATGTCGAAAAAAAGTGATAAAAAGCCATAGTATAGCATGTCGAAAAAAAGTGATAAAAAGCCATAGTATAGTATGTCGAAAAAAAGTGATAAAAAAGTCATAGTATAGTATGTCGCAAAAATGATCATCGTATAGTTTGTTGAAAAAAGTCATATTATAGTATGTCGTCAAAAGTGACAAAGTCATAGTATAGTATGTCGGAAAAAGTTTAATAGTATAGCATGTCGAAAAAGTGATAGTCATAGTATAGTATATCGAAAAAAAAAGGGATAAAAAAGTCATATTATAGTATGTCGAAAAAATTATCATAGTATGTCGAAAAAAGTTATAGTATGTCAAAAAAAGTCATACTATAGTATGCCAAAAAAAGTGATAAAAAAAGTAATAGTATGGTATGTCGAAAAAAGTCATACTATAGTATGCCAAAAAAAGTGATAAAGTCATAGTATGAAAAAAGTCATAGTATAGTATGTCGAAAAAAGTGATAAAAAAGTCATAGTATAGTATGTCGAAAAAAGTGAAAAAAAGTCATAGTATAGTATGTTGAAAAAAGTGATAAGTCATAGTATAGTATGTCAAAGTGATAAAAGTCATAGTGTAGAAAGTATGTCGAAAAAAGTGATAAAAAAGTCATAGTATGTTGAAAAAAGTCATAGTATAGTATGTCGAAAAAAGTGATAAAAAAGTCATAGTATAGTATGTCGAAAACGGTTACAAAAGTCATAGTATAGTATGTTGAAAAAAGTGATAAAGTTATAGTATGTCAGTCATCTTTTAGTATGTCGAAAAAAGTCATAGCATAGTACGTCGAAAAAAGTGAATAGTACAGTATGTCGAAAAAAGTCATAGTATGTCGAAAAAAGTGATAAAGTCATAGTATGAAAAAAGTCATAGTATAGTATGTCGAAAAAAGTCATATTATAGTATGTCGAAAAAAGATAAAGTTATAGTATAGTATGTCGAAAAAAGTGAAAAAAAGTCATAGTATAGTATGTTGAAAAAAGTGATAAAAGTCATAGTATAGTATGTCAAAGTGATAAAAGTCATAGTGTAGAAAGTATGTCGAAAAAAGTGATAAAAAAGTCATAGCATAGTACGTCGAAAAAAGTGAAGTAATAGTACAGTATGTCGAAAAAAGTGATAAAGTCATAGTATGAAAAGTCATAGTATAGTATGTCGAAAAAAGAGATAAAAAGTCATATTATAGTATGTCGAAAAAAATGATAAAAATGTCATAGTATAGTATGTCGAAAGAAGTCATAGTATAGTATGTCGAAAAAAGTGATGAAAAAGGTCATAGTATAGTATGTCGAAAAAATTATAATATTTTAGTATGTCGAAAAAATTCATAGTATAGCATGTTGAAAAAAGTGATTAAAAAAGTCATAGTATAGTATGTCGAAAAAATTGATAAAAGTCATAGTGTAGTATGTCAAAATAAAGTCATAGTGTATGTTACGGCCCTTAGGCCGTATGTGTGTGTCTGCCCTCCACAGGTCCTGTGTGTGTGTGTGTGTGCACACCTGTCTCCAGTTGGCATGCAATTAGTGTGCACACCGGTTGGCAATCAGCAGGAGAGTGGGAGTTGGTAAAAAGGACAGAACAGGCAGACTGATGTGAAGCGTGTGGAGAGCAGACTGGTGTGAAGCGTGTGGAGAGCAGACTGGTCGTCTCCATACATACAGCTTACCAGAGCTGGGTGATACTGCAGCGGCGTTCGTGGAGTTCCTGTAGTAGCAGCGTGCATCCAATTCGACCCTTGTGCCGGAGGCTACTCTCTCAGTGGAGAGAGAGTGGTAAATGCTGAAGCGTTTGTTTCCTTTGTTTGTAGTTGACCTCTGTTGTACCAGTTTTTTGAGAGTTACCTTTTTGTTGTACCTTTTGGCTAATTACCCTTGTAATTAAACGCCACACTTGCACATGAACTGGTCTCCTTTGTTCCTTCAACCTGAAATGGTTTTATTATTGTCACTAACCTCCTCCTCCCCTGGACTTTCCATTGGAGGTTCGTAACAGTGTAGTATGTCGAAAAAAGTGATAAAAAGTCATAGTAAAGTATGTCGAAAAAAGTCATAGTATAGTATGTCGAAAAAAGTGATAAAGTCATAGCATAGAATGTCGAAAAGTCATATTATAGTATGTCGAAAAGTGATAAAAATGTCATAGTATAGTATGTCGAAAAAAGTGATAAAAAAGTCATATTTTAGTATGTCGAAAAAAGTGATAAAAATGTCATAGTATAGTATGTCGAAAAAAGTGATAAAAATGTCATAGTATAGTATGTCGAAAAAAGTGATAAAAAAGTCATAGTATAATATGTCGAAAAAAGTCATATTATAGTATGTCGAAAAAAATGATAAAAATGTCATAGTATAGTATTTCCAAAAAAGTGATGAAAAAAGTCATTGTATAGTATGTCGAAAGAAGTGATGAAAAAGGTCATAGTATAGTATGTCGAAAAAAGTCATACTATAGTATCCCAAAAAAAGTGATAAAAAAGTCATAGTATAGTATGTCTTAAAAAGTGATAAAAATGCCATAGTATAGTATGTCGAAAAAAGTCCTAGTATAGTATGTCGAAAAAAGTGATAAAAATGCCATAGTATAGTATGTCTAAAAAAGTGATAGTATAGTATGTCGAAAAAAGTCATAGTATAGTATGTCAAAAAAAGTCATAGTATAGTATGTCGAAAAAAGAGATAAAAAGTCATAGTATAGTATGTCGAAAAAAGAGATAAAAAGTTATAGTATAGTATGTCGAAAAAAGTCATACTATAGTATCCCAAAAAAAGTGATAAAAAAGTCATAGTATAGTATGTCGAAAAAAGTCATATTATAGTATGTCGAAAAAAGTGATAAAGACATAGTATGTCTAAAAAAGTGATAAAAATGTCATAGTATAGTATGTCGAAAAAAGTGATAAAAAGTTATAGTATAGTATGTCGAAAAAATTATTATATTTTAGAATGTCGAAAAAAGTGATAAAAAATTCATAACATAGTATGTCGAAAAAACTCATATTTTAGTATGTCAAAAAAGTCATAGTGCAGTATGTCGAAAAAAGTGATAAAAAGTCATAGTATAGTATTTCCAAAAAAGTGATGAAAAAAGTCATTGTATAGTATGTCGAAAAAAGTCATACTATAGTATGCCAAAAAAAGTGATAAAAAAGTCATAGTATAGTATGTCGAAAAAAGTGATAAAAATGCCATAGTATAGTATGTCGAAAAAAGTCATAAAAAAGTCATAGCATAGTATGTCGAAAAAACTATCATGGTATAGTATGTCGAAAAAAGTGATAAAAAGTCATAGTGTAGTATGTCAAAAAAAGTCATTGTATAGTATGTCGAAAAAAGAGATAAAAAGTCATAGTATAGTATGTCGAAAAAAGTCATATTTTAGTATGTCAAAAAAAGTCATAGTACAGTATGTCGTAAAAAGTGATAAAAAGTCATAGTATAGTATGTGGAAAAAAGTCATAGTATAGTATGTCGAAAAAAGTGATGAAAAAAGTCATAGTATAGTATGTCGAAAAAACGTCATACTATAGAATGCCAAATAAAGTGATAAAAAAGTCATAGTATAGTATGTCGAAAAAAGTCATACTATAGTATGCCAAAAAAAGTGATAAAAAAGTCATAGTATAGTATGTCGAAAAAAGTGATAGTATAGTATGTCGAAAAAAGTTATAGTATAGTATGTCAAAAAAAGTCATAGTATAGTATGTCGAAAAAAGTGATAAAGTAATAGTACAGTATGTCGAAAAAAGTGATAAAAAGTTATAGTATAGTATGTCGAAAACATTATCATATTTTAGTATGTCGAAAAAAGTGATAAAAAAGTTATAGTGTAGTAAGTCGAAAAAAGTCATATTTTAGTATGTCAAAAAAGTCATTGTACAGTATGTCGAAAAAAGTGATAAAAAAGTCATAGTATAATATATGTCGAAAAAAGTCATATTATAGTATGTCGAAAAAAATGATAAAAATGTCATAGTATAGTATGTCGAAAAAAGTCATATTATAGTATGTCGAAAAAAGTGATAAAAAAGTCACTGTATAGTATGTCGAAAAAAGTCATATTTTATTATGTCAAAAAAGTCATAGTGCAGTATGTCGAAAAAAGTGATAAAAAAGTCATAGTATAGTATTTCCAAAAAAGTGATGAAAAAAGTCATTGTATAGTATGTCGAAAAAAGTCATACTATAGTATGCCAAAAAAAGTGATAAAAAAGTCATAGTATAGTATGTCGAAAAAAGTTTTAAAAATGCCATAGTATAGTATGTCGAAAAAAGTCATAGTATAGTATGTCGAAAAAAGTGATAAAAAAGTCATAGCATAGTATGTCGAAAAAACTATCATGGTATAGTATGTCGAAAAAAGTGATAAAAAGTCAGTGTAGTATGTCAAAAAAATTCATTGTATAGTATGTCGAAAAAAGTGATAAAAAATGTCATAGTATAGTATGTCGAAAAAAGTGATAAAAAAGTTATAGTATAGTATGTCGAAAAAAGTGATAAAAAAGTTATAGTATAGTATGTCGAATAAAGCCATTGTATAGTATGTCGAAAAAAGTCATAGTACAGTATGTCGTAAAAAGTGATAAAAAGTCATAGTATAGTATGTGGAAAAAAGTCATAGTATAGTATGTCGAAAAAAGTGATGAAAAAAGTCATAGTATAGTATGTCGAAAAAACGTCATACTATAGAATGCCAAATAAAGTGATAAAAAAGTCATAGTATAGTATGTCGAAAAAAGTCATACTATAGTATGCCAAAAAAAGTGATAAAAAAGTCATAGTATAGTATGTCGAAAAAAGTGATAGTATAGTATGTCGAAAAAAGTTATAGTATAGTATGTCAAAAAAAGTCATAGTATAGTATGTCGAAAAAAGTGATAAAGTAATAGTACAGTATGTCGAAAAAAGTGATAAAAAGTTATAGTATAGTATGTCGAAAACATTATCATATTTTAGTATGTCGAAAAAAGTGATAAAAAAGTTATAGTGTAGTAAGTCGAAAAAAGTCATATTTTAGTATGTCAAAAAAGTCATTGTACAGTATGTCGAAAAAAGTGATAAAAAAGTCATAGTATAATATATGTCGAAAAAAGTCATATTATAGTATGTCGAAAAAAATGATAAAAATGTCATAGTATAGTATGTCGAAAAAAGTCATATTATAGTATGTCGAAAAAAGTGATAAAAAAGTCATAGTATAGTATTTCCAAAAAAGTGATGAAAAAAGTCATTGTATAGTATGTCGAAAAAAGTCATACTATAGTATGCCAAAAAAAGTGATAAAAAAGTCATAGTATAGTATGTCGAAAAAAGTTTTAAAAATGCCATAGTATAGTATGTCGAAAAAAGTCATAGTATAGTATGTCGAAAAAAGTGATAAAAAAGTCATAGCATAGTATGTCGAAAAAACTATCATGGTATAGTATGTCGAAAAAAGTGATAAAAAGTCATAGTGTAGTATGTCAAAAAAAGTCATTGTATAGTATGTCGAAAAAAGTGATAAAAAATGTCATAGTATAGTATGTCGAAAAAAGTGATAAAAAAGTTATAGTATAGTATGTCGAAAAAAGTGATAAAAAAGTTATAGTATAGTATGTCGAATAAAGCCATTGTATAGTATGTCGAAAAAAGTGATAAAAATACCATAGTATAGTATGTCGAAAAAAGTCATAGTATAGTATGTCGAAAAAAGTGATAAAAAAGTCATAGCATAGTATGTCGAAAAAACTATCATGGTATAGTATGTCGAAAAAAGTGATAAAAAGTCATAGTGTAGTATGTCAAAAAAAGTCATTGTATAGTATGTCGAAAAAAGTGATAAAAAATGTCATAGTATAGTATGTCGAAAAAAGTGATAAAAAAGTTATAGTATAGTATGTCGAAAAAAGTCATATTTTAGTATGTCAAAAAAAGTCATAGTACAGTATGTCGTAAAAAGTGATAAAAAGTCATAGTATAGTATGTGGAAAAAAGTCATAGTATAGTATGTCGAAAAAAGTGATGAAAAAAGTCATAGTATAGTATGTCGAAAAAAAGTCATAGTATAGTATGTCGAAAAAAGTGATAAAAAAGTCACAGTATAGTATGTCGAAAAAAGTCATATTTTAGTATGTCGAAAAAAGTGATGAAAAAAGTCATAGTATGTCAAAAAAAGTCATACTACAGTATGCCAAAAAAAGTGATAGAAAAGTCATAGTATAGTATGTCGAAAAAAGTGATAAAAATGCCATAGCATAGTATGTCGAAAAAACTATCATGGTATAGTATGTCGAAAAAAGTGATAAAAAGTCATAGTGTAGTATGTCAAAAAAAGTCACAGTATAGAATGTCGAAAAAAGTGATAAAAATGTCATAGTATAATATGTCGAAAGAAGTTATAGTATAGTATGTCAAAAAAAGTGATGAAAAAGGTCATAGTATAGTATGTCGAAAAAAGTCATACTATAGTATCCCAAAAAAAGTGATAAAAAAGTCATAGTATAGTACGTCGAAAAAAGTGATAAAAATGCCATAGTATAGTATGTCGAAAAAAGTCCTAGTATAGTATGTCGAAAAAAGTGATAAAAAAGTCACAGTATAGTAGGTCGAAAAAAGTCATATTTTAGTATGTCAAAAAAAGTCATAGTACAGTATGTCGAAAAAAGTGATAAAAAGTCATAGTATAGTATGTCGAAAAAAGTCATAGTATAGTATGTCGAAAAAAGTCATAGTGCAGTATGTCGAAAAAAGTGATAAAAAGTCATAGTATAGTATGTCGAAAAAAGTCAGTATAGTATTTCCAAAAAAGTGATGAAAAAAGTCATTCTATAGTATGTCGAAAAAAGTCATACTATAGTATGCCAAAAAAAGTGATTAAAAAGTCATAGTATAGTATGTCGAAAAAAGTCATATTATAGAATGCCAAATAAAGTGATAAAAAAGTCATAGTATAGTATGTCGAAAAAAGTGATAAAAAAGTGATAGTATAGTATGTCGAAAAAAGTCATACTATAGTATGCCAAAAAAAGTGATAAAAAAGTCATAGTATAGTATGTCGAAAAAGTCATACTATAGAATGCCAAATAAAGTGATAAAAAAGTCATAGTATAGTATGTCGAAAAAAGTGATAAAAAAGTGATAGTATAGTATGTCGAAAAAAGTTACAGTATAGTATGTCAAAAAAAGTCATAGTATAGTATGTCGAAAAAAGTGATAAAGTAATAGTACAGTATGTCGAAAAAAGTGATAAAAAGTCATAGTATAATATGTCGAAAAAAGTCATAGTATAGTATTTCTAAAAAAGTGATAAAGTAATAGTACAGTATGTCGAAAAAAGTGATAAAAAGTTATAGTATAGTATGTCGAAAACATTATCATATTTTACTATGTCGAAAAAAGTGATAAAAAAGTCATAGTGTAGTACGTCGAAAAAAGTCATATTTTAGTATGTCAAAAAAGTCATTGTACAGTATGTCAAAAAAAGTGATAAAAAAGTCATAGTATAATATATGTCGAAAAAAGTCATATTATAGTATGTCGAAAAAAATGATAAAAATGTCATAGTATAGTGATAGGTTGACATTCCAGCATTCAAGGTTTAAATGTAGCTTGTATGGGTGAAGGACAAGAGTTATTTACAACATGCATGTGGTCACCTATTATAAGGTTGTCATGGTCAGGACTAAAGCGTCAGGTAACAGAGTTGTCCATATAAGGTGTGGAGGCTATTTTGTGTAACCACCAAGTTGTATAAGTACTGTTCACTTTCATGTTACTTCAGACACTATGGATACATAAGTCTTGTGTGTGTACATGGTCTCTCCTTTGTTCAGATTGTTGAATAAAGTATCAAATTACTCTCCTTGATGTCATCTGCTTTGTGACGGATAAAATGTCTCCTCTTCACTTCACTCAGTAATCATTGTTTTATTACAAATGGCGTCACTGAATGCGAACAGTTCAGCTAAAAGGTGAGTGAATAGTTGATCCCTTTAAGAGGGATGAAATGCTCACTGTTGAGAGCTTATCTGTTAAAGGACCTGTTTTAAGGGGGGAGATGAGATGAAGTGACGGAGACACGATTGGCTCTAAAACGAAAGTGAAAATGTAGTTTAAATTCCAAAGTTGTTTGACTGGCGTTTGAATTGTAAAAGGCTGTTGCCCCGGATCAAAATCTCACCTGTGCCTATAGTGTCGTGCGACACACACAAAATAGTTGAGAAAGTGTAAATTGTGAGAATGTTGTGTTAAGATTGAGGTAAAGAAAAAAAAAACGCGTAACACACAAGGGAGGTTGTGTGGTAAAACTGCTGCTGCTGCCATGAGGAGATATGGCATGATAGGCCTTTTTTGGGTATGAATGTGTGCGCAGTTACTATCAAGACGTAGAGTCGTCTGGTTATAATATATAATTGTTGCGGGACTGCTTTGTGATTTATAAAATAATAGGTTTACAAAGTTGGAATGAATGTTGCACCAATAATTACAGGTTCACTTTGAGTGTGAACTGGCTTTTGTGTAACTTGGGAGCGGACGTCTTGCGTGTGACGACACGTGAGGGGGGAATATATGATAGGCCATGGATATTGATGAATAATAACGCAGACAGATGATGGTTGGTCAAGCTGCAGAGAATGCAGAGATGGCAGAGGATGCCCTGATGATGCCCTGATAATACCGGGGGGTTTATGGAACGTGAGTGACAGAGTTGTGTGTTTGAGTTTAGCTACACAGGAATAAAATAATTTAGAACTTGACTTTGGTGGGGGATAGAGCCTGTAAAGCAATTCAAGAAACGAACCAGTCTCAAAAAATGACCAGTCAATCTCAATTCGACGATTTCGGATCAGGTAGAGTTGTGTATCTGTGGTACGTGTTTGTCAAAGTTTGTGTTCTTTGTTTCGTGTCCACAGTTTAAAATGTTAAGCGTTAACAGCGGAAAAAAAAAAATAGAACAAGATTCACCGAGGAAACAGAATTTGTTTTGGGAACATTTAGAAGCTGAATTGACGACACCGAGTAGCCTAATAATGTTGAGTAGTTTCGGAGCGATTTAAACGAGTGGACTGATTTTCGTTATCCACTTTGCGGTAGGTTTCATTAAAAGGATTTTGCTATTATGTTCGCAATAGTCGGTACATGTTCAAAAATTCAACTGTTTAGTTACCTCAGCCAGGGGGAGAGAGCCTGCCCGCAGCAGCTCGACCTCTGACCCTGCGCTGAACCAAACGCTATAAAAAGACATGCAGGAGTCGAGTTTAAAGACTGACAACCACAGAGAATCAAATAAGATAAGATCTATAACGCGCGACACAAAATGATTAGTTTGTAAATGTCGGATTGATGCATAAGGAAAGAGTGATTTGTTGAATGAAATAACGTTTGTTTCTAAAAAACTTGTATCTTTTTGTGGCCGGCCAGTTGTCCAGTTGTCCATTTGTCCATTTGTCCATTTGTCAAGTTGTTATGTGTTCAGGTGTCCGTGTGCATGAAAGTATGTGAAAGGTCTGTGTGTCACAAGCAGAAGTTGAAGAATGTGTTTGTGAGAAGATATTTTTAGGAGATGCATGTCTTCTCTGCATGGAGAAGGGACAGAGAAAACAGGGAGGAGGAAGATAGGAAAAAACTACTAACCGATGGACCGGGGGGTAAATATAAAACATCTATAGAAATGGTAATGCAGTTAAATTTTCTGTTATGATTTGTGTCAGGAGACCAGGCATGAAGACTGATCACCTTCATGGGTGGGCTCAAGGACCTCATTGATAACATCTCAAAGAATGGGACCACTTGATTTTAGTGGTGAGACATCTAACATGATTTTACGTGGGAAAGGTAATTAAAAATTCTATAATTATAGGGGTTCTAATTTTGCCAAGGTTCCCCACTGTCACGTGTTCACTCATTGCGACATGAGAGACATTTGTGAGAATGGGAAACAGAACGATTAAATCAAACTTGTGTGTGAAAAAATAGAGTAAATTAATTAATTCTGAAGAAAACTCAAGCAGACTTAGTTTGAATGTTCTTTTTAGTAAAACTAGGAATGGTGATGTTGATGTTAAATTAAGAATCATAGAAAAACATGAGTGAAATTGGGTTCTAGACCTGCAAGTTCAAATGAAATTATTATTTGTTTTAAAGTTCTTAAGTTGATGGACAAAGCTGTTGGAATTTTTTCCAAGTTAAAAAATGTGAGGATTTTTCTGAAATTTTCTGCAAAAGTAATTTGAAGTAGGATGGGTCACTATTTTAACTCAGGATATGTTTTTTGTATCACAGTTTGAAGAAATAATGTCATCTTTATATCAGAAATTAGAACAGGAAAAGAATCAAGAAGGATTACAGTGACTAATGCTTCTGGAGAGTTGTGTTTTGTGATATAGGGCCTCAGTGGTGTCAGAGTCCATCTCACTCCCCAGAACTACAGGATCGGGAGAAGAGCTGAAACAGATCAACGACTCAAGAACCAGACGCTGTTGGACTCAACCACCGGCAGTCCAATTCAACAAATGCTGGACTCGGATTTTCAACTCTGGAGGTTGAAAGGGACACAAATGGTTTTCGGGGTACTGACATGGAGGAAGGAATGTCCCCATGTCCACAAAGTACTTTGGTGAAACATTCCCAGATGAACTGAACTAAAATGAAATTTGAGTATTTCAGCTGGACCTGCTGGAATGAAGAAGGAGACTCTGCCTGAAGGGACAGGTGATGAGGTCAATGGACAGAGCAGCGAAGGAAGGGGAGTGAGAGTGAGAGGGACGGAGGATGGATTCTGACTCCACTGACGCAAGAACTCCACTGACGCAGGGAGAATGAGGTACTGCATTCCAGTACATATTTTGATAAATACACATACTCTGGAGAAGTAGTTAATCATTGTATTGTTAATCATTTTTATTTTCACGAATAGGGTTATGTCCAGATGAAAACGCCTATTTTAGTGTTCTATTTCAGTGTTCTATTTTAGTGCACCAACAAAATAGACAAGTTGAACATGTTTAGGATTCAGTGTTACTGAGATAACTTCTAGGGTAATGATCTTAGGTACAAATCTAAATTGAAATTAATCTAGAGCATTAGTGAACTAGTTTCAAATGAAGTTTATAAATTTTAAGTTTATACAAAAGAAAGAATGTGTAGCACAAGAATAAAAGACAAGACAATTTCCAATCACAGATATATTTGTTCAAATTAGTAATCCGTTCATGTCTTTTCTTTCTAAGTATAGATTCGAGAAAAGGAATTAGTTATTCTAGTCCAATGATGGATCAACATTTTTGTGACGTACATCAAAAGTTTAGCAATCTGTAGGGAAAATCATGATTTTGCAGAAGTTGTAGTGTTGTTAAGGTAGGGTTAAAAGATAACACGACTTACACTGACTGTAGAGTGTAGCTGTGCAATTTATTGAAATTTTGATAGCAATTACAATTTTGACTTATTGATTACACAAAAGTAGGTTTTGGTTTTTCGTATGGTCAGAATGCAAAATGCAAAAAGGTGTTAAATCTGAAAGGGTTTAAGATAATATTCACAATAAAAGGTCAAATTTCAATAAGTATATGTGAGAAATCAAGAAATCAGTAATGACTAAAATACAGGGGTCTATTTTAGAGTGTGGCAAAGTGGCTGCAATGCTTCATGCTATTATTGTTGTATATTTGATAGCATATTGCTGTGTGTCATGTGACCTTTTAAGTTTCTGTGCAGAATGTCAAATAGAGGAGAAAAAGGGGGAGTATGGAGTTCTCTCTTGTTTGGACATTTGCTACTACCATCAAGATCTGACAGCACAAGTGCAAGTAGACCCAGAGACAGTAACTATGCCATCAGAGACAATGTCAAAGAGAAGTCAAAGGGTGAAGAGAAATTTCACTAGTCCAGTCTAAATTTCACTCTAAGTAACTATTCTGTTTTACTTTTGAGGTGAACGGAGGAGGAGATTCAAAGACAGTTGAGATAACATCTTCGACACCGACGACTACAGAGTGTGAAGACTAAGAGATCCATTCACAAGCTTTGTGTCCTGTGTTTATTTAATTATTTAATTTATATTACTATAAGGGTTGCCATCAGTAATTATAAGGGTCCAATGGGACTGGTAGAGGGTCAACACCTGATTTAGAAATAATTTAATGTAAGTTAATATAAGAGGGTCAAGATCATGTAAGGAATGTTGAAGGAAAGTTTTTTTTGAGCCATGCTATCATGACAACAATTTGTGATCGCCCAAAGATTTTAGCTCGAAGCATTTTATAATGTGGGGGTCGTGGAGGAATTTCCTGGCCAAAATAATCAATCAGGTTTTCGCCTCCATCGTGGTAGCATTGTGATTCCATGTTATTTGCAATTGATGTATTTTTGATGAATCATCTTTCAAAATGTATTCCATGTGTCCATCTTGTTGCATATCAAAGTGTAGACTGTATATCAGCCAGGATTTAAAAAAGGGAGGATCTGATAGGTTGACATTCCAGCATTCAAGGTTTAAATGTAGCTTGTATGGGTGAAGGACAAGAGTTATTTACAACATGCATGTGGTCACCTATTATAAGGTTGTCATGGTCAGGACTAAAGCGTCAGGTAACAGAGTTGTCCATATAAGGTGTGGAGGCTATTTTGTGTAACCACCAAGATGTATAAGTACTGTTCACTTTCATGTTACTTTAGACACTATGGATACATACGTCTTGTGTGTGTACATGGTCTCTCCTTTGTTCAGATTGTTGAATAAAGTATCAAATTACTCTCCTTGATGTCATCTGCTTTGTGACGGATAAAATGTCTCCTCTTCACTTCACTCAGTAATCATTTATTTATTACATATAGTATGTTGAAAAAAGTCATATTATAGTATGTCGAAAAAAGTGATAAAAAAGTCATAGTATAGTATTTCCAAAAAAAGTGATGAAAAAAGTCATTGTATAGTATGTCGAAAAAAGTCATACTATAGTATGCCAAAAAAAGTGATAAAAAAGTCATAGTATAGTATGTCGAAAAAAGTGATAAAAAAGTCATAGCATAGTATGTCGAAAAAACTATCATGGTATAGTATGTCGAAAAAAGTGATAAAAAGTCATAGTGTAGTATGTCAAAAAAAGTCATTGTATAGTATGTCGAAAAAAGTGATAAAAAATGTCATAGTATAGTATGTCGAAAAAGGTGATAAAAAAGCCATAGTATAGTATGTCGAAAAAAGTCCTAGTATAGTATGTCGAAAAAAGTGATAAAAAAGTCATAGTATAGTATGTCGAAAAAAGTGATAAAAAAGTCACAGTATAGTATGTCGAAAAAGCCATATTTTAGTATGTCAAAAAAAGTCATAGTACAGTATGTCGAAAAAAGTGATAAAAAGTTATAGTATAGTATGTCGAATAAAGCCATTGTATAGTATGTCGAAAAAAGTGATAAAAATGCCATAATATAGTATGTCGAAAAAAGTCCTAGTATAGTATGTCGAAAAAAGTGATAAAAAAGTCATAGTATAGTATGTCGAAAAAAGTGATAAAAATGCCATAGCATAGTATGTCGAAAAAACTATCATGGTATAGTATGTCGAAAAAAGTGATAAAAAGTCATAGTGTAGTATGTCAAAAAAGTCATAGTATAGAATGTCGAAAAAAGTGATAAAAATGTCATAGTATAGTATGTCGAAAAAACTATCATGGTATAGTATGTCGAAAAAAAGTGATAAAAAGTCATAGTGTAGTATGTCAAAAAAAGTCATAGTATAGAATGTCGAAAAAAGTGATAAAAATGTCATAGTATAGTATGTCGAAAAAAGTTATAGTATACTATGTCGAAAAAAGCCATAGTATAGTATGTCAAAAAAAGTGATGAAAAAGGTCATAGTATAGTATGTCGAATAAAGTCATACTATAGTATCCCAAAAAAAGTGAAAAAAATGTCATAGTATAGTATGTCGAAAAAAGTGATAAAAAAGTCACAGTATAGTATGTCGAAAAAAGTCATATTTTAGTATGTCAAAAAAAGTCAAAGTACAGTACTTCGAAAAAAGTGATAAAAAGTCATAGTATAGTATGTCGAAAAAAGTCATAGTATAGTATGTCGAAAAAAGTGATGAAAAAAGTCATAGTGCAGTATGTCGAAAAAAGTGATAAAAAGTCATAGTATAGTATGTCGAAAAAAGTCATAGTATAGTATGTCGAAAAAAGTGATAAAAAAGTTATAGTATAGTATGTCGAAAAAAGTGATCAAAAAGTTATAGTATAGTATGTCGAATAAAGCCATTGCATAGTATGTCGAAAAAAGTGATAAAAATGCCATAGTATAGTATGTCGAAAAAAGTGATAAAAAAGTCATAGTATAGTATGTCGAAAAAAGTGATAAAAAGTCACAGTATAGTATGTCGAAAAAAGTCATATTTTAGTATGTCAAAAAAAGTCATAGTACAGTATGTCGAAAAAAGTGATAAAAAGTCATAGTATAGTATGTCGAAAAAAGTCATAGTATAGTATGTCGAAAAAAGTGATGAAAAAAGTCATTGTATAGTATGTCGAAAAAAGTCATACTACAGTATGCCAAAAAAAGTGATAGAAAAGTAATAGTATAGTATGTCGAAAAAAGTGATAAAAATGCCATAGTATAGTATGTCGAAAAAAGTCATAGTATAGTATGTCGAAAAAAGTGATAAAAAAGTCATAGCATAGTATGTCGAAAAAACTATCATGGTATAGTATGTCGAAAAAAGTGATAAAAAGTCATAGTGTAGTATGTCAAAAAAGTCATAGTATAGTATGTCGAAAAAAGTTATAGTATAGTATGTCGAAAAAAGCCATAGTATAGTATGTCAAAAAAAGTGATGAAAAAGGTCATAGTATAGTATGTCGAAAAAAGTCATACTATAGTATCCCAAAAAAAGTGATAAAAAAGTCATAGTATAGTCTGTCGAAAAAAGTGATAAAAATGCCATAGTATAGTATGTCGAAAAAAGTCCTAGTATAGTATGTCGAAAAAAGTGATAAAAAAGTCATAGTATAGTATGTCGAAAAAAAGTGATAAAAAAGTCATAGTATAGTATGTCGAAAAAAGTGATGAAAAAAGTCATAGTGCAGTATGTCGAAAAAAGTGATAAAAAGTCATAGTATAGTATGTCGAAAAAAGTCATAGTATAGTATGTCGAAAAAAGTGATAAAAAAGTTATAGTATAGTATGTCGAAAAAAGTGATCAAAAACTTATAGTATATTATGTCGAATAAAGCCATTGCATAGTATGTCGAAAAAAGTGATAAAAATGCCATAGTATAGTATGTCGAAAAAAGTGATAAAAAAGTCATAGTATAGTATGTCGAAAAAAGTGATAAAAAGTCACAGTATAGTATGTTGAAAAAAGTCATATTTTAGTATGTCAAAAAAAGTCATAGTACAGTATGTCGAAAAAAGTGATAAAAAGTCATAGTATAGTATGTCGAAAAAAGTCATACTACAGTATGCCAAAAAAAGTGATAGAAAAGTAATAGTATAGTATGTCGAAAAAAGTGATAAAAATGCCATAGTATAGTATGTCGAAAAAAGTCATAGTATAGTATGTCGAAAAAAGTGATAAAAAAGTCATAGCATAGTATGTCGAAAAAACTATCATGGTATAGTATGTCGAAAAAAGTGATAAAAAGTCATAGTGTAGTATGTCAAAAAAAGTCATAGTATAGTATGTCGAAAAAAGTTATAGTATAGTATGTCGAAAAAAGCCATAGTATAGTATGTCAAAAAAAGTGATGAAAAAGGTCATAGTATAGTATGTCGAAAAAAGTCATACTATAGTATCCCAAAAAAAGTGATAAAAAAGTCATAGTATAGTCTGTCGAAAAAAGTGATAAAAATGCCATAGTATAGTATGTCGAAAAAAGTCCTAGTATAGTATGTCGAAAAAAGTGATAAAAAAGTCATAGTATAGTATGTTTAAAAAAATGTCATAGTATAGTATGTCGAAAAAAGTGATAAAAAAGTCATAGTATAGTATGTCGAAAAAAGTGATAAAAATGCCATAGTATAGTATGTCGAAAAAAGTCCTAGTATAGTATGTCGAAAAAAGTGATAAAAAAGTCATAGTATAGTATGTTTAAAAAAATGTCATAGTATAGTATGTCGAAAAAAGTGATAAAAAAGTCATAGTATAGTATGTCGAAAAAAAGTGATAAAAAGTCATAGTATAGTATGTCGAAAAAAGTGATGAAAAAAGTCATTGTATAGTATGTCGAAAAAAGTCATACTACAGTATGCCAAAAAAAGTGATAGAAAAGTAATAGTATAGTATGTCGAAAAAAGTGATAAAAATGCCATAGTATAGTATGTCGAAAAAAGTCATAGTATAGTATGTCGAAAAAAGTGATAAAAAAGTCATAGCATAGTATGTCGAAAAAACTATCATGGTATAGTATGTCGAAAAAAGTGATAAAAAGTCATAGTGTAGTATGTCAAAAAAAGTCATAGTATAGTATGTCGAAAAAAGTTATAGTATAGTATGTCGAAAAAAGCCATAGTATAGTATGTCAAAAAAAGTGATGAAAAAGGTCATAGTATAGTATGTCGAAAAAAGTCATACTATAGTATCCCAAAAAAAGTGATAAAAAAGTCATAGTATAGTCTGTCGAAAAAAGTGATAAAAATGCCATAGTATAGTATGTCGAAAAAAGTCCTAGTATAGTATGTCGAAAAAAGTGATAAAAAAGTCATAGTATAGTATGTTTAAAAAAATGTCATAGTATAGTATGTCGAAAAAAGTGATAAAAAAGTCATAGTATAGTATGTCGAAAAAAGTGATAAAAATGCCATAGTATAGTATGTCGAAAAAAGTCCTAGTATAGTATGTCGAAAAAAGTGATAAAAAAGTCATAGTATAGTATGTTTAAAAAAATGTCATAGTATAGTATGTCGAAAAAAGTGATAAAAAAGTCATAGTATAGTATGTCGAAAAAAAGTGATAAAAAAGTCATAGTATAGTATGTCGAAAAAAGTGATGAAAAAAGTCATAGTGCAGTATGTCGAAAAAAGTGATAAAAAGTCATAGTATAGTATGTCGAAAAAAGTCATAGTATAGTATGTCGAAAAAAGTGATAAAAAAGTTATAGTATAGTATGTCGAAAAAAGTGATCAAAAAGTTATAGTATAGTATGTCGAATAAAGCCATTGCATAGTATGTCGAAAAAAGTGATAAAAATGCCATAGTATAGTATGTCGAAAAAAGTGATAAAAAAGTCATAGTATAGTATGTCGAAAAAAGTGATAAAAAGTCACAGTATAGTATGTCGAAAAAAGTCATATTTTAGTATGTCAAAAAAAGTCATAGTACAGTATGTCGAAAAAAGTGATAAAAAGTCATAGTATAGTATGTCGAAAAAAGTCATAGTATAGTATGTCGAAAAAAGTGATGAAAAAAGTCATTGTATAGTATGTCGAAAAAAGTCATACTACAGTATGCCAAAAAAAGTGATAGAAAAGTAATAGTATAGTATGTCGAAAAAAGTGATAAAAATGCCATAGTATAGGTGTCGAAAAAAGTCATAGTATAGTATGTCGAAAAAAGTGATAAAAAAGTCATAGCATAGTATGTCGAAAAAACTATCATGGTATAGTATGTCGAAAAAAGTGATAAAAAGTCATAGTGTAGTATGTCAAAAAAAGTCATAGTATAGTATGTCGAAAAAAGTTATAGTATAGTATGTCGAAAAAAGCCATAGTATAGTATGTCAAAAAAAGTGATGAAAAAGGTCATTGTATAGTATGTCGAAAAAAGTCATACTATAGTATCCCAAAAAAAGTGATAAAAAAGTCATAGTATAGTCTGTCGAAAAAAGTGATAAAAATGCCATAGTATAGTATGTCGAAAAAAGTCCTAGTATAGTATGTCGAAAAAAGTGATAAAAAAGTCATAGTATAGTATGTTTAAAAAAATGTCATAGTATAGTATGTCGAAAAAAGTGATAAAAAAGTCATAGTATAGTATGTCGAAAAAAAGTGATAAAAAAGTCATAGTATAGTATGTCGAAAAAAGTCATACTATAGTATGCCAATAAAAGTGATATAAAAGTCATAGTATAGTATGTCGAAAAAAGTGATAAAAATGCCATAGTATAGTATGTCAAAAAAAGTCATAATATAGTATGTCGAAAAAAGTGATAAAAAGTCAAAGTATAGCATGCGAAAAAATTATCACAGTAGGCTATAGTATGTCGATAGTACGAAAAAAGTCATAGCATAGTATTTCGAAAAAAGTTATAAAAAATTCATAATATACTATGTCGAAAAAAGTGATAAAAAAGTCATAGTATAGTATGTCGAAAAAAGTCATAGTATAGTATGTCGAAAAAAGTGATATAAAAGTCATAATATACTATGTCGAAAAAAGTGATAAAAAGGTCATAATATACTATGTCGAAAAAAGTGATAAAAAAGTCATAGTATGTCGAAAAAAGTGATAAAAAGAAAAAAGTCATAGTATAGGCTAGTATGTCGAAAAAAGTGATATTATAGTATGTCTATAAAAGTGATAAAAGGTCATAGTATAGTATGTCAAAAAAATTATCACAGGTATAGTATGTCGAAAAAAGTGATAAAAAAGTCATATTATAGTATGTCGAAAAAAAGTGATAAAAAAGTTATAACATAGTATGTCGAAAAAATGATCATAGTATAGTATGTCGAAAAAAGTGCTAAAATAGTCATAGTATAGTATGTCGAAAAAATGATCATAGTATAATATGTCGAAAAAAGTGATAAAAAAGTCATAGTATAGTATGTTGAAAAGATTATCACAGTATAGTATGTCGATAGTACGAAAAAAGTCATAGTATAGTATGTCGAAAAAAGTGAAAAAAAGTCATTTTATAGTATGTCAAAAATGTGATAAAAAAGTCATAGTATAGTATGTCGAAAAAATGATCATAGTATAGTATGTCGAAAAAAGTGAAAAAAGTCATAGTATAGTATGTCGAAAAAAGTGATAAAAAGAAAAAAGTCATAGTATAGTATGTCGAAAAAAGTGATAAAAAGTCATAGTATAGTATGTCGGAAAAGTTATCACAGTATAGTATGTCGAAAAAAGTGTTAAAAAAGTCATAGTATAGTATGTCAAAAAAAGTCATAATATAGTATGTCGAAAAAAGTGATAAAAAGTCATAGTATAGCATGCGAAAAAATTATCACAGTAGGCTATAGTATGTCGATAGTACGAAAAAAGTCATAGCATAGTATTTCGAAAAAAGTTATAAAAAATTCATAATATACTATGTCAAAAAAAGTGATAAAAAAGTCATAGTATAGTATGTCGAAAAAAGTCATAGTATAGTATGTCAAAAAAAGTGATATAAAAGTCATAATATACTATGTCGAAAAAAGTGATAAAAAGGTCATAATATACTATGTCGAAAAAAGTGATAAAAAAGTCATAGTATGTCGAAAAAAGTGATAAAAAGAAAAAAGTCATAGTATAGGCTAGTATGTCGAAAAAAGTGATATTATAGTATGTCTATAAAAGTGATAAAAGGTCATAGAATAGTATGTCAAAAAAATTATCACAGGTATAGTATGTCGAAAAAAGTGATAAAAAAGTCATATTATAGTATGTCGAAAAAAAGTGATAAAAAAGTTATAACATAGTATGTCGAAAAAATGATCATAGTATAGTATGTCGAAAAAAGTGCTAAAATAGTCATAGTATAGTATGTTGAAAAGATTATCACAGTATAGTATGTCGATAGTACGAAAAAAGTCATAGTATAGTATGTCGAAAAAAGTGATAAAAAAGTCATAATATACTATGTCAAAAATAGTGATAAAAAGTCATATTATAGTATGTCGAAAAAAGTGATAAAAAAGTCACAGTATAGTATGTCTAAAAAAGTCATAATATAGTATGTCTAAAAAAGTGATAGAAAGTCATAGTATAGTATGTCGAAAAAATTATCACAGTATAGTATGTCGATAGTACGAAAAAAGTCATAGTATAGTATGTCGAAAAAAGTGATAACAAAGTCATAATATACTATGTCGAAAAAAGTGATAAAAAAGTCATAATATACTATGTCGAAAAAAGTGATAAAAAAGTCATAGTATAGTATGTCGAAAAAAGTGTTAAAAAGAAAAAAGTCATAGTATAGTATGTCGAAAAAAGTGATAAAAAAAGTCATAGTATGTCGAAAAAATTATCATAGTATAGCATGTCGAAAAAAGTGATAAAAAAGTCATAGTATAGTATGTCTAAAAAAGTGATAAAAAGTCATATTATAGTATGTGGAAAAAAGTTATAAGAAAGTAATAGTATAGTATGTCGAAAAAAGTCATAGTATAGGATGTCAAAAAAAGTGATATAAAAGTCATAGTATAGTATGTCGAAAAAAGTCATATTATAGTATGTTGAAAAAAGTGATAAAAAGAAAAAAGTCATAGTATAGTATGTCGAAAAAAGTGATAAAAAGTCATAGTATAGTATGTCAAAAAAATTATAACAGTATAGTATGTCGAAAAAAGTGATAAAAACAGTTATAGTATAGTATGTCGGAAAAAGTGATAAAAAAGTCATAGTATAGGATGTCGAAAAAAGTGATGAAAAAGTCATAGCATAGTATGTCGAATAAAGTCATTATAGTATGTCGAAAAAAGTGATAAAAAGTCATAGTATAGTATGTCGAAAAAATGATCATAGTATAGTGTCGAAAAAAGTGAAAAAAAAGTCATACTATAGTATGTCGAAAAAAGTGACAAAAAGAAAAAAGTCATAGTATGTCGAAAAAAGTGATAAAAAAGTCATAGTATAGTATGTCGAAAAAAGTGTTAAAAAGAAAAAAGTCATAGTATAGTATGTCGAAAAAAGTGATGAAAAAGTCATAGTATGGCGAAAAAATTATCATAGTATAGCATGTCGAAAAAAGTGATAAAAAAGTCATAGTATAGTATGTCGAAAAAAGTGATAAAAAAGTCATAGTATAGTATGTCGAAAAAAGTGTTAAAAAGAAAAAAGTCATAGTATAGTATGTCGAAAAAAGTGATGAAAAAGTCATAGTATAGTATGTCGAAAACATTATCATAGTATAGCATGTCGAAAAAAAGTGATAAAAAAGTCATAGTATAGTATGTCTAAAAAAGTGATAAAAAGTCATATTATAGTATGTGGAAAAAAGTTATAAGAAAGTAATAGTATAGTATGTCGAAAAAAGTCATAGTATAGGATGTCAAAAAAAGTGATAAAAAAGTCATAGTATAGTATGTCGAAAAAAGTCATATTATAGTATGTCGAAAAAAGTGATAAAAAGAAAAAAGTCATAGTATAGTATGTCGAAAAAAGTGATAAAAAGTCATAGTATAGTATGTCAAAAAAATTATAACAGTATAGTATGTCGAAAAAAGTGATAAAAACAGTTATAGTATAGTATGTCGGAAAAAGTGATAAAAAAGTCATAGTATAGGATGTCGAAAAAAGTGATGAAAAAGTCATAGCATAGTATGTCGAATAAAGTCATTATAGTATGTCGAAAAAAGTGATAAAAATGTCATAGTTAAGTATTTCGAAAAAAGTGATAAAAAGTCATAGTATAGTATGTCGAAAAAATTATCATAGTATAGTATGTCGAAAAAAGTGAAAAAAAGTCATATTATAGTATGTCAAAAAAGTGATAAAAAAGTCACAGTATAGTATGTCTAAAAAAGTCATAATATAGTATGTCTAAAAAAGTGATAAAAAGTCATAGTATAGTATGTCGAAAAAATTATCACAGTATAGTATGTCGATAGTACGAAAAAAGTCATAGTATAGTATGTCGAAAAAAGTGATAACAAAGTCATAATATACTATGTCGAAAAAAGTGATAAAAAAGTCATAATATACTATGTCGAAAAAAGTGATAAAAAAGTCATAGTATAGTATGTCGAAAAAAGTGTTAAAAAGGAAAAAGTCATAGTATAGTATGTCGAAAAAAGTGATAAAAAAAGTCATAGTATGTCGAAAAAATTATCATAGTATAGCATGTCGAAAAAAGTGATAAAAAAGTTATAGTATAGTATGTCTAAAAAAGTGATAAAAAGTCATATTATAGTATGTGGAAAAAAGTTATAAGAAAGTAATAGTATAGTATGTCGAAAAAAGTCATAGTATAGGATGTCAAAAAAAGTGATATAAAAGTCATAGTATAGTATGTCGAAAAAAGTCATATTATAGTATGTTGAAAAAAGTGATAAAAAGAAAAAAGTCATAGTATAGTATGTCGAAAAAAGTGATAAAAACAGTTATAGTATAGTATGTCGGAAAAAGTGATAAAAAAGTCATAGTATAGGATGTCGAAAAAAGTGATGAAAAAGTCATAGCATAGTATGTCGAATAAAGTCATTATAGTATGTCGAAAAAAGTGATAAAAAGTCATCGTATAGTATGTCGAAAAAATGATCATAGTATAGTATGTCGAAAAAAGTGAAAAAAAGTCCTACTATAGTATGTCGAAAAAAGTGATAAAAAGAAAAAAGTCATAGAATGTCGAAAAAAGTGATAAAAAAGTCATAGTATAGTATGTCGAAAAAGTTATCACAGTATAGTATGTCGAAAAAAGTGCTAAAAAAGTCATAGTATAGTATGTCGAAAAAAGTCATAATATAGTATGTCGAAAAAAGTGATAAAAAGTCATAGTATAGCATGTCGAAAAAATTATCACAGTAGGCTATAGTATGTCGATAGTACGAAAAAAGTCATAGCATAGTATTTCGAAAAAAGTGATAAAAAAGTCATAATATACTATGTCGAAAAAATGATCATAGTATAGTATGTCGAAAAAAGTGCTAAAATAGTCATAGTATAGTATGTCGAAAAAAGTGATAAAAAGTCATAGTATAGCATGTTGAAAAAATTATCACAGTATAGTATGTCGATAGTACGAAAAAAGTCATAGTATAGTATGTCGAAAAAAAGTGATAAAAAAGTCATAATATACTATGTCAAAAATAGTGATAAAAAGTCATAGTATGTCGAAAAAAGTGATAAAAAAAGTCACAGTATAGTATGTCTAAAAAAGTCATAATATAGTATGTCTAAAAAAGTGATAAAAAGTCATAGTATAGTATGTCGAAAAAAGTGATAAAAAAGTCATAATATACTATGTCGAAAAAAGTGATAAAAAAGTCATAGTATAGTATGTCGAAAAAAGTGATAAAAAAGTCATAGTATAGTATGTCGAAAAAGTTATCACAGTATAGTATGTCGAAAAAAGTGCTAAAAAAGTCATAGTATAGTATGTCGAAAAAAGTCATAATATAGTATGTCGAAAAAAGTGATAAAAAGTCATAGTATAGCATGTCGAAAAAATTATCACAGTAGGCTATAGTATGTCGATAGTACGAAAAAAGTCATAGCATAGTATTTCGAAAAAAGTGATAAAAAAGTCATAATATACTATGTCGAAAAAATGATCATAGTATAGTATGTCGAAAAAAGTGCTAAAATAGTCATAGTATAGTATGTCGAAAAAAGTGATAAAAAGTCATAGTATAGCATGTTGAAAAAATTATCACAGTATAGTATGTCGATAGTACGAAAAAAGTCATAGTATAGTATGTCGAAAAAAAGTGATAAAAAAGTCATAATATACTATGTCAAAAATAGTGATAAAAAGTCATAGTATGTCGAAAAAAGTGATAAAAAAAGTCACAGTATAGTATGTCTAAAAAAGTCATAATATAGTATGTCTAAAAAAGTGATAAAAAGTCATAGTATAGTATGTCGAAAAAAGTGATAAAAAAGTCATAATATACTATTTCGAAAAAAGTGATAAAAAAGTCATAGTATAGTATGTCGAAAAAAGTGATAAAAAAGTCATAGTATAGTATGTCGAAAAAAGTGATAAAAAAGTTATAGTATAGTATGTCGAAAAAAGTGATAAAAAAGTCATAGTATAGTATGTCGAAAAAAGTGTTAAAAAGAAAAAAGTCATAGTATAGTATGTCGAAAAAAGTGATAAAAAAAGTCATAGTATGTCGAAAAAATTATCATAGTATAGCATGTCGAAAAAAGTGATAAAAAAGTCATAGTATAGTATGTCTAAAAAAGTGATAAAAAGTCATATTATAGTATGTGGAAAAAAGTGATAAAAAGAAAAAAGTCATAGTATAGTATGTCGAAAAAAGTCATAGTATAGGATGTCAAAAAAAGTGATATAAAAGTCATAGTATAGTATGTCGAAAAAAGTCATATTATAGTATGTTGAAAAAAGTGATAAAAAGAAAAAAGTCATAGTATAGTATGTCGAAAAAAGTGATAAAAAGTCATAGTATAGTATGTCAAAAAAATTATAACAGTATAGTATGTCGAAAAAAGTGATAAAAACAGTTATAGTATAGTATGTCGGAAAAAGTGATAAAAACGTCATAGTATAGGATGTCGAAAAAAGTGATGAAAAAGTCATAGCATAGTATGTCGAATAAAGTCATTATAGTATGTCGAAAAAAGTGATAAAAAGTCATAGTATAGTATGTCGAAAAAATGATCATAGTATAGTATGTCGAAAAAAGTGATAAAAAGAAAAAAGTCATAGTATGTCGAAAAAAGTGATAAAAAGTCACAGTATAGTATGTCGAAAAAGTTATCACAGTATAGTATGTCGAAAAAAGTGCTAAAAAAGTCATAGTATAGTATGTCGAAAAAAGTCATAATATAGTATGTCGAAAAAAGTGATAAAAAGTCATATGTCGAAATGTCGAAAAAATTATCACAGTAGGCTATAGTATGTCGATAGTACGAAAAAAGTCATAGCATAGTATTTCGAAAAAAGTGATAAAAAAGTCATAATATACTATGTCGAAAAAATGATCATAGTATAGTATGTCGAAAAAAGTGCTAAAATAGTCATAGTATAGTATGTCGAAAAAATGATCATAGTATAATATGTCAAAAAAATTGATAAAAAGTCATAGTATAGCATGTTGAAAAAATTATCACAGTATAGTATGTCGATAGTACGAAAAAAGTCATAGTATAGTATGTCGAAAAAAAGTGATAAAAAAGTCATAATATACTATGTCAAAAATAGTGATAAAAAGTCATATAGTATGTCGAAAAAAGTGATAAAAAAGTCACAGTATAGTATGTCTAAAAAAGTCATAATATAGTATGTCTAAAAAAGTGATAAAAAGTCATAGTATAGTATGTCGAAAAAAGTGATAAAAAAGTCAAAATATACTATGTCGAAAAAAGTGATAAAAAAGTCATAGTATAGTATGTCGAAAAAAGTGATAAAAAAGTCATAGTATAGTATGTCGAAAAAAGTGATAAAAAAGTTATAGTATAGTATGTCGAAAAAATGATCATAGTATAGTAACGGTATGTCAAAAAAGTGATAAAAAAGTCATAGTATAGTATGTCGAAAAAAGTGTTAAAAAGAAAAAAGTCATAGTATAGTATGTCGAAAAAAGTGATAAAAAAGTCATAGTATAGTATGTCGAAAAAATTATCATAGTATAGCATGTCGAAAAAAGTGATAAAAACAGTTATAGTATAGTATGTCGGAAAAAGTGATGAAAAAGTCATAGCATAGTATGTCGAATAAAGTCATTATAGTATGTCGAAAAAAGTGATAAAAATGTCATCGTTAAGTATTTCGAAAAAAGTGATAAAAAGTCATAGTATAGTATGTCGAAAAAATTATCATATTATAGTATGTCAAAAAAAGCGAAAAAAAGTCATAGTATAGTATGTCGAAAAAAGTGATAAAAAGAAAAAAGTCATAGTATGTCGAAAAAAGTGATAAAAAGTCACAGTATAGTATGTCGAAAAAGTTATCACAGTATAGTATGTCGAAAAAAGTGCTAAAAAAGTCATAGTATAGTATGTCGAAAAAAGTCATAATATAGTATGTCGAAAAAAGTGATAAAAAGTCATAGTATAGCATGTCGAAAAAAATATCACAGTAGGCTATAGTATGTCGATAGTACGAAAAAAGTCATAGCATAGTATTTCGAAAAAAGTGATAAAAAAGTCATAATATACTATGTCGAAAAAATGATCATAGTATAGTATGTCGAAAAAAGTGCTCAAATAGTCATAGTATAGTATGTCGAAAAAATGATCATAGTATAATATGTCGAAAAAAGTGATAAAAAAGTCATAGTATAGTATGTTGAAAAAATTATCACAGTATAGTATGTCGATAGTACGAAAAAAGTCATAGTATAGTATGTCGAAAAAAGTGATAAAAAAGTCATAATATACTATGTCAAAAATAGTGATAAAAAGTCATATTATAGTATGTCGAAAAAAGTGATAAAAAAAGTCACAGTATAGTATGTCGAAAAAAGTGATAAAAAGTCATAGTATAGTATGTTGAAAAGTGATAAAAAAAGTCATAGTATAGTCAAAAAGTAATATTGTAGAATGTCGAAAAAAGTGATAAAAAAGTCATAGTACAGTATGTCGAAAAAAGTGATAAAATTCATAGTATAGTATGTCGAAAGAAGTGATATAAAAGTCATAGTATAGTATGTCAAAAAGTGATAAAAGTCATAGTATAGTATGTTGAGAAAAAAGTGATATTATAGTATGTCGAAAAAGGTGATAAAAAAGTCACAGTATAGTATGTCGAAAAAGGTGATACAAATTTCATAGTATAGTATGTCATTAAAAGTGATAAAAATGTCATAGTATAGTATGTCGAAAAAAGTGATAAAGTCATAGTGTAGTATGTCAAAAAAAAGTGATAAATAAGTCATAGTATGTTGAAAAAAGTGATTAAGTCATAGTATAGTATGTCGAAAAAAGTGATAAAGTCATAGTGTAGTTTGTCGAAAAAAGTCATAGTATAGTATGTCGAAAAAAGTCATATTATAGTATGTCGAATAAAGTGATAAAAAAGTCATAGTATAGTATGTCGAAAAAAGTGATTAAAAAAGTCATAGTATAGTATGTCGAAAAAAGTGATAAAAAAGTGATAGTATAGTATGTCGAAAATTATAATAGTACAGCATGTCGAAAAAAGTGTAGTTTGTAGTGTAGTTTGTCGAAAAAAGTCATAGTATAGTATGTCGAAAAAAGTGATAAAAAAGTTATAGTATAGTATGTCGAAAAAATTATCATATTTTAGTATGTCAAAAAAAGTGATAAAGTCATAGTATAGTATGTCGAAAAAAGTCATAGTATAGTATGTGTGAAAAAGTAATAAAAAGTCATAGTATAGTATGTCGAAAAAAGTGATAAAAGGTCATGGTATAGTATGTCGAAAAAAGTCATATTATAGTATGTCAAAAAAAGTGATAAAAATGTAATGGTATGTCGAAAAAAGTCATATTATAGTATGTCGAAAAAAGTGATAAAAATGTCATAGTATAGTATGTCGAAAAAAGTCATAGTATAGTATGTCGAAAAAAGTGATGAAATTCATAGTATAGTATGTCGAAAAAAGTCATACTATAGTATGCCAAAAAAGTGATAAAAAAGTCATAGTATAGTATGTCGAAAAAACGGATAAAAAGTCATAGTATAGTATGTTGAAAAAGTCATAGTATAGTATGTTGAAAAAAGTGATAAAAAAAGTCATAGTATAGTATGTCGAAAAAACTATCATGGTATAGTATGTCGAAAAAAGTGATAAAAAGTCATAGTGTAGTATGTCAAAAAAAGTCATTGTATAGTATGTCGAAAAAAGTGATAAAAAATGTCATAGTATAGTATGTCGGAAAAAGTGATAAAAAGTTATAGTATAGTATGTCGAAAAAAGTGATCAAAAAGTTATAGTATAGTATGTCGAATAAAGCCATTGTATAGTATGTCGAAAAAAGTGATAAAAATGCCATAGTATAGTATGTCGAAAAAAGTCCTAGTATAGTATGTCGAAAAAAGTGATGAAAAAAGTCATAGTATAGTATGTCGAAAAAAGTCATACTACAGTATGCCAAAAAAAGTGATAGAAAAGTCATAGTATAGTATGTCGAAAAAAGTGATAAAAATGCCATAGCATAGTATGTCGAAAAAACTATCATGGTATAGTATGTTGAAAAAAGTGATAAAAAGTCATAGTGTAGTATGTCAAAAAAAGTCACAGTATAGAATGTCGAAAAAAGTGATAAAAATGTCATAGTATAATATGTCGAAAAAAGCCATAGTATAGTATGTCAAAAAAAGTGATGAAAAAGGTCATATTATAGTATGTCGAAAAAAGTCATACTATAGTATCCCAAAAAAAGTGATAAAAAAGTCATAGTATAGTATGTCGAAAAAAGTGATAAAAATGCCATAGTATAGTATGTCGAAAAAAGTCCTAGTATAGTATGTCAAAAAAAGTGATAAAAGAGTCACAGTATAGTATGTCGAAAAAAGTCATATTTTAGTATGTCAAAAAAAGTCATAGTACAGTATGTCGAAAAAAGTGATAAAAAGTCATAGTATAGTATGTCGAAAAAAGTCATAGTATAGTATGTCGAAAAAAGTGATGAAAAAAGTCATAGTGCAGTACGTCGAAAAAAGTGATAAAAAGTCATAGTATAGTATGTCGAAAAAAGTCATAGTGTAGTATTTCCAAAAAAGTGATGAAAAAAGTCATTGTATAGTATGTCGAAAAAAGTCATACTATAGTATGCCAAAAAATGATAAAAAAGTCATAGTATAGTATGTCGAAAAAAGTCATACTATAGAATGCCAAATAAAGTGATAAAAAAGTCATAGTATAGTATGTCGAAAAAAGTGATAAAAAAGTGATAGTATAGTATGTCGAAAAAAGTTATAGTATAGTATGTCAAAAAAAGTCATAGTATAGTATGTCGAAAAAAGTGATAAAAAGTCATAGTATAATATGTCGAAAAAAGTCATAGTATAGTATGTCGAAAAAAGTGATAAAAAGTTATAGTATAGTATGTCGAAAAAACTATCATGGTATAGTATGTCGAAAAAAGTGATAAAAAGTCATAGTGTAGTATGTCAAAAAAAGTCATTGTATAGTATGTCGAAAAAAGTGATAAAAAATGTCATAGTATAGTATGTCGAAAAAAAAGTGATAAAAAAGTTATAGTATAGTATGTCGAAAAAAGTGATCAAAAAGTTATAGTATAGTATGTCGAATAAAGCCATTGTATAGTATGTCGAAAAAAGTGATAAAAATGCCATAGTATAGTATGTCGAAAAAAGTCCTAGTATAGTATGTCGAAAAAAGTGATAAAAAAGTTATAGTATAGTATGTCGAAAAAAGTGATCAAAAAGTTATAGTATAGTATGTCGAATAAAGCCATTGTATAGTATGTCGAAAAAAGTGATAAAAATGCCATAGTATAGTATGTCGAAAAAAGTCATAGTATAGTATGTCGAAAAAAGTGATAAAAAAGTCATAGTATAGTATGTCGAAAAAAGTGATAAAAAAGTCACAGTATAGTATGTCGAAAAAAGTCATAGTATAGTATGTCGAAAAACTCATTGTACAGTATGTCGAAAAAAGTGATAAAAAAGTCATACTATAATATATGTCGAAAAAAGTCATATTATAGTATGTCGAAAAAAATGATAAAAATGTCATAGTATAGTATGTCGAAAACAGTCATATTATAGTATGTCGAAAAAAGTGATAAAAAAGTCACTGTATAGTATGTCGAAAAAAGTCATGTTTTATTATGTCAAAAAAGTCATAGTGCAGTATGTCGAAAAAAGTGATAAAAAAGTCATAGTATAGTATTTCCAAAAAAGTCATAGTGTAGTATTTCCAAAAAAGTGATGAAAAAAGTCATTGTATAGTATGTCGAAAAAAGTCATACTATAGTATGCCAAAAAAAGTGATAAAAAAGTCATAGTATAGTAAGTCGAAAAAAGTCATACTATAGAATGCCAAATAAAGTGATAAAAAAGTCATAGTATAGTATGTCGAAAAAAGTGATAAAAAAGTGATAGTATAGTATGTCGAAAATTATAATAGTACAGCATGTCGAAAAAAGTGTAGTTTGTAGTGTAGTTTGTCGAAAAAAGTCATAGTATAGTATGTCGAAAAAAGTGATAAAAAAGTTATAGTATAGTATGTCGAAAAAATTATCATATTTTAGTATGTCAAAAAAAGTGATAAAGTCATAGTATAGTATGTCGAAAAAAGTCATAGTATAGTATGTGTGAAAAAGTAATAAAAAGTCATAGTATAGTATGTCGAAAAAAGTGATAAAAGGTCATGGTATAGTATGTCGAAAAAAGTCATTATAGTATGTCGAAAAAAGTGATAAAAAAGTCGGAGCATAGTATGTCGAAAAAAGTGATAAAAGTCATAGTGTAGTATGTCAAAAAAAGTCATAGTATAGTATGTCGAAAAAAGTCATATTATAGTATGTCAAAAAAAGTGATAAAAATGTAATGGTATGTCGAAAAAAGTCATATTATAGTATGTCGAAAAAAGTGATAAAAATGTCATAGTATAGTATGTCGAAAAAAGTCATAGTATAGTATGTCGAAAAAAGTGATGAAATTCATAGTATAGTATGTCGAAAAAAGTCATACTATAGTATGCCAAAAAAGTGATAAAAAAGTCATAGTATAGTATGTCGAAAAAACTGATAAAAAGTCATAGTATAGTATGTTGAAAAAGTCATAGTATAGTATGTTGAAAAAAGTGATAAAAAAGTCATAGTATAGTATGTCGAAAAAAGTGATAAAAAGTCATAGTGTAGTATGTCAAAAAAAGTCATTGTATAGTATGTCGAAAAAAGTGATAAAAAATGTCATAGTATAGTATGTCGAAAAAAGTGATAAAAAGTTATAGTATAGTATGTCGAAAAAAGTGATCAAAAAGTTATAGTATAGTATGTCGAATAAAGCCATTGTATAGTATGTCGAAAAAAGTGATAAAAATGCCATAGTATAGTATGTCGAAAAAAGTCCTAGTATAGTATGTCGAAAAAAGTGATGAAAAAAGTCATAGTATAGTATGTCGAAAAAAGTCATACTACAGTATGCCAAAAAAAGTGATAGAAAAGTCATAGTATAGTATGTCGAAAAAAGTGATAAAAATGCCATAGCATAGTATGTCGAAAAAACTATCATGGTATAGTATGTCGAAAAAAGTGATAAAAAGTCATAGTGTAGTATGTCAAAAAAAGTCACAGTATAGAATGTCGAAAAAAGTGATAAAAATGTCATAGTATAATATGTCGAAAAAAGCCATAGTATAGTATGTCAAAAAAAGTGATGAAAAAGGTCATATTATAGTATGTCGAAAAAAGTCATACTATAGTATCCCAAAAAAAGTGATAAAAAAGTCATAGTATAGTATGTCGAAAAAAGTGATAAAAATGCCATAGTATAGTATGTCGAAAAAAGTCCTAGTATAGTATGTCAAAAAAAGTGATAAAAGAGTCACAGTATAGTATGTCGAAAAAAGTCATATTTTAGTATGTCAAAAAAAGTCATAGTACAGTATGTCGAAAAAAGTGATAAAAAGTCATAGTATAGTATGTCGAAAAAAGTCATAGTATAGTATGTCGAAAAAAGTGATGAAAAAAGTCATAGTGCAGTACGTCGAAAAAAGTGATAAAAAGTCATAGTATAGTATGTCGAAAAAAGTCATAGTGTAGTATTTCCAAAAAAGTGATGAAAAAAGTCATTGTATAGTATGTCGAAAAAAGTCATACTATAGTATGCCAAAAAAAGTGATAAAAAAGTCATAGTATAGTATGTCGAAAAAAGTCATACTATAGAATGCCAAATAAAGTGATAAAAAAGTCATAGTATAGTATGTCGAAAAAAGTGATAAAAAAGTGATAGTATAGTATGTCGAAAAAAGTTATAGTATAGTATGTCAAAAAAAGTCATAGTATAGTATGTCGAAAAAAGTGATAAAAAGTCATAGTATAATATGTCGAAAAAAGTCATAGTATAGTATTTCTAAAAAAGTGATAAAGTAATAGTACAGTATGTCGAAAAAAGTGATAAAAAGTTATAGTATAGTATGTCGAAAAAATTATCATATTTTAGTATGTCAAAAAAAGTGATAAAAAAAGTCATAGTATAGTATGTCGAAAAAACTATCATGGTATAGTATGTCGAAAAAAGTGATAAAAAGTCATAGTGTAGTATGTCAAAAAAAGTCATTGTATAGTATGTCGAAAAAAGTGATAAAAAATGTCATAGTATAGTATGTCGAAAAAAGTGATAAAAAGTTATAGTATAGTATGTCGAAAAAAGTGATCAAAAAGTTATAGTATAGTATGTCGAATAAAGCCATTGTATAGTATGTCGAAAAAAGTGATAAAAATGCCATAGTATAGTATGTCGAAAAAAGTCCTAGTATAGTATGTCGAAAAAAGTGATGAAAAAAGTCATAGTATAGTATGTCGAAAAAAGTGATAAAAATGCCATAGCATAGTATGTCGAAAAAACTATCATGGTATAGTATGTCGAAAAAAGTGATAAAAAGTCATAGTGTAGTATGTCAAAAAAAGTCACAGTATAGAATGTCGAAAAAAGTGATAAAAATGTCATAGTATAATATGTCGAAAAAAGCCATAGTATAGTATGTCAAAAAAAGTGATGAAAAAGGTCATATTATAGTATGTCGAAAAAAGTCATACTATAGTATCCCAAAAAAAGTGATAAAAAAGTCATAGTATAGTATGTCGAAAAAAGTGATAAAAATGCCATAGTATAGTATGTCGAAAAAAGTCCTAGTATAGTATGTCAAAAAAAGTGATAAGAGTCACAGTATAGTATGTCGAAAAAAGTCATATTTTAGTATGTCAAAAAAAGTCATAGTACAGTATGTCGAAAAAAGTGATAAAAAGTCATAGTATAGTATGTCGAAAAAAGTCATACTATAGAATGCCAAATAAAGTGATAAAAAAGTCATAGTATAGTATGTCGAAAAAAGTCATAGTGTAGTATTTCCAAAAAAGTGATGAAAAAAGTCATTGTATAGTATGTCGAAAAAAGTCATACTATAGTATGCCAAAAAATGATAAAAAAGTCATAGTATAGTATGTCGAAAAAAGTCATACTATAGAATGCCAAATAAAGTGATAAAAAAGTCATAGTATAGTATGTCGAAAAAAGTGATAAAAAAGTGATAGTATAGTATGTCGAAAAAAGTTATAGTATAGTATGTCAAAAAAAGTCATAGTATAGTATGTCGAAAAAAGTGATAAAAAGTCATAGTATAATATGTCGAAAAAAGTCATAGTATAGTATGTCGAAAAAAGTGATAAAAAGTTATAGTATAGTATGTCGAAAAAACTATCATGGTATAGTATGTCGAAAAAAGTGATAAAAAGTCATAGTGTAGTATGTCAAAAAAAGTCATTGTATAGTATGTCGAAAAAAGTGATAAAAAATGTCATAGTATAGTATGTCGAAAAAAAAGTGATAAAAAAGTTATAGTATAGTATGTCGAAAAAAGTGATCAAAAAGTTATAGTATAGTATGTCGAATAAAGCCATTGTATAGTATGTCGAAAAAAGTGATAAAAATGCCATAGTATAGTATGTCGAAAAAAGTCCTAGTATAGTATGTCGAAAAAAGTGATAAAAAAGTTATAGTATAGTATGTCGAAAAAAGTGATCAAAAAGTTATAGTATAGTATGTCGAATAAAGCCATTGTATAGTATGTCGAAAAAAGTGATAAAAATGCCATAGTATAGTATGTCGAAAAAAGTCATAGTATAGTATGTCGAAAAAAGTGATAAAAAAGTCATAGTATAGTATGTCGAAAAAAGTGATAAAAAAGTCACAGTATAGTATGTCGAAAAAAGTCATAGTATAGTATGTCGAAAAACTCATTGTACAGTATGTCGAAAAAAGTGATAAAAAAGTCATACTATAATATATGTCGAAAAAAGTCATATTATAGTATGTCGAAAAAAATGATAAAAATGTCATAGTATAGTATGTCGAAAACAGTCATATTATAGTATGTCGAAAAAAGTGATAAAAAAGTCACTGTATAGTATGTCGAAAAAAGTCATGTTTTATTATGTCAAAAAAGTCATAGTGCAGTATGTCGAAAAAAGTGATAAAAAAGTCATAGTATAGTATTTCCAAAAAAGTCATAGTGTAGTATTTCCAAAAAAGTGATGAAAAAAGTCATTGTATAGTATGTCGAAAAAAGTCATACTATAGTATGCCAAAAAAAGTGATAAAAAAGTCATAGTATAGTAAGTCGAAAAAAGTCATACTATAGAATGCCAAATAAAGTGATAAAAAAGTCATAGTATAGTATGTCGAAAAAAGTGATAAAAAAGTGATAGTATAGTATGTCGAAAATTATAATAGTACAGCATGTCGAAAAAAGTGTAGTTTGTAGTGTAGTTTGTCGAAAAAAGTCATAGTATAGTATGTCGAAAAAAGTGATAAAAAAGTTATAGTATAGTATGTCGAAAAAATTATCATATTTTAGTATGTCAAAAAAAGTGATAAAGTCATAGTATAGTATGTCGAAAAAAGTCATAGTATAGTATGTGTGAAAAAGTAATAAAAAGTCATAGTATAGTATGTCGAAAAAAGTGATAAAAGGTCATGGTATAGTATGTCGAAAAAAGTCATTATAGTATGTCGAAAAAAGTGATAAAAAAGTCGGAGCATAGTATGTCGAAAAAAGTGATAAAAGTCATAGTGTAGTATGTCAAAAAAAGTCATAGTATAGTATGTCGAAAAAAGTCATATTATAGTATGTCAAAAAAAGTGATAAAAATGTAATGGTATGTCGAAAAAAGTCATATTATAGTATGTCGAAAAAAGTGATAAAAATGTCATAGTATAGTATGTCGAAAAAAGTCATAGTATAGTATGTCGAAAAAAGTGATGAAATTCATAGTATAGTATGTCGAAAAAAGTCATACTATAGTATGCCAAAAAAGTGATAAAAAAGTCATAGTATAGTATGTCGAAAAAAGTGATAAAAAGTCATAGTATAGTATGTTGAAAAAGTCATAGTATAGTATGTTGAAAAAAGTGATAAAAAAGTCATAGTATAGTATGTCGAAAAAAGTGATAAAAAGTCATAGTGTAGTATGTCAAAAAAAGTCATTGTATAGTATGTCGAAAAAAGTGATAAAAAATGTCATAGTATAGTATGTCGAAAAAAGTGATAAAAAGTTATAGTATAGTATGTCGAAAAAAGTGATCAAAAAGTTATAGTATAGTATGTCGAATAAAGCCATTGTATAGTATGTCGAAAAAAGTGATAAAAATGCCATAGTATAGTATGTCGAAAAAAGTCCTAGTATAGTATGTCGAAAAAAGTGATGAAAAAAGTCATAGTATAGTATGTCGAAAAAAGTCATACTACAGTATGCCAAAAAAAGTGATAGAAAAGTCATAGTATAGTATGTCGAAAAAAGTGATAAAAATGCCATAGCATAGTATGTCGAAAAAACTATCATGGTATAGTATGTCGAAAAAAGTGATAAAAAGTCATAGTGTAGTATGTCAAAAAAAGTCACAGTATAGAATGTCGAAAAAAGTGATAAAAATGTCATAGTATAATATGTCGAAAAAAGCCATAGTATAGTATGTCAAAAAAAGTGATGAAAAAGGTCATATTATAGTATGTCGAAAAAAGTCATACTATAGTATCCCAAAAAAAGTGATAAAAAAGTCATAGTATAGTATGTCGAAAAAAGTGATAAAAATGCCATAGTATAGTATGTCGAAAAAAGTCCTAGTATAGTATGTCAAAAAAAGTGATAAAAGAGTCACAGTATAGTATGTCGAAAAAAGTCATATTTTAGTATGTCAAAAAAAGTCATAGTACAGTATGTCGAAAAAAGTGATAAAAAGTCATAGTATAGTATGTCGAAAAAAGTCATAGTATAGTATGTCGAAAAAAGTGATGAAAAAAGTCATAGTGCAGTATGTCGAAAAAAGTGATAAAAAGTCATAGTATAGTATGTCGAAAAAAGTCATAGTGTAGTATTTCCAAAAAAGTGATGAAAAAAGTCATTGTATAGTATGTCGAAAAAAGTCATACTATAGTATGCCAAAAAAAGTGATAAAAAAGTCATAGTATAGTATGTCGAAAAAAGTCATACTATAGAATGCCAAATAAAGTGATAAAAAAGTCATAGTATAGTATGTCGAAAAAAGTGATAAAAAAGTGATAGTATAGTATGTCGAAAAAAGTTATAGTATAGTATGTCAAAAAAAGTCATAGTATAGTATGTCGAAAAAAGTGATAAAAAGTCATAGTATAATATGTCGAAAAAAGTCATAGTATAGTATTTCTAAAAAAGTGATAAAGTAATAGTACAGTATGTCGAAAAAAGTGATAAAAAGTTATAGTATAGTATGTCGAAAAAATTATCATATTTTAGTATGTCAAAAAAAGTGATAAAGTCATAGTATAGTATGTCGAAAAAAGTCATAGTATAGTATGTGTGAAAAAGTAATAAAAAGTCATAGTATAGTATGTCGAAAAAAGTGATAAAAGGTCATGGTATAGTATGTCGAAAAAAGTCATTATAGTATGTCGAAAAAAGTGATAAAAAAGTCGGAGCATAGTATGTCGAAAAAAGTGATAAAAGTCATAGTGTAGTATGTCAAAAAAAGTCATAGTATAGTATGTCGAAAAAAGTCATATTATAGTATGTCAAAAAAAGTGATAAAAATGTAATGGTATGTCGAAAAAAGTCATATTATAGTATGTCGAAAAAAGTGATAAAAATGTCATAGTATAGTATGTCGAAAACAGTCATAGTATAGTATGTCGAAAAAAGTGATGAAATTCATAGTATAGTATGTCGAAAAAAGTCATACTATAGTATGCCAAAAAAGTGATAAAAAAAGTCATAGTATAGTATGTCGAAAAAACTGATAAAAAGTCATAGTATAGTATGTTGAAAAAGTTATAGTATAGTATGTTGAAAAAAGTGATAAAAAAAGTCATAGTATAGTATGTCGAAAAAACTATCATGGTATAGTATGTCGAAAAAAGTGATAAAAAGTCATAGTGTAGTATGTCAAAAAAAGTCATTGTATAGTATGTCGAAAAAAGTGATAAAAAATGTCATAGTATAGTATGTCGAAAAAAGTGATAAAAAGTTATAGTATAGTATGTCGAAAAAAGTGATCAAAAAGTTATAGTATAGTATGTCGAATTAAGCCATTGTATAGTATGTCGAAAAAAGTGATAAAAATGCCATAGTATAGTATGTCGAAAAAAGTCCTAGTATAGTATGTCGAAAAAAGTGATGAAAAAAGTCATAGTATAGTATGTCGAAAAAAGTCATACTACAGTATGCCAAAAAAAGTGATAGAAAAGTCATAGTATAGTATGTCGAAAAAAGTGATAAAAATGCCATAGCATAGTATGTCGAAAAAACTATCATGGTATAGTATGTCGAAAAAAGTGATAAAAAGTCATAGTGTAGTATGTCAAAAAAAGTCACAGTATAGAATGTCGAAAAAAGTGATAAAAATGTCATAGTATAATATGTCGAAAAAAGCCATAGTATAGTATGTCAAAAAAAGTGATGAAAAAGGTCATATTATAGTATGTCGAAAAAAGTCATACTATAGTATCCCAAAAAAAGTGATAAAAAAGTCATAGTATAGTATGTCGAAAAAAGTGATAAAAATGCCATAGTATAGTATGTCGAAAAAAGTCCTAGTATAGTATGTCAAAAAAAGTGATAAAAGAGTCACAGTATAGTATGTCAAAAAAAGTCATAGTACAGTATGTCGAAAAAAGTGATAAAAAGTCATAGTATAGTATGTCGAAAAAAGTCAGTATAGTATGTCGAAAAAAGTGATGAAAAAAGTCATAGTGCAGTACGTCGAAAAAAGTGATAAAAAGTCATAGTATAGTATGTCGAAAAAAGTCATAGTGTAGTATTTCCAAAAAAGTGATGAAAAAAGTCATTGTATAGTATGTCGAAAAAAGTCATACTATAGTATGCCAAAAAAAGTGATAAAAAAGTCATAGTATAGTATGTCGAAAAAAGTCATACTATAGAATGCCAAATAAAGTGATAAAAAAGTCATAGTATAGTATGTCGAAAAAAGTGATAAAAAAGTGATAGTATAGTATGTCGAAAAAAGTTATAGTATAGTATGTCAAAAAAAGTCATAGTATAGTATGTCGAAAAAAGTGATAAAAAGTCATAGTATAATATGTCGAAAAAAGTCATAGTATAGTATTTCTAAAAAAGTGATAAAGTAATAGTACAGTATGTCAAAAAAAGTGATAAAAAGTTATAGTATAGTATGTCGAAAAAACTATCATGGTATAGTATGTCAAAAAAAGTGATAAAAAGTCATAGTGTAGTATGTCAAAAAAAGTCATTGTATAGTATGTCGAAAAAAGTGATAAAAAATGTCATAGTATAGTATGTCGAAAAAAAAGTGATAAAAAAGTTATAGTATAGTATGTCGAAAAAAGTGATCAAAAAGTTATAGTATAGTATGTCGAATAAAGCCATTGTATAGTATGTCGAAAAAAGTGATAAAAATGCCATAGTATAGTATGTCGAAAAAAGTCCTAGTATAGTATGTCGAAAAAAGTGATAAAAAAGTTATAGTATAGTATGTCGAAAAAAGTGATCAAAAAGTTATAGTATAGTATGTCGAATAAAGCCATTGTATAGTATGTCGAAAAAAGTGATAAAAATGCCATAGTATAGTATGTCGAAAAAAGTCCTAGTATAGTATGTCGAAAAAAGTGATGAAAAAAGTCATAGTATAGTATATCGAAAAAAGTCATACTACAGTATGCCAAAAAAAGTGATAGAAAAGTCATAGTATAGTATGTCGAAAAAAGTGATAAAAATGCCATAGCATAGTATGTCGAAAAAACTATCATGGTATAGTATGTCGAAAAAAGTGATAAAAAGTCATAGTATAATATGTCGAAAAAAGCCATAGTATAGTATGTCAAAAAAAGTGATGAAAAAGGTCATAGTATAGTATGTCGAAAAAAGTCATACTATAGTATCCCAAAAAAAGTGATAAAAAAGTCATAGTATAGTATGTCGAAAAAAGTGATAAAAATGCCATAGTATAGTATGTCGAAAAAAGTCCTAGTATAGTATGTCGAAAAAAGTGATAAAAAAGTCACAGTATAGTATGTCGAAAAAAGACATATTTTAGTATGTCAAAAAAAGTCATAGTACAGTATGTCGAAAAAAGTGATAAAAAGTCATAGTATAGTATGTCGAAAAAAGTCATAGTATAGTATGTCGAAAAAAGTGATGAAAAAAGTCATAGTGCAGTATGTCGAAAAAAGTGATAAAAAGTCATAGTATAGTATGTCGAAAAAAGTCATAGTATAGTATTTCCAAAAAAGTGATGAAAAAAGTCATTGTATAGTATGTCGAAAAAAGTCATAGTATAGTATGTCGAAAAAAGTGATAAAAAAGTCATAGTATAGTATGTCGAAAAAAGTGATAAAAAAGTCACAGTATAGTATGTCGAAAAAAGTCATAGTATAGTATGTCGAAAAACTCATTGTACAGTATGTCGAAAAAAGTGATAAAAAAGTCATACTATAATATATGTCGAAAAAAGTCATATTATAGTATGTCGAAAAAAATGATAAAAATGTCATAGTATAGTATGTCGAAAACAGTCATATTATAGTATGTCGAAAAAAGTGATAAAAAAGTCACTGTATAGTATGTCGAAAAAAGTCATGTTTTATTATGTCAAAAAAGTCATAGTGCAGTATGTCGAAAAAAGTGATAAAAAAGTCATAGTATAGTATTTCCAAAAAAGTCATAGTGTAGTATTTCCAAAAAAGTGATGAAAAAAGTCATTGTATAGTATGTCGAAAAAAGTCATACTATAGTATGCCAAAAAAAGTGATAAAAAAGTCATAGTATAGTATGTCGAAAAAAGTCATACTATAGAATGCCAAATAAAGTGATAAAAAAGTCATAGTATAGTATGTCGAAAAAAGTGATAAAAAAGTGATAGTATAGTATGTCGAAAAAAGTTATAGTATAGTATGTCAAAAAAAGTCATAGTATAGTATGTCGAAAAAAGTGATAAAAAGTCATAGTATAATATGTCGAAAAAAGTCATAGTATAGTATTTCTAAAAAAGTGATAAAGTAATAGTACAGTATGTCGAAAAAAGTGATAAAAAGTTATAGTATAGTATGTCGAAAAAATTATCATATTTTAGTATGTCAAAAAAAGTGATAAAAAAAGTCATAGTATAGTATGTCGAAAAAACTATCATGGTATAGTATGTCGAAAAAAGTGATAAAAAGTCATAGTGTAGTATGTCAAAAAAAGTCATTGTATAGTATGTCGAAAAAAGTGATAAAAAATGTCATAGTATAGTATGTCGAAAAAAGTGATAAAAAGTTATAGTATAGTATGTCGAAAAAAGTGATCAAAAAGTTATAGTATAGTATGTCGAATAAAGCCATTGTATAGTATGTCGAAAAAAGTGATGAAAAAAGTCATAGTATAGTATGTCGAAAAAAGTCATACTACAGTATGCCAAAAAAAGTGATAGAAAAGTCATAGTATAGTATGTCGAAAAAAGTGATAAAAATGCCATAGCATAGTATGTCGAAAAAACTATCATGGTATAGAATGTCGAAAAAAGTGATAAAAATGTCATAGTATAATATGTCGAAAAAAGCCATAGTATAGTATGTCAAAAAAAGTGATGAAAAAGGTCATATTATAGTATGTCGAAAAAAGTCATACTATAGTATCCCAAAAAAAGTGATAAAAAAGTCATAGTATAGTATGTCGAAAAAAGTGATAAAAATGCCATAGTATAGTATGTCGAAAAAAGTCCTAGTATAGTATGTCAAAAAAAGTGATAAAAGAGTCACAGTATAGTATGTCGAAAAAAGTCATATTTTAGTATGTCAAAAAAAGTCATAGTACAGTATGTCGAAAAAAGTGATAAAAAGTCATAGTATAGTATGTCGAAAAAAGTCATAGTGTAGTATTTCCAAAAAAGTGATGAAAAAAGTCATTGTATAGTATGTCGAAAAAAGTCATACTATAGTATGCCAAAAAAAGTGATAAAAAAGTCATAGTATAGTATGTCGAAAAAAGTCATACTATAGAATGCCAAATAAAGTGATAAAAAAGTCATAGTATAGTATGTCGAAAAAAGTGATAAAAAAGTGATAGTATAGTATGTCGAAAAAAGTTATAGTATAGTATGTCAAAAAAGTCATAGTATAGTATGTCGAAAAAAGTGATAAAAAGTCATAGTATAATATGTCGAAAAAAGTCATAGTATAGCATTTCTAAAAAAGTGATAAAGTAATAGTACAGTATGTCGAAAAAAGTGATAAAAAGTTATAGTATAGTATGTCGAAAAAAGTCATAGTATAGTATGTGTGAAAAAGTAATAAAAAGTCATAGTATAGTATGTCGAAAAAAGTGATAAAAGGTCATGGTATAGTATGTCGAAAAAAGTCATTATAGTATGTCGAAAAAAGTGATAAAAAAGTCGGAGCATAGTATGTCGAAAAAAGTGATAAAAGTCATAGTGTAGTATGTCAAAAAAAGTCATAGTATAGTATGTCGAAAAAAGTCATATTATAGTATGTCAAAAAAAGTGATAAAAATGTAATGGTATGTCGAAAAAAGTCATATTATAGTATGTCGAAAAAAGTGATAAAAATGTCATAGTATAGTATGTCGAAAACAGTCATAGTATAGTATGTCGAAAAAAGTGATGAAATTCATAGTATAGTATGTCGAAAAAAGTCATACTATAGTATGCCAAAAAAGTGATAAAAAAGTCATAGTATAGTATGTCGAAAAAACTGATAAAAAGTCATAGTATAGTATGTTGAAAAAGTCATAGTATAGTATGTTGAAAAAAGTGATAAAAAAAGTCATAGTATAGTATGTCGAAAAAACTATCATGGTATAGTATGTCGAAAAAAGTGATAAAAAGTCATAGTGTAGTATGTCAAAAAAAGTCATTGTATAGTATGTCGAAAAAAGTGATAAAAAATGTCATAGTATAGTATGTCGAAAAAAGTGATAAAAAGTTATAGTATAGTATGTCGAAAAAAGTGATCAAAAAGTTATAGTATAGTATGTCGAATAAAGCCATTGTATAGTATGTCGAAAAAAGTGATAAAAATGCCATAGTATAGTATGTCGAAAAAAGTGATAAAAAAGTCATAGTATAATATATGTCGAAAAAAGTCATATTATAGTTTGTCGAAAAAAATTATAAAAATGTCATAGTATAGTATGTCGAAAAAAGTCATATTTTATTATGTCAAAAAAGTCATAGTGCAGTATGTCGAAAAAAGTGATAAAAAGTCATAGTATAGTATTTCCAAAAAAGTGATGAAAAAAGTCATTGTATAGTATGTCGAAAAAAGTCATACTATAGTATGCCAAAAAAAGTGATAAAAAAGTCATAGTATAGTATGTCGAAAAAAGTGATAAAAATGCCATAGTATAGTATGTCGAAAAAAGTCATAGTATAGTATGTCGAAAAAACTATCATGGTATAGTATGTCGAAAAAAGTGATAAAAAGTCATAGTGTAGTATGTCAAAAAAAGCGATAAAAAATGTCATAGTATAGTATGTCGAAAAAAGTGATCAAAAAGTTATAGTATAGTATGTCGAATGAAGCCATTGTATAGTATGTCGAAAAAAGTGATAAAAAAGTCATAGCATAGTATGTCGAAAAAACTATCATGGCATAGTATGTCGAAAAAAGTGATAAAAAGTCATAGTGTAGTATGTCGAAAAAAGTCCTAGTATAGTATGTCGAAAAAATTGATAAAAAAGTGATAGTATAGTATGTCGAAAAAAGTGATAAAAAAGTCACAGTATAGTATGTCGAAAAAAGTGATAAAGTAATAGTACAGTATGTCGAAAAGTGATAAAAAAGTCATAGTATAGTATGTCGAAAAAAGTTGCAGTATAGTATGTCGAAAAAAGTGATGAAGTAATAGTACAGTATGTCGAAAAAAGTGATAAAAAGTTATAGTATATTATGTCGAAAAAAGTTATAAAAAAGTCATATTTTAGTATGTCAAAAAAGTCATCGTACAGTATGTCAAAAAAAGTCATATTATAGTATGTCGAAAAAAGTTATAAAAAAGTCATAGTATAGTATGTCAAAAAAAGTGATAAAAAGTCATAGTATAGTATGTCGAAAAAAGTCATAGTATAGTATGTCGAAAAAAGTCATATTTTAGTATGTCAAAAAAGTGAAAAAAATGTTATAGTATAGTATGTCGAAAAAAGTTATAGTATAGTATGTCGACAAAAGTCATAATATAGTATGTCAAAAAAAGTGATAAAGTAATAGTACAGTATGTCGAAAAAAGTGATAAAAAAGTGATAGTATAGGATGTCGAAAAAAGTCATATTATAGTATGTCGAAAAAAGTGATAAAAATGTCATAGTATAGTATGTCGAAAAAAGTGATAAAAAAGTCATAGTAAAGTATGTCGAAAAAAGTCATATTATAGTATGTCGAAAAAAGTGATAAAAATGTCATAGTATAGTATGTCGAAAAAAGTGATAAAAAGTTATAGTATAGTATGTCGAAAAAATTATCATATTTCAGAATGTTGAAAAAAGTGATAAAAAAGTCATAGTATAGTATGTCGAAAAAAGTCATATTTTAGTATGTCTATAAAGTCATTGTACAGTATGTATCGAAAAAAGTGATAAAAAAGTCATAGTATAGGATGTCGAAAAAAGTGATAAAAAAGTCATAGCATAGAATGTCGAAAAAAGTCATATTATAGTATGTCGAAAAAAGTCATATTTTAGTATGTCAAAAAAAGTCATAGTACAGTATGTCGAAAAAAGTGATTAAAAGGTCATAGTATAGTATGTCGAAAAAAGTCATACTATGGTATCCAAAAAAGTGATAAAAAAGTCATAGTATAGTATGTCGAAAAAAGTGATAAAAAAGTCATAGTATAGTATGTCAAAAAAAGTCATATTATAGTATGTCGAAAAAAGTGATAAAGACATAGTATGTCGAAAAAAGTGATAAAAATGTCATAGTATAGTATGTCGAAAAAAGTGATAAAAAAGTTAAAGTATAGTATGTCGAAAAAAGTGATAAAAATGCCATAGTATAGTATGTCGAAAAAAGTCATAGTATAGTATGTCGAAAAAAGTGATAAAGTTATAGTATAGTATGTCGAAAAAGGTTATAGTATAGTATGTCGACAAAAGTCATAATATAGTATGTCAAAAAAAGTGATAAAGTAATAATACATTATGTCGAAAAAAAAGTGATAAAAAAGTCATAGTATAGGATGTCGAAAAAAGTGATAAAAAAGTCATAGCATAGAAAGTTCGAAAAAAGTCATATTATAGTATGTCGAAAAAAGTTGTAGTATAGTATGTCGAAAAAATTATCATGTCAAAAAAGTGATAAAAAAGTCATACTATAGTATCCAAAACAGTGATAAAAAAGTCATAGTATAGTATGTCTTAAAAAGTGATACAAATGCAATAGTATAGTATGTCGAAAAAAATGATAAAAATGTCATAGTATAGTATGTCGAAAAAAGTCATATTATAGTATGTCAAAAAAGTGATCAAAAAGTCACTGCATAGTATGTCGAAAAAAGTCATATTTTATTATGTCAAAAAAAGTCATAGTGCAGTATATCGAAAAAAGTTGTAGTATAGTATGTCGAAAAAAGTGATGAAGTAATAGTACAGTATGTCGAAAAAAGTGATAAAAAGTTATAGTATAGTATGTCGAAAAAATTATCATATTTTAGTATGTCAAAAAAGTGATAAAAAAGTCATAGTATAGTATGTCGAAAAAAGTCATATTTTAGTATGTCAAAAAAGTCATAGTACAGTATGTCGAAAAAAGTCATATTATAGTGTGTCGAAAAAAGTGAAAAAAATGTTATAGTATAGTATGTCGAAAAAAGTGATAAAAAGTCATAGTATAGTATGTCGAAAAAAGTCATACTATAGTATGCCTAAAAAAGTCATAGTATAGTATGTCGAAAAAAGTGATAAAGTTATAGTATGTCGAAAAAGGTTATAGTATAGTATGTCGACAAAAGTCATAATATAGTATTTCAAAAAAAGTGATAAAGTAATAATACAGTATGTCGAAAAAAAAGTGATAAAAAAGTCATAGTATAGGATGTCGAAAAAAGTGATAAAAAAGTCATAGTATAGTCAAAAAGTAATATTGTAGTATGTCGAAAAAAGTGATAAAAAAGTCAGTGTAGTATGTCAAAAAAAGTCATAGTATGTCGAAAAAAGTGATAAAGTCATAGTATAGTATGTCGAAAAAAGTGATAAAAAAGTTATGGTATAGAATGTCGAAAAAAAATTTGCATATTTTAGTATGTCGAAAAAAGTGATAAAAAATTCATAGTATAGTATTTCAAAAAAAGTAATATTGTAGTATGTCGAAAAAAGTGATAAAAAGTCATAGTATAGTATGTCGAAAAAAGTGATAAAAAAGTCATAGTATAGTCAAAAAGTAATATTGTAGTATGTCGAAAAAAGTGATAAAAAAGTCAGTGTAGTATGTCAAAAAAAGTCATAGTATGTCGAAAAAAGTGATAAAAAGTCATAGTGTAGTATGTCAAAAAAAAGTCATAGTATAGTATGTCGAAAAAAGTGATAAAAAAGTAATAATGTAGTATGTCGAAAAAAGTGATAAAAAAGTTATGGTATAGAAGGTCGAAAAAAGTTGCATATTTTAGTATGTCGAAAAAAGTGATAAAAAATTCATAGTATAGTATTTCAAAAAAAGTAATATTGTAGTATGTTACTTCTGCCTGCCGTTAAGCTAAGTACTTACTTTATTTGGGTTTTTGCTGCTGCTGCTGCCTCTTCTCCTCTACTCTCTACTGCTGCTGCTCTCAGGTGCTTTGAGTGATTGGCAGGGGTGTGGCCTCCACACCTGTGTCTGGTTACATAAGTAGCTGAAATCAGACCAATACTCAGAGTGCATCTGATTTGTGAGGGAACTTACTTCTGCCTGCTAGAGTTAAGCTAAGTACTTACTTTATTTGGGTTTTTGCTGCTGCTGCATCTTCTTCTCCTCTACTCTCTACTGCTGCTGTATTTTGGCTACTAGTATAGTATGTCGAAAAAAGTCATAGTATAGTATGCCGAAAAAAGTGATAAAAAAGTCATAGTATATCGAAAAAAGTGATAAAAAAGTCATACTATAGTATGTCAAAAAAAATTATGAAAAAGTCATAGTATATATGCCGAAAAAAGTGATAAAAGGAAAAGTCATAGTGTATTATGTCGAAAAAATTATAATAGTACAGTTTGTCGAAAAAAGTCATATTATAGTACGTCGAAAAAAGTGATTAAAAAAAGTCATATTATAGTATGTCGAAAAAAGGGATAAAAAAGTCATATTATAGTATGTCGACAAAAGTGATAAAGTCACAGTACAGTATGTCGAAAAAAGTGATAAAGTCATATTATAGTATGTCGAAAAAAGTGATGAAGTCATATTATAGTATGTCGAAAAAATTATAATAGTAAAGCATGTCGAAAAAAGTGATAAGTCATAGTATAGCATGTCGAAAAAAGTATATAAGTACTAGTATAGCATGTCGAAAAAAGCGATAAAGTCATAGTGTAGTATGTCGAAAAAAGTGATAAAAGTCATAGTATGTCGAAAAAGTCAGTATAGTATGTCTAAAAAAGTGATAAAAAGTCATAGTGTAGTATGTCGAAAAAAGTGATAAAAAGTCATAGTATAGTATGTCGAAAAAGTGATAAAAAAGTCATAGTATAGTATGTCAAAAAAGTGATAAAAAATTATAGTATATATGCCGAAAAAAGTGATAAAAAGAAAAGTCATAGTGTAGTATGTCGAAAAAATTATAATAGTACAGCATGTCGAAAAAAGTGATAAAAAAGTCATAGTATAGTATGTCAAAAGGTGATAAAAAAGTCACAGTATAGTATGTCGAAAAAAGTGATAAAAATTTCCTAGTATAGTATGTCGAAAAAAGTGATAAAGTAATAGTACAGTATGTCAAAGTGATAAAAAAGTCATAGTATAGTATTTCGAAAAAAGTTATAGTATGTCAAAAAAAGTCATAGTATAGTATGTTGAAAAAAGTCCTACTATAGTATGTCAAAAAAAGTGATAAAAAGAAAGTCATAGTATAATATGTCGAAAAAGGTGATAAAGTCAAAGTATAGTATGTCGAAAAAAGTCATAAAAAAGTCAAAGTATAGTATCTCGAAAAAAGTGAAATAAAAAGTCAAAGTATAGTATGTCAAAAAAAGTCATATTTTAGTATGTCGAAAAAAGTGATAAAGTCATAGTATAGTATATCGAAAAAAGTGATAAAAAAGTCAGTGTAGTATGTCTAAAAAAAGTGATAAAGTCAAAGTATAGTATGTCGAAAAAAGTGATAAAAAAGTCATGTTATAGTATGTCGAAAAAAATGATAAAATCATATAGTATGTTGAAGAAAGTGATAAAAACGTCATATTTTAGTATGTCGAAAAAAATTATGAAAAAAGTCATAGTATAGTATGTCGAAAAAAGTAATATTACAGTATGTCGAAAAAAGTGATAAAAAAGTCATGTTATAGTAAGTCGAAAAAAGTGATAAAAAAGTCAAAGTATAGTATGTCAAAAAAAGTGATAAAAAAGTCAAAGTATAGTATGTCGAAAAAAGTGATAAAAAGCCATAGTATAGTATGTCGAAGAAAGTGATAAAAAAAGTCAGTATGTATGTCAAAAAAAGTCATATTTTAGTATGTCGAAAAAAATTATGAAAAAAGTCATAGTATAGTATGTCGAAAAGTGATAAAAAAGTCATATTATAGTATGTCGAAAAAAAGTGATAAAAAAGTCATATTATGTTATGTCGAAAAAAGTGATAAAGTCAAAGTATAGTATGTCAAAAAAAGTGATAAAAAAGTCAAAGTATAGTATGTCGAAAAAAGTGATAAAAAGAAAAAAGTCAAAGTATAGTATGTCGAAAAAAGTGATAAGGTCAGTGTAGTATGTCGAAAAAAGTGATAAAAAGTCAAAGTATAGTATGTCGAAAAAAGTGATAAAAAAGTCATATCATAGTATGTCAAAAAGTGATAAAAAAGTCATGTCGAAACAAATTATGAAAAAAGTCATAGTATAGTATGTCGAAAAAAGTAATATTACAGTATGTCGAAAAAGTGATAAAAAAGTCATATTATAGTAAGTCGAAAAAAGTGATAAAAAAGTTAAAGTATAGTATGTCGAAAAAAGTGATAAAAAAGTCAAAGTATAGTATGTCGAAAAAAGTGATAAAAAAGTCAGTGTAGTATGTCGAAAAAAGTGATAAAAAAGTCAGTGTAGTATGTCTAAAAAAAGTAAAAGTATAGTATGTCGAAAAAAGTGATAAAAAAGTCAAAGTATAGTATGTCGAAAAAAGTGATAAAAAGAAAAAAGTCATAGTATAGTATGTTGAAAAAAGTGATAAAAAGCCATAGTATAGTATGTCGAAAAAAGTGATAAAAAGTCAAAGTGATAAAAATCATAGTATAGTATGTCGAAAAGTCATAGTATAATATGTCGAAAAAACTATCATAGTATGTTGAAAAAAGCTATAGTATAGTATGTCGAAAAAATAATCATATTTTAGTATGTCGAAAAAAGTGATAAAGTCATAGTATAGTATGTCGAAAAAAGTCATAGCATAGTATGTCGAAAAAAGTGATAAGTCATAGTATAGTATGTCGAAAAAAGTGATAAAAAAGTCATAGTATAGTCAAAAAGTAATATTGTAGTATGTCGAAAAAAGTGATAAAAAGTCATAGTGTAGTATGTCAAAAAAAAGTCATAGTATAGTATGTCGAAAAAAGTGATAAAAAAGTAATAATGTAGTATGTCGAAAAAAGTGATAAAAAAGTTATGGTATAGAATGTCGAACAAATTTGCATATTTTAGTATGTCGAAAAAAGTGATAAAAAATTCATAGTATAGTATTTCAAAAAAAGTAATATTGTAGTATGTTACTTCTGCCTGCCGTTAAGCTAAGTACTTACTTTATTTGGGTTTTTGCTGCTGCTGCTGCCTCTTCTCCTCTACTCTCTACTGCTGCTGCTCTCAGGTGCTTTGAGTGATTGGCAGGGGTGTGGCCTCCACACCTGTGTCTGGTTACATAAGTAGCTGAAATCAGACCAATACTCAGAGTGCATCTGATTTGTGAGGGAACTTACTTCTGCCTGCTAGAGTTAAGCTAAGTACTTACTTTATTTGGGTTTTTGCTGCTGCTGCATCTTCTTCTCCTCTACTCTCTACTGCTGCTGTATTTTGGCTACTAGTATGGTATGTCGAAAAAAGTCATAGTATAGTATGTTGAAAAAAGTGATAAAAAAGTCATAGTATATCGAAAAAAGTGATAAAAAAGTCATACTATAGTATGTCAAAAAAGTCAGTATAGTATGTCTAAAAAAGTCATAGTATAGTATGTCTAAAAAAGTGATAAAAAGTCATAGTGTAGTATGTCGAAAAAAGTGATAAAAAGTCATAGTATAGTATGTCGAAAAAAATTATGAAAAAGTCATAGTATAGTATGTCAAAAAAGTGATAAATTATAGTATATATGCCGAAAAAAGTGATAAAAGGAAAAGTCATAGTGTATTATGTCGAAAAAATTATAATAGTACAGTTTGTCGAAAAAAGTCATATTATAGTACGTCGAAAAAAGTGATTAAAAAAAGTCATTATAGTATGTCGAAAAAAGGGATAAAAAAGTCATATTATAGTATGTCGACAAAAGTGATAAAGTCACAGTACAGTATGTCGAAAAAAGTGATAAAGTCATATTATAGTATGTCGAAAAAAGTGATGAAGTCATATTATAGTATGTCGAAAAAATTATAATAGTAAAGCATGTCGAAAAAAGTGATAAGTCATAGTATAGCATGTCGAAAAAAGTATATAAATACTAGTATAGCATGTCGAAAAAAGCGAAAAAGTCATAGTGTAGTATGTCGAAAAAAGTGATAAAAGTCATAGTATGTCGAAAAAGTCAGTATAGTATGTCTAAAAAAGTCATAGTATAGTATGTCAAAGAAAGTGATAAAATGTCATAGTATAGTATGTCGAAAAAAGTGATAAAAAAGCTATAATATAGTATGTCGAAAAAAGTGATAAAGTACTAGTATAGTATGTCGAAAAAAGTGATGAAAGTCATAGTATAGTATGTCGAAAAAAAGTCCTACTATAGTATGTCGAAAAAAGTGATAAAAAGTAATAGTATAGTATGTCGAAAAAAGTGATAAATCATAGTTTAGTAAGTCGAAAAAAGTCATATTATAGTATGTTGAAAAAAGTGATAAAGTAATAGTACAGTATGTCGAAAAAAGTGATAGTCATAGTATAGTATGTCGAAAAAAGTCATATTATAGTATGTCGAAAAAAGTGATAAAAATGTCATAGTATGTCGAAAAAAGTGATTAAAAAATCATATTATAGTATGTCGAAAAAAGTTATAAAAGTCATAGTATAGTATGTCGAAAAAAGTCATAGTATAGTATGTCGAAAAAGGTGATAAAAAAGTCACAGTATAGTATGTCGAAAAAAGTGATAAAAATTTCATAGTATAGTATGTCAAAAAAAGTGATAAAAATGTCATAGTATAGTATGTCGAAAAAAGTTATACAAATTTCATAGTATAGTATGTCAAAAAAAGTGATAATGTCATAGTATAGTATGTCGAAAAAAGTGATAAAAAAGTCAAAGTATAGTATGTCGAAAAAGTCATATTATAGTATGTCAAAGTCATAGTATAGTACGTCGACAAAAGTGAGAAAAAAGTCATAATATACTATGTCAAAAAAGTGATAAAAAGGTCATAGTATAGTATGTCTAAAAAAGTCATAGTATAGTATGTCGAAAAAATTATCATATTTTAGTATTTTGAAAAAAGTGATAAAAAAGTGATAGTATAGTATGTCGAAAAAATTATCATATATTAGTATGTCGAAAAAAGTGATAAAAAAGTCCTACAATAGTATGTCGAAAAAAGTCATAGTACAGTATGTCGAAAAAAGTGATAAAAAAGTCACATTACAGTGTCGAAAAAAGTGATGAAGTCATAGTATACTATGTCTAAAAGTCAGTATAGTACATCGACAAAAGTGATAAAAATGTCATAGTATGTCTAAAAAAGTGATAAAAGGTCATAGTATAGTATGTCGAAAAAAGTTATAGTATGTCGAAAAAAGTCATAGTATAGTATGTCGAAAAAAGTCATAGTATAGTGTGTCGAAAAAAGTGATAAAGTCACAGTACAGTATGTCGAACAACGTTATAGTATGTCGAACAAAGTTATAGTATGTCGAAAAAAGTCATATTATAGTATGTCGAAAAAAGTTAGAAAAAAGTCATAGTATGCTATGTCGAAAAGTGATAAAAATGTCATAGTATGTCGAAAAAAGTGATACAAATAAAAGTTATAGTATGTTTAAAAAAGTGATAAAAAGTCATAGTATAGTATGTCGAAAAAATTATAATAGTACAGTATGTCGAAAAAAGTGATAAAAGAAAAAAGTCATAGTACAGTATGTCGAAAAAAAGTGAAAGTCATATTATAGTATGTCGAAAAAGGTGATAAAAAGTCACAGTATAGTATGTCAAAAAAAGTGATAAGAATTTCATAGTATAGTATGTCAAAAAAAGTGATAAAAATGTCAGTATAGTATGTCGAAAAAAGTGATAAAAACTTCATAGTATAGCATGTCAAAAAAAGTGATAAAATGTCATAGTATAGCATGTCGAAAAAAGTGATAAAAAAGTCATATTATAGTATGTCGAAAAAAGTCATATTATAGTATGTCGAAAAAAGTGATAAAAATGTCATAGTATGTCGAAAAAAGTGATTAAAAAAGTCATATTATAGTATGTCGAAAAAAGTTATAAAAAAGTCATATTATAGTATGTCAAAAAAGTGATAAAAATGTCATAGTATAGTATGTCTAAAAAGGTCATAGTATAGTATGTCGAAAAAATTATCATATTTTAGTATTTCGAAAAAAGTGATAAAAAAGTCATAGTATAGTATGTCGAAAAAATTATCATATATTAGTATGTCGAAAAAAGTGATAAAAAAGTCCTACAATAGTATGTCGAAAAAAGTCATAGTACAGTATGTCGAAAAAAGTGATAAAAAAGTCACATTAGTGTCGAAAAAAGTGATGAAGTCATAGTATACTATGTCTAAAAAAGTCAGTATAGTACATCGACAAAAGTGATAAAAATGTCATAGTATGTCGAAAAAAGTGATTAAAAAAAGTCATATTATAGTATGTCGAAAAAAGTTATAAAAAAGTCATATTATAGTATGTCAAAAAAGTGATAAAAAGTTCATAGTATAGTATGTCTAAAAAAGTGATAAATGTCAGTATAGTACGTCGATAAAAGTGATAAAAAGTCATAGTATAGTATGTCGAAAAAATTATAATAGTACAGTATGTCGAAAAAAGTGATAAAAATGTCATAGTATAGTATGTCGAAAAAAGTCATAGTATAGTATGTCAAAGTCGGTATAGTATGTCGAAAAGTGATGCAAATGTCATAGTGTATTATGTCGAAAAAAGTGATAAAAAGAAAAAAGTCATAGTACAGTAAGTTGAAAAAAGTCATAGTACAGTATGTCGAAAAAAAGTGATAAAAAAGTCACATTATACTATGTCAAAAAAGTGATACAAAAGTCATATTATAGTATGTTGACAAAAGTGATAAAGTCATAGTATGGTATGTCGAAAAAGGTGATAAAAAAGTCATAGTATGTCGAAAAAAGTGATAAAAATAAAGAAGTCATAGTATGTCTAAAAGTGATATAAAGTCATATTATAGTATGTCGAAAAAAGTCATAGTATAGTATGTCGAAAAACGTGATAAAAAGTCAGTGTAGTATGTCGAAAAAAAGTGATAAAAAAGTCATACTGTAGTATGTCAAAAAAGTCATAGTATGTCGAAAAAAAGTGATAAAAAAAGTCATAGTATAGTATGTCGAAAAAAGTCATATTATAGAATGTCGAAAAAAGTGATAAAAAGTCATAGTATGTCAAAAAGTCATATAGTATGTCGAAAAAAGTGATAAAAATGTCATAGTATAGTATGTCGAAAAAAGTCATAGTATGTCGAAAAAAGTGATAAAAAAGTTATATGTCGAAAAAAGTGATAAAGTCATAGTATAGTATGTCGAAAAAAGTCATAGTATAGTATGTGTGAAAAAGTGATAAAAAGTCATACTATAGTATGTTGAGAAAAAAGTGATATTACAGTATGTCGAACAAAGTGATAAAAAAGTCATAGTGTAGTATGTCAAAAAAAGTCATAGTATAGTATGTCAAAAAAAGTCATAGTATAGTATGTCGAAAAAAGTCATATTATAGTATGTCAAAAAAAGTCATAGTATAGTATGTCAAAAAAAGTCATAGTATAGTATGTCGAAAAAAGTCATATTATAGTATGTCAAAAAAAGTGATAAAAAAGTTATGGTATAGAATGTCGAAAAAATTTGCATATTTTAGTATGTCGAATAAAGTGATAAAAAATTCATAGTATAGTATTTCAAAAAAAGTAATATTTTAGTATGTCGAAAAAAGTGATAAAAAAGTCGTAGTATGTCGAAAAAAGTGATAAAAAGTCATTATAGTATGTCAAAAAAAGTCATAGTATGTCGAAAAAAGTGATAAAAAATTCATAGAAGATTTAAAAAAAAGTAATATTGTAGTATGTCGAAAAAAGTGATAATGTCATAGTATAGTATGTCAAAAAAAGTCATAGTATAGTATGTTGAAAAAAGTGATAAAAATGTCATAGTATAGTATGTCGAAAAAAGTCATAGTATAGTATGTCGAAAAAAGTTATAGTATGTCGAAAAAAGTGATAAAAAAGTCATCTTATAGTATGTCGGAAAAAGTGATAAAAAGTCATAGTATTGTATGTCGAAAAAAGTGATAACAATCTCATAGTATAGTATGTCGAAAAAAGTTATAGTATAGTATGTCGAAAAAATTATCATATTTTAGTATGTCGAAAAAAGTTATAAAAAAGTCATATTTTAGTATGTCAAAAAAGTCATCGTACAGTATGTCAAAAAAAGTCATATTATAGTATGTCGAAAAAAGTTATAAAAAAGTCATAGTATAGTATGTCGAAAAAAGTGATAAAAAAGTCATAGTATAGTATATCTTTGTGTTAAATCTTCATCCGAACAAAGCCTCTCCTTCTTCAGAGATTCTGAACACTCAGAATCTTCGACAATTGTTGAGAAAAACTAAAAAGACGTGTTCTTGGATCTTTCAGGAAGGAGAAAAGGCCTGGGAGCAATTGGAGGATTAAAGAGAATATTTAATTAACACTATGATGAAAGCGACATGACAAAGGCAACAGTTACAATTTAGCTGACATTGGACAAACAAGACAATACAATACAATACAATACACTGCGAGCAGCGGACAGCAAAGATGCTTCCCCGGTGGAGTCACATTTTTACTGCCCAAACTAGGGATGCACCGATCCACATTTTTTCACTTCCGATCCGATCCCGATACCTGAATTTGGATATCGGCCGATACCGATACTATTCCGATACCAGAGCTGTGTTTGCTTTAATATTATTATTATCATTATTGTTGATTTTATATGATGCTGAAATAAACTCCTCTCAACGTGCAAGTATGATATGGACGTACGTATGCATGTATGTCCCAAAAGGCAACTTGAGATAAGTATAAGGTCAGAAAAGGAAGTCAGAAAAACAGGAAAAATCTCATTCTGAAAACAGATATGCAACTGTAAGGGTTTCAAATTGATTGTCATGTCAATATTTATTACATTCCAAAAATGTCAAATACTTGAGTCTTGAAATATAAGAAAAGTGCAAGTGTAAAAATCTCTCTCACATACACACACACACACACACACACACACACACACACACACACACACACTATCAATAAAACAGTGTGAACAGCGCAAATCAAGCACACTGGCTCTTGTAGCATCAACAAATCAACGTTTTAAAATGTCAAATATCTGAAATATAAGAGAAGTGCAATAACTGTAAACATCTTACACACACACTTAGTTACACACATACACACACACACACACACCTCCGTTTTCACGGCTGCGCAGCGGCTGCTCTGAAACACCGGCCGCCGGGACACGCCGGGTCTCTGGGGGACGCAACAACGGGGAAATGAAACGCCACAAGCCAGCGACAACGACCGGGACAGACGGTTGTGAAAGTCCTGTTTTGTTTTTGCATTTTGCTGTCTTGCTCTGCGGTGTTTCCACTGTGAAGTATTTCCAAACAGCGGACACACAGGATAGCATCGAGCTAGCCACAATGCTGCTCATGCTACTATCCTGCTAGCTGGCTGCAAACTGCAGAATGGACTTCCTGAGCGGGGGCGTGTCTCATAACTCTGTGTCTCATTGAGCCGCGCCTCCGTTCAGGAAATGTACTCCACAGTTTGCAGCCAGCCAGCCAACCAGCAGACCAGCCAGCAGGAATCACTTTTGGAGCCATTTCAGCAGACAACGTTAAAGTGCAGACATGGCTCGTGGTATCGGAAATCTCCGCAGGTTGGATCGGGAAAATCCGATACCTAAATTTCGCTGGTATCGGTCCCGATACCGATACTGGATCGGATCGGCCCCATCCCTAGCCCAAACATAACATAAACATTACAAAAAGAATACACTGCAAAGCAGCGGACAGCAAGATGCTTCCGCCTGTGAGGTCACATCTTTACTTTACTGTATGTCGAAAAAGGTGATAAAAAATATGACTTTTTTCGACATACTATACTATGACTTTTTTATCACTTTTTTGACATACAAAAATATGATAATTTTTTCGACATACTATACTATAACTTTTTATCACTTTTTTCGACATACTATACTACAACTTTTTTCGACATACTATACTATGACTTTTTTATCACTTTTTTCGACATACTGTACTATTACTTTATCACTTTTTTCGACATACTATACTATGACTTTTTTCGACATACTATACTACAACTTTTTTCGACATACTATACTATGACTTTTTTATCACTTTTTTCGACATACTGTACTATTACTTTATCACTTTTTTCGACATACTATACTATGACTTTTTTCGACATACTATACTATAACTTTTTTTCGACATACTATACTATGACATTGTTATCACTTTTTTCGACATACAATACTATGACTTTATCACTTTTTTCAACATACTATACTAAGACTTATCACTTTTTTCGACATACTATACTATGACTTTTTTTTGACATACTACACTATGACTTTTTATCACTTTTTTCGAAATACTATACTATGACATTTTTATCACTTTTTTCGACAAACTATAATATGACTTTTTTCGACATACTATGCTATGACTTTTTTATCACTTTTTTCGACATCTTATACTATGACTTTTTTCGACATACTGTACTATTACTTTATCACCTTTTTTGACATACTATACTATGACTTTTTTCGACATACTATACTATAACTTTTTTCGACATACTAAACTAACTTTTTTATCACTTTTTTCAACATACTATACTAAGACTTTTTTTTGACATACTACACTGACTTTTTATCACTTTTTTCGACATACTATACATAGTATAGTATGTCGAAAAAAGTTATAGTATAGTATGTCGAAAAAAGTCATAGTATAGTATGTCAAAAAAAGTGATAAAGTAATAGTACAGTATGTCGAAAAAAGTGATAAAAATGTCATAGTATAGTATTTCGAAAAAAGTGATAAAAAGTCATAGTATAGTATGTCGAAAAAATTATCAAAGTATAGTATCTCGAAAAAAGTGATAAAAAAGTCATATTATAGTATGTCGAAAAAAGTCATATTATAGTATGTCGAAAAAAGTGATAAAAAAGTCATATATGTCGAAAAAAGTCATATTATAGTAGGTCGAAAAAAGTGATAAAAAGTCATAGTGTAGTATGTCAAAAAAAAGTCATAGTATAGTATGTCGAAAAAAGTGATAAGTCTTAGTATAGTATTTCTAAAAAAGTGATAAAGTAATAGTACAGTATGTCGAAAAAAGTGATAAAAAGTTATAGTATGTCGAAAACATTATCATATTTTACTATGTCGAAAAAAGTGATAAAAAAGTCATAGTGTAGTACGTCGAAAAAAGTCATATTTTAGTATGTCAAAAATGTCATTGTACAGTATGTCGAAAAAAGTGATAGAAAAGTCATAGTATAATATATGTCGAAAAAAGTCATATTATAGTATGTCGAAAAAAATGATAAAAATGTCATAGTATAGTGATAGGTTGACATTCCAGCATTCAAGGTTTAAATGTAGCTTGTATGGGTGAAGGACAAGAGTTATTTACAACATGCATGTGGTCACCTATTATAAGGTTGTCATGGTCAGGACTAAAGCGTCAGGTAACAGAGTTGTCCATATAAGGTGTGGAGGCTATTTTGTGTAACCACCAAGTTGTATAAGTACTGTTCACTTTCATGTTACTTCAGACACTATGGATACATAAGTCTTGTGTGTGTACATGGTCTCTCCTTTGTTCAGATTGTTGAATAAAGTATCAAATTACTCTCCTTGATGTCATCTGCTTTGTGACGGATAAAATGTCTCCTCTTCACTTCACTCAGTAATCATTTATTTATTACATATAGTATGTTGAAAAAAGTCATATTATAGTATGTCGAAAAAAGTGATAAAAAAGTCATAATATAGTATTTCCAAAAAAGTGATGAAAAAAGTCATTGTATAGTATGTCGAAAAAAGTCATACTATAGTATGCCAAAAAAAGTGATAAAAAAGTCATAGTATAGTATGTCGAAAAAAGTGATAAAAATGCCATAGTATAGTATGTCAAAAAAAGTCATAGTATAGTATGTCGAAAAAAGTGATAAAAAAGTCATAGTATAGTATGTCGAAAAAAGTCATAGTATAGTATGTCGAAACAATTGTAATAGTACAGTATGTCGAAAAAGGTGATAAAAAAGTAATATTATAGCATATCAAAAAAGTGATAAAAATAAAAAAGTCATAGTATAGTATGTCGAAACAATTGTAATAGTACAGTATGTCAAAAAGTGATAAAAAAGTCATAGTATGTCGAAAAAATTATCATAGCTGAAATCCCCAGAATTAATCAAAAGAGAAATTGTGAATTTATGTCGAAAAAATGATCATAGAATAGAATGTCGAGTGATAAAAAAGTCATTATAGTATGTCGAAAAAAAGTGATAAAAAAGTTATAGTATGTAGAAAAAAGTGAGAAAAAAGTCATATTATAGTATGTCGAAAAAATTATCATAGTATAGTACCGGTATGTCAAAAAAGTGATAAAAAAGTCATAGTATAGTATGTCGAAAAAAGTGTTAAAAAGAAAAAAGTCATAGTATAGTATGTCGAAAAAAGTGATAAAAAGACATATTATAGTATGTCGAAAAAATTATCATAGTATAGTACGTCTAAAAAAGTGATAAAAAAAATCATAGTATAGTATGTCTAAAAAAGTGATAAAAAAGTTATAGTATGTCGAAAAAAATGATCATAGTATAGTACCGGTATGTCAAAAAAGTGATAAAAAAGTCATAGTATAGTATGTCGAAAAAATTATCATAGTATAGTATATCAAAAAAAGTGATAAAAAAGTCATAGTATAGTATGTCGAAAAAAGTGATAAAATGATCATAGTATAGTATGTGGAAAAAAGTTATAAGAAAGTAATAGTATGTCGAAAAAAGTCATAGTATAGGATGTCAAAAAAAGAGAAAAAAGTCGTAATATACTATGTCGAAAAAAGTGATCAAAAAGTCATAGTATAGTATGTCGAAAAAAGTCATATTATAGTATGTCGAAAAAAGTGATAAAAAAGTCATAGCATAGTATGTCGAATAAAGTCATTATAGTATGTCGAAAAAAGTGATAAAAATGTCATAGTTAAGTATTTCGAAAAAAGTGATAAAAAGTCATAGTATAGTATGTCGAAAAAATGATCATAGTATAGTATGTCGAAAAAAGTGAAAAAAAGTCATATTATAGTATGTCAAAAAAGTGATAAAAAAGTCATAGTATAGTATGTCGAAAAAAGTGATATAAAAGTCATAATATACTATGTCGAAAAAAGTGATAAAAAAGTCATATTATAGTAAGTCGAAAAAAGTGATAAAAAGTCACATTATAGTATGTCGAAAAAATGATCATAGTATAGTATGTCGAAAAAAGTGATAAAAAGTCATAGTATAGTATGTCGAAAAAATTATCACAGTATAGTATGTCGATAGTACGAAAAAAGTCATAGTATAGTATGTCGAAAAAAATGATAAAAAAGTCATAATATACTATGTCGAAAAAAGTGATAAAAAAGTCATGATATACTATGTCGAAAAAAGTGATAAAAAAGTCATAGTATAGTATGTCGAAAAAAGTGTTAAAAAGAAAAAAGTCATAGTATAGTATGTCGAAAAAAGTGATAAAAAAGTCATAGTATAGTATGTCGAAAAAAGTGATAAAAAGTCATATTATAGTATGTCGAAAAAAGTTATAAGAAAGTCATAGTATAGTATGTCGAAAAAATTATCACAGTATAGTATGTCTAAAAAAGTCATAATATAGTATGTCTAAAAAAGTGATAAAAAGTCATAGTATAGTATGTCGAAAAAAGTGATAAAAAAGTCATAATATACTACGTCGAAAAAAGTGATAAAAAAGTCATAGTATAGTATGTTTAAAAAAGTGATAAAAAAGTTATAGTATAGTATGTCGAAAAAATGATCATAGTATAGTACCGGTATGTCAAAAAAGTGACAAAAAAATCATAGTATAGTATGTCGAAAAAAGTCATATTATAGTATGTCGAAAAAAGTCATAGTATAGGATGTCAAAAAAAGTGATAAAAAAGTCATAGTATAGTATGTCGAAAAAGGTCATATTATAGTATGTCGAAAAAAGTGATAAAAAGAAAAAAGTCATAGTATAGTATGTCGAAAAGTGATAAAAAGTCATAGTATAGTATGTCAAAAAAATTATAACAGTATAGTATGTCGAAAAAAGTGATAAAAACAGTTATAGTATAGGATGTCGAAAAAAGTGATGAAAAAGTCATAGCATAGTATGTCGAATAAAGTGATAAAAATGTCATAGTTAAGTATTTCGAAAAAAGTGATAAAAAGTCATAGTAAAGTATGTCGAAAAAATGATCATAGTATAGTATGTCGAAAAAAGTGCTAAAAAAGTCATAGTATAGTATGTCGAAAAAAGTCATAATATAGTATGTCGAAAAAAGTGATAAAAAGTCATAGTATAGCATGTCGAAAAAATTATCACAGTAGGCTATAGTATGTCGATAGTACGAAAAAAGTCATAGCATAGTATTTCGAAAAAAGTGATAAAAAAGTCATAATATACTATGTCGAAAAAAGTGATAAAAAAGTCATAGTATAGTATGTCGAAAAAAGTCATAGTATAGTATGTCGAAAAAAGTGATATAAAAGTCATAATATACTATGTCGAAAAAAGTGATAAAAAGGTGATAATATACTATGTCGAAAAAAGTGATAAAAAAGTCATATTATAGTAAGTCGAAAAAAGTGATAAAAATGTCATAGTATAGTATGTCGAAAAAAGTCATATTATAGTATGTCGAAAAAGGTGATAAAAAAGTCATATTATAGTATGTCAAACAAAGTGATAAAAATAAAAAAGTCATAGTATAGTATGTCGAAAAAAGTGATAAAAAGAAAAAAGTCATAGTATAGTATGTCGAAAAAATTATCACAGTATAGTATGTCTAAAAAAAGTCATAATATAGTATGTCTAAAAAAGTGATAAAAAGTCATAGTATAGTATGTCGAAAAAAGTGATAAAAAAGTCATAATATACTATGTCGAAAAAAGTGATAAAAAAGTCATAGTATAGTATGTCTAAAAAAGTGATAAAAAAGTTATAGTATAGTATGTCGAAAAAATGATCATAGTATAGTACCGGTATGTCAAAAAAGTGATAAAAAAGTCATAGTATAGTATGTCGAAAAAGGTGTTAAAAAGAAAAAAGTCATAGTATAGTATGTCGAAAAAAGTGATGAAAAAGTCATAGTATAGTATGTCGAAAACATTATCATAGTATAGCATGTCGAAAAAAAGTGATAAAAAAGTCATAGTATAGTATGTCTAAAAAAGTGATAAAAAGTCATATTATAGTATGTGGAAAAAAGTTATAAGAAAGTAATAGTATAGTATGTCGAAAAAAGTCATAGTATAGGATGTCAAAAAAAGTGATAAAAAAGTCATAGTATAGTATGTCGAAAAAAGTCATATTATAGTATGTCGAAAAAAGTGATAAAAAGAAAAAAGTCATAGTATAGTATGTCGAAAAAAGTGATAAAAAGTCATAGTATAGTATGTCGAAAAAAGTGTTAAAAAGAAAAAAGTCATAGTATAGTATGTTGAAAAAAGTGATAAAAAAGTCATAGTATGTCGAAAAAATTATCATAGTATAGTATGTCGAAAAAAGTGATAAAAAAGTCATAGTATAGTATGTCGAAAAAAGTGATAAAAAGTCATATTATAGTATGTCGAAAAAATGATCATAGTATAGTATGTCGAAAAAAGTGATAAAAAAGTCATAGTATAGTATGTCGAAAAAAGTGATAAAAAGTCATATTATAGTATGTGGAAAAAAGTTATAAAAAAGTAATAGTATAGTATGTCGAAAAAAGTCATAGTATAGGATGTCAAAAAAAGAGAAAAAAGTCATAATATACTATGTCGAAAAAAAGTGATCAAAAAGTCATAGTATAGTATGTCGAAAAAAGTGATAAAAAAGTCATAGTATAGTATGTCGAAACAATTATAATAGTACAGTATGTCGAAAAAGGTGATAAAAAAGTAATATTATAGCATATCAAAAAAGTGATAAAAATAAAAAAGTCATAGTATAGTATGTCTAAAAAAGTGATAAAACGTTATAGTATAGTATGTCGAAAAAATTATCACAGTATAGTATGTCAAAAAAAGTGATAAAAAAGTTATAATATAGTATGTCCAAAAAAGTGATAAAAAAGTCATAGTATAGTATGTCGAAAAAATTATCATAGTATAGTATGTCGAAAAAAGTGATAAAAAAGGCATATTATAGTATGTCGAAAAAATGATCATAAATAGAATGTCGAAAAAAGTGAGAAAAAAGTCATAATATACTAGTCGAAAAAAGTGATAAAAAAGTCATTATAGTATGTCGAAAAAAAGTGATAAAAAAGTTATAGTATAGTATGTAGAAAAAAGTGAGAAAAAAGTCATATTATAGTATGTCGAAAAAATTATCATAGTATAGTACCGGTATGTCAAAAAAGTGATAAAAAAGTCATAGTATAGTATGTCGAAAAAAGTGTTAAAAAGAAAAAAGTCATAGTATAGTATGTCGAAAAAAGTGATAAAAAGACATATTATAGTATGTCGAAAAAATTATCATAGTATAGTACGTCTAAAAAAGTGATAAAAAAATCATAGTATAGAATGTCTAAAAAAGTGATAAAAAAGTTATAGTATAGTATGTCGAAAAAAATGATCATAGTATAGTACCGGTATGTCAAAAAAGTGATAAAAAGTCATAGTATAGTATGTCGAAAAAATTATCATAGTATAGTATATCAAAAAAAGTGATAAAAAAGTCATAGTATAGTATGTCGAAAAAAGTGATAAAATGATCATAGTATAGTATGTGGAAAAAAGTTATAAGAAAGTAATAGTATGTCGAAAAAAGTCATAGTATAGTATGTCAAAAAAAGAGAAAAAAGTCGTAATATACTATGTCGAAAAAAGTGATCAAAAAGTCATAGTATAGTATGTCGAAAAAAGTCATATTATAGTATGTCGAAAAAAGTGATAAAAAAGTCATAGCATAGTATGTCGAATAAAGTCATTATAGTATGTCGAAAAAAGTGATAAAAATGTCATAGTTAAGTATTTCGAAAAAAGTGATAAAAAGTCATAGTATAGTATGTCGAAAAAATGATCATAGTATAGTATGTCGAAAAAAGTGAAAAAAAGTCATATTATAGTATGTCAAAAAAGTGATAAAAAAGTCATAGTATAGTATGTCGAAAAAATGATCATATTATAGTATGTCGAAAAAAGTGAAAAAAAGTCATAGTATAGTATGTCGAAAAAAGTGATAAAAAGAAAAAAGTCATAGTATAGTATGTCGAAAAAAGTGATAAAAAGTCATAGTATAGTATGTCGAAAACGTTACCACAGTATAGTATGTCGAAAAAAGTGTTAAAAAAGTCATAGTATAGTATGTCGAAAAAAGTCATAATATAGTATGTCGAAAAAAGTGATAAAAAGTCATAGTATAGCATGCGAAAAAATTATCACAGTAGGCTATAGTATGTCGATAGTACGAAAAAAGTCATAGCATAGTATTTCGAAAAAAGTGATAAAAAAGTCATAATATACTATGTCGAAAAAAGTGATAAAAAAGTCATAGTATAGTATGTCGAAAAAAGTGATATAAAAGTCATAATATACTATGTCGAAAAAAGTGATAAAAAAGTCATATTATAGTAAGTCGAAAAAAGTGATAAAAATGTATATAGTATAGTATGTCGGAAAAAGTGATAAAAAGAAAAAAGTCATAGTATAGGCTAGTATGTCGAAAAAAGTCATATTATAGTATGTCGAAAAAGGTGATAAAAAAGTCATATTATAGTATGTCGAAAAAAAAGTGATAAAAAAGTTATAATATAGTATGTCGAAAAAATGATCATAGTATAGTATGTCGAAAAAAGTGCTAAAATAGTCATAGTATAGTATGTCGAAAAAATGATCATAGTATAATATGTCGAAAAAAGTGATAAAAAAGTCATAGTATAGTATGTTGAAAAAATTATCACAGTATAGTATGTCGATAGTACGAAAAAAGTCATAGTATAGTATGTCGAAAAAAGTGATAAAAAAGTCATAATATACTATGTCAAAAATAGTGATAAAAAGTCATATTATAGTATGTCGAAAAAAGTGATAAAAAAGTCACAGTATAGTATGTCTAAAAAAGTCATAATATAGTATGTCTAAAAAAGTGTTAAAAAGAAAAAAGTCATAGTATAGTATGTCGAAAAAAGTGATAAAAAAGTCATAGTATGATATGTCGAAAAAAGTGATAAAAAGTCACATTATAGTATGTCGAAAAAATGATCATAGTATAGTATGTCGAAAAAAGTGATAAAAAGTCATAGTATAGTATGTCGAAAAAATTATCACAGTATAGTATGTCGATAGTACGAAAAAAGTCATAGTATAGTATGTCGAAAAAAATGATAAAAAAGTCATAATTTACTATGTCGAAAAAAGTGATAAAAAAGTCATGATATACTATGTCGAAAAAAGTGATAAAAAAGTCATAGTATAGTATGTCGAAAAAAGTGTTAAAAAGAAAAAAGTCATAGTATAGTATGTCGAAAAAAGTGATAAAAAAGTCATAGTATAGTATGTCGAAAAAAGTGATAAAAAGTCATATTATAGTATGTCGAAAAAAGTTATAAGAAAGTAATAGTATAGTATGTCGAAAAAAGTCATAGTATAGTATGTCGAAAAAAGTGATAAAAAGAAAAAAGTCATAGTATAGTATGTCGAAAAAAGTGATAAAAAGTCATAGTATAGTATGTCAAAAAAATTATAACAGTATAGTATGTCGAAAAAAGTGATAAAAACAGTTATAGTATAGGATGTCGAAAAAAGTGATGAAAAAGTCATAGCATAGTATGTCGAATAAAGTGATAAAAATGTCATAGTTAAGTATTTCGAAAAAAGTGATAAAAAGTCATAGTATAGTATGTCGAAAAAATGATCATAGTATAGTATGTCGAAAAAAGTCATAATATAGTATGTCGAAAAAAGTGATAAAAAGTCATAGTATAGCATGTCGAAAAAATTATCACAGTAGGCTATAGTATGTCGATAGTACGAAAAAAGTCATAGCATAGTATGTCTAAAAAAGTGATAAAAAGTCATATTATAGTATGTGGAAAAAAGTTATAAAAAAGTAATAGTATAGAATGTCGAAAAAAGTCATAGTATAGGATGTCAAAAAAAGAGAAAAAAAGTCATAATATACTATGTCGAAAAAAGTGATCAAAAAGTCATAGTATAGTATGTCGAAAAAAGTCATATTATAGTATGTCGAAAAAAGTGATAAAAAGAAAAAGGTCATAGTATAGTATGTCGAAAAAAGTGATAAAAAGAAAAAGGTCATAGTATAGTATGTCGAAAAAAGTGATAAAAAGTCATAGTATAGTATGTCAAAAAAATGATCATAGTATAGTATGTCGAAAAAAGTGAAAAAAAGTCATATTATAGTATGTCAAAAATGTGATAAAAAAGTCATAGTATAGTATGTCGAAAAAATGATCATAGTATAGTATGTCGAAAAAAGTGAAAAAAGTCATAGTATAGTATGTCGAAAAAAGTGATAAAAAGAAAAAAGTCACAGTATAGTATGTCGAAAAAAGTGATAAAAAGTCATAGTATAGTATGTCGGAAAAGTTATCACAGTATAGTATGTCGAAAAAAGTGTTAAAAAAGTCATAGTATAGTATGTCAAAAAAAGTCATAATATAGTATGTCGAAAAAAGTGATAAAAAGTCATAGTATAGCATGCGAAAAAATTATCACAGTAGGCTATAGTATGTCGATAGTACGAAAAAAGTCATAGCATAGTATTTCGAAAAAAGTTATAAAAAATTCATAATATACTATGTCGAAAAAAGTGATAAAAAAGTCATAGTATAGTATGTCGAAAAAAGTCATAGTATAGTATGTCGAAAAAAGTGATATAAAAGTCATAATATACTATGTCGAAAAAAGTGATAAAAAGGTCATAATATACTATGTCGAAAAAAGTGATAAAAAAGTCATAGTATGTCGAAAAAAGTGATAAAAAGAAAAAAGTCATAGTATAGGCTAGTATGTCGAAAAAAGTCATATTATAGTATGTCTATAAAAGTGATAAAAGGTCATAGTATAGTATGTCAAAAAAATTATCACAGGTATAGTATGTCGAAAAAAGTGATAAAAAAGTTATAATATAGTATGTCGAAAAAATGATCATAGTATAGTATGTCGAAAAAAGTGCTAAAATAGTCATAGTATAGTATGTCGAAAAAATGATCATAGTATAATATGTCGAAAAAAGTGATAAAAAAGTCATAGTATAGTATGTTGAAAAGATTATCACAGTATAGTATGTCGATAGTACGAAAAAAGTCATAGTATAGTATGTCGAAAAAAGTGATAAAAAAGTCATAATATACTATGTCAAAAATAGTGATAAAAAGTCATATTATAGTATGTCGAAAAAAGTGATAAAAAAGTCACAGTATAGTATGTCTAAAAAAGTCATAATATAGTATGTCTAAAAAAGTGATAAAAAGTCATAGTATAGTATGTCGAAAAAATTATCACAGTATAGTATGTCGATAGTACGAAAAAAGTCATAGTATAGTATGTCGAAAAAAGTGATAACAAAGTCATAATATACTATGTCGAAAAAAGTGATAAAAAAGTCATAATATACTATGTCGAAAAAAGTGATAAAAAAGTCATAGTATAGTATGTCGAAAAAAGTGTTAAAAAGAAAAAAGTCATAGTATAGTATGTCGAAAAAAGTGATAAAAAAAGTCATAGTATGTCGAAAAAATTATCATAGTATAGCATGTCGAAAAAAGTGATAAAAAAGTCATAGTATAGTATGTCTAAAAAAGTGATAAAAAGTCATATTATAGTATGTGGAAAAAAGTTATAAGAAAGTAATAGTATAGTATGTCGAAAAAAGTCATAGTATAGGATGTCAAAAAAAGTGATATAAAAGTCATAGTATAGTATGTCGAAAAAAGTCATATTATAGTATGTCGAAAAAAGTGATAAAAAGAAAAAGGTCATAGTATAGTATGTCGAAAAAAGTGATAAAAAGAAAAAGGTCATAGTATAGTATGTCGAAAAAAGTGATAAAAAGTCATAGTATAGTATGTCAAAAAAATGATCATAGTATAGTATGTCGAAAAAAGTGAAAAAAAGTCATATTATAGTATGTCAAAAATGTGATAAAAAAGTCATAGTATAGTATGTCGAAAAAATGATCATAGTATAGTATGTCGAAAAAAGTGAAAAAAGTCATAGTATAGTATGTCGAAAAAAGTGATAAAAAGAAAAAAGTCACAGTATAGTATGTCGAAAAAAGTGATAAAAAGTCATAGTATAGTATGTCGGAAAAGTTATCACAGTATAGTATGTCGAAAAAAGTGTTAAAAAAGTCATAGTATAGTATGTCAAAAAAAGTCATAATATAGTATGTCGAAAAAAGTGATAAAAAGTCATAGTATAGCATGCGAAAAAATTATCACAGTAGGCTATAGTATGTCGATAGTACGAAAAAAGTCATAGCATAGTATTTCGAAAAAAGTTATAAAAAATTCATAATATACTATGTCGAAAAAAGTGATAAAAAAGTCATAGTATAGTATGTCGAAAAAAGTCATAGTATAGTATGTCGAAAAAAGTGATATAAAAGTCATAATATACTATGTCGAAAAAAGTGATAAAAAGGTCATAATATACTATGTCGAAAAAAGTGATAAAAAAGTCATAGTATGTCGAAAAAAGTGATAAAAAGAAAAAAGTCATAGTATAGGCTAGTATGTCGAAAAAAGTCATATTATAGTATGTCTATAAAAGTGATAAAAGGTCATAGTATAGTATGTCAAAAAAATTATCACAGGTATAGTATGTCGAAAAAAGTGATAAAAAAGTCATATTATAGTATGTCGAAAAAAAGTGATAAAAAGAAAAAAGTCATAGTATAGTATGTCGAAAAAAGTGATAAAAACAGTTATAGTATAGTATGTCGGAAAAAGTGATAAAAAAGTCATAGTATAGGATGTCGAAAAAAGTGATGAAAAAGTCATAGCATAGTATGTCGAATAAAGTCATTATAGTATGTCGAAAAAAGTGATAAAAATGTCATAGTTAAGTATTTCGAAAAAAGTGATAAAAAGTCATAGTATAGTATGTCGAAAAAATTATCATAGTATAGTATGTCGAAAAAAGTGAAAAAAAAGTCATATTATAGTATGTCAAAAAAGTGATAAAAAAGTCATAGTATTGTATGTCGAAAAAATGATTATAGTATAGTATGTCGAAAAAAGTGATAAAAAGAAAAAAGTCATAGTATGTCGAAGAAAGTGATAAAAAGTCACAGTATATATGTCGAAAAAGTTATCACAGTATAGTATGTCGAAAAAAGTGCTAAAAAAAGTCATATTATAGTAAGTCGAAAAAAGTGATAAAAGGTCATAGTATAGTATGTCGAAAAAATTATCACAGTATAGTATGTCGAAAAAAGTGATAAAAAAGTCATATTATAGTATGTGGAAAAAAGTTATAAAAAAGTAATAGTATAGAATGTCGAAAAAAGTCATAGTATAGGATGTCAAAAATAGTGATAAAAAGTCATATTATAGTATGTCGAAAAAAAGTGATAAAAAAGTCACAGTATAGTATGTCGAAAAAAGTCATAATATAGTATGTCTAAAAAAGTGTTAAAAAGAAAAAAGTCATAGTATAGTATGTCGAAAAAAGTGATAAAAAAGTCATAGTATAATATGTCGAAAAAAGTGATAAAAAGTCACATTATAGTATGTCGAAAAAATGATCATAGTATAGTATGTCGAAAAAAGTGATAAAAAAGTCATAGTATAGTATGTCTAAAAAAGTGATAAAAAGTCATATTATAGTATGTGGAAAAAAGTTATAAAAAAGTAATAGTATAGAATGTCGAAAAAAGTCATAGTATAGGATGTCAAAAAAAGAGAAAAAAAGTCATAATATACTATGTCGAAAAAAGTGATCAAAAAGTCATAGTATAGTATGTCGAAAAAAGTCATATTATAGTATGTCGAAAAAAGTGATAAAAAGAAAAAGGTCATAGTATAGTATCTCGAAAAAAGTGATAAAAAGAAAAAGGTCATAGTATAGTATGTCGAAAAAAGTGATAAAAAGTCATAGTATAGTATGTCAAAAATGTGATAAAAAAGTCATAGTATAGTATGTCGAAAAAATGATCATAGTATAGTATGTCGAAAAAAGTGAAAAAAGTCATAGTATAGTATGTCGAAAAAAGTGATAAAAAGAAAAAAGTCATAGTATAGTATGTCGAAAAAAGTGATAAAAAGTCATAGTATAGTATGTTGAAAAAATTATCACAGTATAGTACCGGTATGTCAAAAAAGTGATAAAAAAGTCATAGTATAGTATGTCGAAAAAAGTGTTAAAAAGAAAAAAGTCATAGTATAGTATGTCGAAAAAAGTGATGAAAAAGTCATAGTATAGTATGTCGAAAACATTATCATAGTATAGCATGTCGAAAAAAAGTGATAAAAAAGTCATAGTATAGTATGTCTAAAAAAGTGATAAAAAGTCATATTATAGTATGTGGAAAAAAGTTATAAGAAAGTAATAGTATAGTATGTCGAAAAAAGTCATAGTATAGGATGTCAAAAAAAGTGATAAAAAAGTCATAGTATAGTATGTCGAAAAAAGTCATATTATAGTATGTCGAAAAAAGTGATAAAAAGAAAAAAGTCATAGTATAGTATGTCGAAAAAAGTGATAAAAACAGTTATAGTATAGTATGTCGGAAAAAGTGATAAAAAAGTCATAGTATAGGATGTCGAAAAAAGTGATGAAAAAGTCATAGCATAGTATGTCGAATAAAGTCATTATAGTATGTCGAAAAAAGTGATAAAAATGTCATAGTTAAGTATTTCGAAAAAAGTGATAAAAAGTCATAGTATAGTATGTCGAAAAAATTATCATAGTATAGTATGTCGAAAAAAGTGAAAAAAGTCATATTATAGTATGTCAAAAAAGTGATAAAAAAGTCATAGTATTGTATGTCGAAAAAATGATTATAGTATAGTATGTCGAAAAAAGTGATAAAAAGAAAAAAGTCATAGTATGTCGAAGAAAGTGATAAAAAGTCACAGTATATATGTCGAAAAAGTTATCACAGTATAGTATGTCGAAAAAAGTGCTAAAAAAAGTCATATTATAGTAAGTCGAAAAAAGTGATAAAAGGTCATAGTATAGTATGTCGAAAAAATTATCACAGTATAGTATGTCGAAAAAAGTGATAAAAAAGTCATATTATAGTATGTGGAAAAAAGTTATAAAAAAGTAATAGTATAGAATGTCGAAAAAAGTCATAGTATAGGATGTCAAAAATAGTGATAAAAAGTCATATTATAGTATGTCGAAAAAAAGTGATAAAAAAGTCACAGTATAGTATGTCGAAAAAAGTCATAATATAGTATGTCTAAAAAAGTGTTAAAAAGAAAAAAGTCATAGTATAGTATGTCGAAAAAAGTGATAAAAAAGTCATAGTATAATATGTCGAAAAAAGTGATAAAAAGTCACATTATAGTATGTCGAAAAAATGATCATAGTATAGTATGTCGAAAAAAGTGATAAAAAAGTCATAGTATAGTATGTCTAAAAAAGTGATAAAAAGTCATATTATAGTATGTGGAAAAAAGTTATAAAAAAGTAATAGTATAGAATGTCGAAAAAAGTCATAGTATAGGATGTCAAAAAAAGAGAAAAAAAGTCATAATATACTATGTCGAAAAAAGTGATCAAAAAGTCATAGTATAGTATGTCGAAAAAAGTCATATTATAGTATGTCGAAAAAAGTGATAAAAAGAAAAAGGTCATAGTATAGTATGTCGAAAAAAGTGATAAAAAGTCATAGTATAGTATGTCAAAAATGTGATAAAAAAGTCATAGTATAGTATGTCGAAAAAATGATCATAGTATAGTATGTCGAAAAAAGTGAAAAAAGTCATAGTATAGTATGTCGAAAAAAGTGATAAAAAGAAAAAAGTCATAGTATAGTATGTCGAAAAAAGTGATAAAAAGTCATAGTATAGTATGTCGGAAAAGTTATCACAGTATAGTATGTCGAAAAAAGTGTTAAAAAAGTCATAGTACAGTATGTCAAAAAAAGTCATAATATAGTATGTCGAAAAAAGTGATAAAAAGTCATAGTATAGCATGCGAAAAAATTATCACAGTAGGCTATAGTATGTCGATAGTACGAAAAAAGTCATAGCATAGTATTTCGAAAAAAGTTATAAAAAATTCATAATATACTATGTCGAAAAAAGTGATAAAAAAGTCATAGTATAGTATGTCGAAAAAAGTCATAGTATAGTATGTCGAAAAAAGTGATATAAAAGTCATAATATACTATGTCGAAAAAAGTGATAAAAAGGTCATAATATACTATGTCGAAAAAAGTGATAAAAAAGTCATAGTATGTCGAAAAAAGTGATAAAAAGAAAAAAGTCATAGTATAGGCTAGTATGTCGAAAAAAGTCATATTATAGTATGTCTATAAAAGTGATAAAAGGTCATAGTATAGTATGTCAAAAAAATGATCACAGGTATAGTATGTCGAAAAAAGTGATAAAAAAGTCATATTATAGTATGTCGAAAAAAAGTGATAAAAAAGTTATAATATAGTATGTCCAAAAAAAATTATCACAGTATAGTATGTCGATAGTACGAAAAAAGTCATAGTATAGTATGTCGAAAAAAAGTGATAAAAAAGTCATAATATACTATGTCAAAAATAGTGATAAAAAGTCATATAGTATGTCGAAAAAAGTGATAAAAAAAGTCACAGTATAGTATGTCTAAAAAAGTCATAATATAGTATGTCTAAAAAAGTGATAAAAAGTCATAGTATAGTATGTCGAAAAAAGTGATAAAAAAGTCATAATATACTATGTCGAAAAAAGTGATAAAAAAGTCATAGTATAGTATGTCGAAAAAAGTGATAAAAAAGTCATAGTATAGTATGTCGAAAAAAGTGATAAAAAAGTCATAGTATAGTATGTCGAAAAAAGTGATAAAAAAGTCATAGTATAGTATGTCGAAAAAAGTGTTAAAAAGAAAAAAGTCATAGTATAGTATGTCGAAAAAAGTGATAAAAAAAGTCATAGTATGTCGAAAAAATTATCATAGTATAGCATGTCGAAAAAAGTGATAAAAAAGTCATAGTATAGTATGTTGAAAAAAGTGATAAGTCATAGTATAGTATGTCAAAGTGATAAAAGTCATAGTGTAGAAAGTATGTCGAAAAAAGTGATAAAAAAGTCATAGTATGTTGAAAAAAGTCATAGTATAGTATGTCGAAAAAAGTGATAAAAAAGTCATAGTATAGTATGTCGAAATAACTATCATAGTATAGTATGTCGAAAACAGTTACAAAAGTCATAGTATAGTATGTTGAAAAAAGTGATAAAGTTATATTATGTCAGTCATCTTTTAGTATGTCGAAAAAAGTCATAGCATAGTACGTCGAAAAAAGTGAACAGTACAGTATGTCGAAAAAAGTCATAGTATGTCGAAAAAAGTGATAAAGTCATAGTATGAAAAAAGTCATAGTATAGTATGTCGAAAAAAGTCATATTATAGTATGTCGAAAAAAGATAAAGTTATAGTATAGTATGTCGAAAAAAGTGAAAAAAAGTCATAGCATAGTACGTCGAAAAAAGTGAAGTAATAGTACAGTATGTCGAATAAAGTGATAAAGTCATAGTATGAAAAGTCATAGTATTGTATGTCGAAAAAAGTTAGTATAGTATGTCGAAAAAATTATAATATTTTAGTATGTCGAAAAAATTCATAGTATAGCATGTTGAAAAAAGTGATAAAAAAGTCATAGTATAGTATGTCGAAAAAATTGATAAAAGTCATAGTGTAGTATGTCAAAATAAAGTCATAGTGTGTGTTACGGCCCTTAGGCCGTATGTGTGTGTCTGCCCTCCACAGGTCCTGTGTGTGTGTGTGTGTGCACACCTGTCTCCAGTTGGCATGCAATTAGTGTGCACACCGGTTGGCAATCAGCAGGAGAGTGGGAGTTGGTAAAAAGGACAGAACAGGCAGACTGATGTGAAGCGTGTGGAGAGCAGACTGGTGTGAAGCGTGTGGAGAGCAGACTGGTCGTCTCCATACATACAGCTTACCAGAGCTGGGTGATACTGCAGCGGCGTTCGTGGAGTTCCTGTAGTAGCAGCGTGCATCCAATTCGACCCTTGTGCCGGAGGCTACTCTCTCAGTGGAGAGAGAGTGGTAAATGCTGAAGCGTTTGTTTCCTTTGTTTGTAGTTGACCTCTGTTGTACCAGTTTTTTGAGAGTTACCTTTTTGTTGTACCTTTTGGCTAATTACCCTTGTAATTAAACGCCACACTTGCACATGAACTGGTCTCCTTTGTTCCTTCAACCTGAAATGGTTTTATTATTGTCACTAACCTCCTCCTCCCCTGGACTTTCCATTGGAGGTTCGTAACAGTGTAGTATGTCGAAAAAAGTGATAAAAAGTCATAGTAAAGTATGTCGAAAAAAGTCATAGTATAGTATGTCGAAAAAAGTGATAAAGTCATAGCATAGAATGTCGAAAAGTCATATTATAGTATGTCGAAAAGTGATAAAAATGTCATAGTATAGTATGTCGAAAAAAGTGATAAAAAAGTCATATTTTAGTATGTCGAAAAAAGTGATAAAAATGTCATAGTATAGTATGTCGAAAAAAGTGATAAAAAGTTATAGTATAGTATGTCAAACATATTTTAGTATGTCGAAAAAAGTGATAAAAAAGTCATAGTATAATATATGTCGAAAAAAGTCATATTATAGTATGTCGAAAAAAATGATAAAAATGTCATAGTATAGTATTTCCAAAAAAGTGATGAAAAAAGTCATTGTATAGTATGTCGAAAAAAGTCATACTATAGTATGCCAAAAAAAGTGATAAAAAAGTCATAGTATAGTATGTCGAAAGAAGTCATCGTATGTCGAAAAAAGTGATAAAGACATAGTATGTCGAAAAAAGTCATATTTTAGTATGTCAAAAAAGTCAGTGCAGTATGTCGAAAAAAGTGATAAAAAGTCATAGTATAGTATTTCCAAAAAAGTGATGAAAAAAGTCATTGTATAGTATGTCGAAAAAAGTCATACTATAGTATGCCAAAAAAAGTGATAAAAAAGTCATAGTATAGTATGTCGAAAAAAGTGATAAAAATGCCATAGTATAGTATGTCGAAAAAAGTGATAAAAAAGTCATAGCATAGTATGTCGAAAAAACTATCATGGTATAGTATGTCGAAAAAAGTGATAAAAAGTCATAGTGTAATATGTCAAAAAAAGTCATTGTATAGTATGTCGAAAAAAGTGATAAAAAATGTCATAGTATAGTATGTCGAAAAAAGAGATAAAAAGTCATAGTATAGTATGTCGAAAAAAGTCATATTTTAGTATGTCAAAAAAAGTCATAGTACAGTATGTCGTAAAAAGTGATAAAAAGTCATAGTATAGTATGTGGAAAAAAGTCATAGTATAGTATGTCGAAAAAAGTGATGAAAAAAGTCATAGTATAGTATGTCGAAAAAACGTCATACTATAGAATGCCAAATAAAGTGATAAAAAAGTCATAGTATAGTATGTCGAAAAAAGTCATACTATAGTATGCCAAAAAAAGTGATAAAAAAGTCATAGTATAGTATGTCGAAAAAAGTGATAGTATAGTATGTCGAAAAAAGTTATAGTATAGTATGTCAAAAAAAGTCATAGTATAGTATGTCGAAAAAAGTGATAAAGTAATAGTACAGTATGTCGAAAAAAGTGATAAAAAGTCATAGTATAGTATGTCGAAAAAAGTCATAGTATAGTATTTCTAAAAAAGTGATAAAGTAATAGTACAGTATGTCGAAAAAAGTGATAAAAAGTTATAGTATAGTATGTCGAAAACATTATCATATTTTAGTATGTCGAAAAAAGTGATAAAAAAGTTATAGTGTAGTAAGTCGAAAAAAGTCATATTTTAGTATGTCAAAAAAGTCATTGTACAGTATGTCGAAAAAAGTGATAAAAAAGTCATAGTATAATATATGTCGAAAAAAGTCATATTATAGTATGTCGAAAAAAATGATAAAAATGTCATAGTATAGTATGTCGAAAAAAGTCATATTATAGTATGTCGAAAAAAGTGATAAAAAAGTCACTGTATAGTATGTCGAAAAAAGTCATATTTTATTATGTCAAAAAAGTCATAGTGCAGTATGTCGAAAAAAGTGATAAAAAAGTCATAGTATAGTATTTCCAAAAAAGTGATGAAAAAAGTCATTGTATAGTATGTCGAAAAAAGTCATACTATAGTATGCCAAAAAAAGTGATAAAAAAGTCATAGTATAGTATGTCGAAAAAAGTTTTAAAAATGCCATAGTATAGTATGTCGAAAAAAGTCATAGTATAGTATGTCGAAAAAAGTGATAAAAAAGTCATAGTATAGTGATAGGTTGACATTCCAGCATTCAAGGTTTAAATGTAGCTTGTATGGGTGAAGGACAAGAGTTATTTACAACATGCATGTGCTCACCTATTATAAGGTTGTCATGGTCAGGACTAAAGCGTCAGGTAACAGAGTTGTCCATATAAGGTGTGGAGGCTATTTTGTGTAACCACCAAGTTGTATAAGTACTGTTCACTTTCATGTTACTTCAGACACTATGGATACATAAGTCTTGTGTGTGTACATGGTCTCTCCTTTGTTCAGATTGTTGAATAAAGTATCAAATTACTCTCCTTGATGTCATCTGCTTTGTGACGGATAAAATGTCTCCTCTTCACTTCACTCAGTAATCATTTATTTATTACATATAGTATGTTGAAAAAAGTCATATTATAGTATGTCGAAAAAAGTGATAAAAAAGTCATAGTATAGTATTTCCAAAAAAGTGATGAAAAAAGTCATTGTATAGTATGTCGAAAAAAGTCATACTATAGTATGCCAAAAAAAGTGATAAAAAAGTCATAGTATAGTATGTCGAAAAAAGTGATAAAAATGCCATAGTATAGTATGTCAAAAAAAGTCATAGTATAGTATGTCGAAAAAAGTGATAAAAAAGTCATAGCATAGTATGTCGCAAAAACTATCATGGTATAGTATGTCGAAAAAAGTGATAAAAAGTCATAGTGTAGTATGTCAAAAAAAGTCATTGTATAGTATGTCGAAAAAAGTGATAAAAAATGTCATAGTATAGTATGTCGAAAAAGGTGATAAAAAAGCCATAGTATAGTATGTCGAAAAAAGTCCTAGTATAGTATGTCGAAAAAAGTGATAAAAAAGTCATAGTATAGTATGTCGAAAAAAGTGATAAAAAAGTCACAGTATAGTATGTCGAAAAAGTCATATTTTAGTATGTCAAAAAAAGTCATAGTACAGTATGTCGAAAAAAGTGATAAAAAGTTATAGTATAGTATGTCGAATAAAGCCATTGTATAGTATGTCGAAAAAAGTGATAAAAATGCCATAATATAGTATGTCGAAAAAAGTCCTAGTATAGTATGTCGAAAAAAGTGATAAAAAAGTCATAGTATAGTATGTCGAAAAAAGTGATAAAAATGCCATAGCATAGTATGTCGAAAAAACTATCATGGTATAGTATGTCGAAAAAAGTGATAAAAAGTCATAGTGTAGTATGTCAAAAAAGTCATAGTATAGAATGTCGAAAAAAGTGATAAAAATGTCATAGTATAGTATGTCGAAAAAACTATCATGGTATAGTATGTCGAAAAAAAGTGATAAAAAGTCATAGTGTAGTATGTCAAAAAAAGTCATAGTATAGAATGTCGAAAAAAGTGATAAAAATGTCATAGTATAGTATGTCGAAAAAAGTTATAGTATACTATGTCGAAAAAAGCCATAGTATAGTATGTCAAAAAAAGTGATGAAAAAGGTCATAGTATAGTATGTCGAATAAAGTCATACTATAGTATCCCAAAAAAAGTGATAAAAAAGTCATAGTATAGTATGTCGAAAAAAGTGATAAAAAAGTCATAGTATAGTATGTTGAAAAAAGTGAAAAAAATGTCATAGTATAGTATGTCGAAAAAAGTGATAAAAAAGTCACAGTATAGTATGTCGAAAAAAGTCATATTTTAGTATGTCAAAAAAAGTCATAGTACAGTATTTCGAAAAAAGTGATAAAAAGTCATAGTATAGTATGTCGAAAAAAGTCATAGTATAGTATGTCGAAAAAAGTGATAAAAAAAGTCATAGTGCAGTATGTCGAAAAAAGTGATAAAAAGTCATAGTATAGTATGTCGAAAAAAGTCATAGTACAGTATTTCGAAAAAAGTGATAAAAAGTCATAGTATAGTATGTTGAAAAAAGTCATAGTATAGTATGTCGAAAAAAGTGATGAAAAAAGTCATAGTGCAGTATGTCGAAAAAAGTGATAAAAAGTCATAGTATAGTATGTCGAAAAAAGTCATAGTATAGTATGTCGAAAAAAGTGATAAAAAAGTTATAGTATAGTATGTCGAAAAAAGTGATCAAAAAGTTATAGTATAGTATGTCGAATAAAGCCATTGCATAGTATGTCGAAAAAAGTGATAAAAATGCCATAGTATAGTATGTCAAAAAAGTGATAAAAAAGTCATAGTATAGTATGTCGAAAAAAGTGATAAAAAAGTCATAGTATAGTATGTCGAAAAAAGTGATAAAAAGTCACAGTATAGTATGTCGAAAAAAGTCATATTTTAGTATGTCAAAAAAAGTCATAGTACAGTATGTCGAAAAAAGTGATAAAAAGTCATAGTATAGTATGTCGAAAAAAGTCATAGTATAGTATGTCGAAAAAAGTGATGAAAAAAGTCATTGTATAGTATGTCGAAAAAAGTCATACTACAGTATGCCAAAAAAAGTGATAGAAAAGTAATAGTATAGTATGTTGAAAAAAGTGATAAAAATGCCATAGTATAGTATGTCGAAAAAAGTCATAGTATAGTATGTCGAAAAAAGTGATAAAAAAGTCATAGCATAGTATGTCGAAAAAACTATCATGGTATAGTATGTCGAAATAAGTGATAAAAAGTCATAGTGTAGTATGTCAAAAAAAGTCATAGTATAGTATGTCGAAAAAAGTTATAGTATAGTATGTCAAAAAAAGTGATGAAAAAGGTCATAGTATAGTATGTCGAAAAAAGTCATACTATAGTATCCCAAAAAAAGTGATAAAAAAGTCATAGTATAGTATGTCGAAAAAAGTGATAAAAATGCCATAGTATAGTATGTCGAAAAAAGTCCTAGTATAGTATGTCGAAAAAAGTGATAAGAAAGTCATAGTATAGTATGTTTAAAAAAATGTCATAGTATAGTATGTCGAAAAAAGTGATAAAAATGCCATAGTATAGTATGTCGAAAAAAGTCATAGTATAGTATGTCGAAAAAAGTGATAAAAAAGTCATAGCATAGTATGTCGAAAAAACTATCATGGTATAGTATGTCGAAAAAAGTGATAAAAAGTCATAGTGTAGTATGTCAAAAAAAGTCATAGTATAGTATGTCGAAAAAAGTTATAGTATAGTATGTCAAAAAAAGCCATAGTATAGTATGTCAAAAAAAGTGATGAAAAAGGTCATAGTATAGTATGTCGAAAAAAGTCATACTATAGTATCCCAAAAAAAGTGATAAAAAAGTCATAGTATAGTATGTCGAAAAAAGTGATAAAAATGCCATAGTATAGTATGTCGAAAAAAGTCCTAGTATAGTATGTCGAAAAAAGTGATAAAAAAAGTCATAGTATAGTATGTTTAAAAAAATGTCATAGTATAGTATGTCGAAAAAAGTGATAAAAAAGTCATAGTATAGTATGTCGAAAAAAAGTGATAAAAAAGTCACAGTATAGTATGTCGAAAAAAAGTCATATTTTAGTATGTCAAAAAAAGTCATAGTACAGTATGTCGAAAAAAGTGATAAAAAGTCATAGTATAGTATGTCGAAAAAAGTGATGAAAAAAGTCATAGTATAGTATGTCGAAAAAAGTCATACTATAGTATGCCAATAAAAGTGATATAAAAGTCATAGTATAGTATGTCGAAAAAAGTGATAAAAATGCCATAGTATAGTATGTCGAAAAAAGTGATAAAAAAGTCATAGCATAGTATGTCTAAAAAACTATCATGGTATAGTATGTCGAAAAAAGTGATAAAAAGTCATAGTGTAGTATGTCAAAAAAAGTCCTAGTATAGTATGTCGAAAAAAGTGATAAAAAAGTCACAGTATAGTATGTCGAAAAAAGTCATATTTTAGTATGTCAAAAAAAGTCATAGTACAGTATGTCGAAAAAAGTGATAAAAAGTAATTGTATAGTATGTCGAAAAAAGTCATAGTATAGTATGTCGAAAAAAGTGATGAAAAAAGTCATAGTATAGTATGTCGAAAAAAGTCATACTATAGTATGCCAAAAAAGTGATATAAAAGTCATAGTATAGTATGTCGAAAAAAGTGATAAAAATGCCATAGTATAGTGTGTCGAAAAAAGTCATAGTATAGTATGTCGAAAAAAGTGATAAAAAAAGTCATAGCATAGTATGTCTAAAAAACTATCATGGTATAGTATGTCTAAAAAAGTGATAAAAAGTCATAGTATAGTATGTCGAAAAAAGTGATGAAAAAGTTATTAGTATAGTATGTCGAAAAAAGTGATAAAAATGTCATAGTATGTCGAAAAAAGTCCAAGTATAGTATGTCGAAAAAAGTGATAAAAAAGTCATAGTATAGTATGTCGAAAAAAGTGATAAAAATGCCATAGCATAGTATGTCGAAAAAACTATCATGGTATAGTATGTCGAAAAAAGTGATAAAAAGTCATAGTGTAGTATGTCAAAAAAGTCATAGTATAGAATGTCGAAAAAAGTGATAAAAATGTCATAGTATAGTATGTCGAAAAAACTATCATGGTATAGTATGTCGAAAAAAAGTGATAAAAAGTCATAGTGTAGTATGTCAAAAAAAGTCATAGTATAGAATGTCGAAAAAAGTGATAAAAATGTCATAGTATAGTATGTCGAAAAAAGTTATAGTATACTATGTCGAAAAAAGCCATAGTATAGTATGTCAAAAAAAGTGATGAAAAAGGTCATAGTATAGTATGTCGAATAAAGTCATACTATAGTATCCCAAAAAAAGTGATAAAAAAGTCATAGTATAGTATGTCGAAAAAAGTGATAAAAAAGTCATAGTATAGTATGTTGAAAAAAGTGAAAAAAATGTCATAGTATAGTATGTCGAAAAAAGTGATAAAAAAGTCACAGTATAGTATGTCGAAAAAAGTCATATTTTAGTATGTCAAAAAAAGTCATAGTACAGTATTTCGAAAAAAGTGATAAAAAGTCATAGTATAGTATGTCGAAAAAAGTCATAGTATAGTATGTCGAAAAAAGTGATAAAAAAAGTCATAGTGCAGTATGTCGAAAAAAGTGATAAAAAGTCATAGTATAGTATGTCGAAAAAAGTCATAGTACAGTATTTCGAAAAAAGTGATAAAAAGTCATAGTATAGTATGTCGAAAAAAGTCATAGTATAGTATGTCGAAAAAAGTGATGAAAAAAGTCATAGTGCAGTATGTCGAAAAAAGTGATAAAAAGTCATAGTATAGTATGTCGAAAAAAGTCATAGTATAGTATGTCGAAAAAAGTGATAAAAAAGTTATAGTATAGTATGTCGAAAAAAGTGATCAAAAAGTTATAGTATAGTATGTCGAATAAAGCCATTGCATAGTATGTCGAAAAAAGTGATAAAAATGCCATAGTATAGTATGTCAAAAAAGTGATAAAAAAGTCATAGTATAGTATGTCGAAAAAAGTGATAAAAAAGTCATAGTATAGTATGTCGAAAAAAGTGATAAAAAGTCACAGTATAGTATGTCGAAAAAAGTCATATTTTAGTATGTCAAAAAAAGTCATAGTACAGTATGTCGAAAAAAGTGATAAAAAGTCATAGTATAGTATGTCGAAAAAAGTCATAGTATAGTATGTCGAAAAAAGTGATGAAAAAAGTCATTGTATAGTATGTCGAAAAAAGTCATACTACAGTATGCCAAAAAAAGTGATAGAAAAGTAATAGTATAGTATGTTGAAAAAAGTGATAAAAATGCCATAGTATAGTATGTCGAAAAAAGTCATAGTATAGTATGTCGAAAAAAGTGATAAAAAAGTCATAGCATAGTATGTCGAAAAAACTATCATGGTATAGTATGTCGAAATAAGTGATAAAAAGTCATAGTGTAGTATGTCAAAAAAAGTCATAGTATAGTATGTCGAAAAAAGTTATAGTATAGTATGTCGAAAAAAGCCATAGTATAGTATGTCAAAAAAAGTGATGAAAAAGGTCATAGTATAGTATGTCGAAAAAAGTCATACTATAGTATCCCAAAAAAAGTGATAAAAAAGTCATAGTATAGTATGTCGAAAAAAGTGATAAAAATGCCATAGTATAGTATGTCGAAAAAAGTCCTAGTATAGTATGTCGAAAAAAGTGATAAGAAAGTCATAGTATAGTATGTTTAAAAAAATGTCATAGTATAGTATGTCGAAAAAAGTGATAAAAATGCCATAGTATAGTATGTCGAAAAAAGTCATAGTATAGTATGTCGAAAAAAGTGATAAAAAAGTCATAGCATAGTATGTCGAAAAAACTATCATGGTATAGTATGTCGAAAAAAGTGATAAAAAGTCATAGTGTAGTATGTCAAAAAAAGTCATAGTATAGTATGTCGAAAAAAGTTATAGTATAGTATGTCAAAAAAAGCCATAGTATAGTATGTCAAAAAAAGTGATGAAAAAGGTCATAGTATAGTATGTCGAAAAAAGTCATACTATAGTATCCCAAAAAAAGTGATAAAAAAGTCATAGTATAGTATGTCGAAAAAAGTGATAAAAATGCCATAGTATAGTATGTCGAAAAAAGTCCTAGTATAGTATGTCGAAAAAAGTGATAAAAAAAGTCATAGTATAGTATGTTTAAAAAAATGTCATAGTATAGTATGTCGAAAAAAGTGATAAAAAAGTCATAGTATAGTATGTCGAAAAAAAGTGATAAAAAAGTCACAGTATAGTATGTCGAAAAAAAGTCATATTTTAGTATGTCAAAAAAAGTCATAGTACAGTATGTCGAAAAAAGTGATAAAAAGTCATAGTATAGTATGTCGAAAAAAGTGATGAAAAAAGTCATAGTATAGTATGTCGAAAAAAGTCATACTATAGTATGCCAATAAAAGTGATATAAAAGTCATAGTATAGTATGTCGAAAAAAGTGATAAAAATGCCATAGTATAGTATGTCGAAAAAAGTGATAAAAAAGTCATAGCATAGTATGTCTAAAAAACTATCATGGTATAGTATGTCGAAAAAAGTGATAAAAAGTCATAGTGTAGTATGTCAAAAAAAGTCCTAGTATAGTATGTCGAAAAAAGTGATAAAAAAGTCACAGTATAGTATGTCGAAAAAAGTCATATTTTAGTATGTCAAAAAAAGTCATAGTACAGTATGTCGAAAAAAGTGATAAAAAGTAATTGTATAGTATGTCGAAAAAAGTCATAGTATAGTATGTCGAAAAAAGTGATGAAAAAAGTCATAGTATAGTATGTCGAAAAAAGTCATACTATAGTATGCCAAAAAAGTGATATAAAAGTCATAGTATAGTATGTCGAAAAAAGTGATAAAAATGCCATAGTATAGTGTGTCGAAAAAAGTCATAGTATAGTATGTCGAAAAAAGTGATAAAAAAAGTCATAGCATAGTATGTCTAAAAAACTATCATGGTATAGTATGTCTAAAAAAGTGATAAAAAGTCATAGTATAGTATGTCGAAAAAAGTGATGAAAAAGTTATTAGTATAGTATGTCGAAAAAAGTGATAAAAATGTCATAGTATGTCGAAAAAAGTCCAAGTATAGTATGTCGAAAAAAGTGATAAAAAAGTCATAGTATAGTATGTCGAAAAAAAGATAAAAAGTCACAGTATAGTATGTCGAAAAAAGTCAGTATAGTATGTCGAAAAAAGTGATAAAAAAGTCATAGCATGTCTAAAAAACTATCATGGTATAGTATGTCGAAAAAAGTGATAAAAAGTCATAGTATAGTATGTCGAAAAAACTCCTAGTATAGTATGTCGAAAAAAGTGATAAAAAAGTCCTAGTATAGTATGTCGAAAAAAGTCCTAGTATAGTATGTCGAAAAAAGTGATAAAAAAGTCCTAGTATAGTATGTCGAAAAAAGTGATAAAAAAGTCACAGTATAGTATGTCGAAAAGTCATATTTTAGTATGACAAAAAAAGTCATAGTACAGTATGTCGAAAAAAGTGATAAAAAGTCTCAGTATAGTATGTCGAAAAAAGTGATAAAAAAGTCATAGTATAGTATGTCGAAAAAAGTGAAAAAAGTCACAGTATAGTATGTCGAAAAAAGTCAAATTTTAGTATGTCGAAAAAAGTCATAGTATAGTATGTCGAAAAAAGTGATGAAAAAAGTCATTCTATAGTATGCCAAAAAAAGTGATAGAAAAGTCATAGTATAGTATGTCGAAAAAAGTGATAAAAAAGTCATAGTATAGTATGTCGAAAGAAGTCATAGTATAGTATGTCGAAAAAAGTGATAAAAAAGTCATAGCATGTCTAAAAAACTATCATGGTATAGTATGTTGAAAAAAGTGATAAAAAGTCATAGGCTGTGTCTGAAATCGCCTACTTGCACATTTCAAACACTTAGTTTTAAGTATATAGTGTAGATAATGAAAAAGTCAGTGCACTGAAAGTACCCGGATGACCCCCTAAAAAAAGTCAAAAAGTTCAGTGTAGAACGATGGACACTACGCACACTAAACCTGCGCCATCTTGACTACAAAGCGGAAAGGGGAGGGACCAGGGACGTCGACCGGCAGCTGATTGGACGAACGCGTCACGTGCATATTAGCTCTCGCAGATTTTACATCCGAGCTTAATGGCGGCCAGATGGCGGCTCGTTTGGAATACGATCTCGAATTTTACGAAAATAGTTCACCGAAACGTGTTTCTGAAGACATTTTAAGCGAGAAATAGGCCATGCAGTTGCTGAATCTGTCTTCATTTCAGATCAACTAAGGTCAGTTTAGAAGATTTTCATCAGATTTTGAGAGGCGGCGAGCCGAGCCGACCGCTCGTCATTTCCGGTAAGTGCTTTATCATAAGTGTTCCATTTGGGACAATACTAACCATCGACAGTGGGCACTACGGCAGGAAGTGGTCAGTGTACATTAGCAGTGTACTGACCGAAGTAGGCGGTTTGAGACACAGCCATAGTGTAGTATGTCAAAAAAAGTCATAGTATAGTATGTCGAAAAAAGTGATAAAAAAGTTATAGTATAGTATGTCGAAAAAAGTGATAAAAATGCCATAGTATAGTATGTCGAAAAAAGTGATAAAAAAGTCATAATATACTATGTCGAAAAAAGTGATAAAAAAGTCATAGCATGTCTACAAAACTATCATGGTATAGTATGTCGAAAAAAGTGATAAAAAGTCATAGTGTAGTATGTCAAAAAAAGTCATAGTATAGTATGTCGAAAAAAGTGAAAAAAAAGTCCTAGTATAGTATGTCAAAAAAACTCCTAGTATAGTATGTCGAAAAAAGTGATAAAAAAGTCCTAGTATAGTATGTCGAAAAAAGTGATAAAAAAGTCCTAGTATAGTATGTCGAAAAAAGTGATAAAAAAGTCACAGTATAGTATGTCGAAAAAAGTCATATTTTAGTATGACAAAAAAAGTCATAGTACAGTATGTCGAAAAAAGTGATAAAAAGTCTCAGTATAGTATGTCGAAAAAAGTGATAAAAAAGTCATAGTATAGTATGTCGAAAAAAGTGAAAAAAGTCACAGTATAGTATGTCGAAAAAAGTCAAATTTTAGTATGTCGAAAAAAGTCATAGTATAGTATGTCGAAAAAAGTGATGAAAAAAGTCATACTATAGTATGCCAAAAAAAGTGATAGAAAAGTCATAGTATAGTATGTCGAAAAAAGTGATAAAAAAGTCATAGTATAGTATGTCGAAAGAAGTCATAGTATAGTATGTCGAAAAAAGTGATAAAAAAGTCATAGCATGTCTAAAAAACTATCATGGTATAGTATGTCGAAAAAAGTGATAAAAAAGTTATAGTATAGTATGTCGAAAAAAGTGATAAAAATGCCATAGTATAGTATGTCGAAAAAAGTGATAAAAAAGTCATAATATACTATGTCGAAAAAAGTGATAAAAAAGTCATAATATACTATGTCGAAAAAAGTGATAAAAAAGTCATAGTATAGTATGTCGAAAAAAGTGATAAAAAAGTCATAGTATAGTATGTCGAAACAATTGTAATAGTACAGTATGTCGAAAAAGGTGATAAAAAAGTAATATTATAGCATATCAAAAAAGTGATAAAAATAAAAAAGTCATAGTATAGTATGTCGAAACAATTGTAATAGTACAGTATGTCGAAAAAAGTGATAAAAAAGTCATAGTATGTCGAAAAAATTATCATAGTATAGTATGTCGAAAAAAGTGATAAAAAAGTCATATTATAGTATGTCGAAAAAATGATCATAGAACAGAATGTCGAAAAAAGTGAGAAAAAAGTCATAATATACTATGTCGAAAAAAGTGATAAAAAAGTCATAGTATAGTATGTCGAAAAAAGTCATAGTATAGTATGTCGAAAAAAGTGATAAAAAAGTAATAGTATAGTATGTCGAAAAAAGTCATATTATGGTATGTCGAAAAAAGTCATATTATAGTATGTCGAAAAAAGTGATAAAAAGAAAAAAGTCATAGTATAGTATGTCGAAAAAATTATAATAGTACAATATGTCGAAAAAAGTGATAAAAATGTCATAGTATAGTATGTCGAAAAAAGTGATAAAAAAGTCATAGTATAGTATGTCGAAAAAATTATCATAGTATAGTATGTCGAAAAAAGTGATAAAGTCACAGTATAGTATGTCGAAAAAAGTGATAAAAAGTCATATTATAGTATGTCGAAAAAATTATAGTATAGTATGTCGAAAAAAGTGATAAAAAAGTTGTAGTATAGTATGTCGAAAAAAGTGTTAAAAAGAAAAAAGTCATAGTATAGTATGTCGAAAAAATTATAATAGTACAATATGTCGAAAAAAGTGATAAAAAAGTCATAGTATAGTATGTCGAAAAAAGTGATAAAAAGACATATTATAGTATGTCGAAAAAATTATCATAGTATAGTATGTCGAAAAAAGTGATAAAGTCACAGTATAGTATGTCGAAAAAAGTGATAAAAAGTCATATTATAGTATGTCGAAAAAATTATAGTATAGTATGTCGAAAAAAGTGATAAAAAAGTTGTAGTATAGTATGTCGAAAAAAGTGTTAAAAAGAAAAAAGTCATAGTATAGTATGTCGAAAAAAGTGATAAAAAAGTAATAGTATAGTATGTCGAAAAAAGTCATATTATAGTATGTCGAAAAAAGTCATATTATAGTATGTCGAAAAAAGTGATAAAAAGAAAAAAGTCATAGTATAGTATGTCGAAAAAATTATAATAGTACAATATGTCGAAAAAAGTGATAAAAAAGTCATAGTATAGTATGTCGAAAAAAGTGATAAAAAAGTCATAGTATAGTATGTCGAAACAATTATAATAGTACAGTATGTCGAAAAAGGTGATAAAAAAGTAATATTATAGCATATCAAAAAAGTGATAAAAATAAAAAAGTCATAGTATAGTATGTCTAAAAAAGTGATAAAAAGTTATAGTATAGTATGTCGAAAAAATTATCACAGTATAGTATGTCGAAAAAAGTGATCAAAAAGTCATAGTATAGTATGTCTAAAAAACTGATTAGAAAGTCATATTATAGTATGTCGAAAAAAGTGATAAAAAAGTCATAGTATAGTATGTCGAAAAAAGTGATAAAAAAGTCATAGTATAGTGTGTCGAAACAATTATAATAGTACAGTATGTCGAAAAAAGTGATAAAAAAGTCATATTATAGTATGTCGAAAAAAGTGATAAAAAGAAAAAAGTCATAGTATAGTATGTCGAAAAAAAACTGATTAGAAAGTCATATTATAGTATGTCGAAAAAAGTGATAAAAAAGTCATAGTATAGTATGTCGAAAAAAGTGATAAAAAAGTCATAGTATAGTATGTCGAAACAATTATAATAGTACAGTATGTCGAAAAAAGTGATAAAAAAGTCATATTATAGTATGTCGAAAAAAGTGATAAAAAGAAAAAAGTCATAGTATAGTATGTCGAAAAAATTATAATAGTACAATATGTCGAAAAAAGTGATAAAAAGAAAAAAGTCATAGTATAGTATGTCGAAAAAAGTGATGAAAAAAGTCATAGTATAGTATGTCGAAAAAAGTCATACTATAGTATGCCAAAAAAAGTGATATAAAAGTCATAGTATAGTATGTCGAAAAAAGTGATAAAAATGCCATAGTATAGTGTGTCGAAAAAAGTCATAGTATAGTATGTCGAAAAAAGTGATAAAAAAAGTCATAGTGTAGTAAGTCGAAAAAAGTCATATTTTAGTATGTCAAAAAAGTAATTGTACAGTATGTCGAAAAAAGTGATAAAAAAGTCATAGTATAATATATGTCGAAAAAAGTCATATTATAGTATGTCGAAAAAAATGATAAAAATGTCATAGTATAGTATGTCGAAAAAAGTCATATTATAGTATGTCGAAAAAAGTGATAAAAAAGTCACTGTATAGTATGTCGAAAAAAGTCATATTTTATTATGTCAAAAAAGTCATAGTGCAGTATGTCGAAAAAAGTGATAAAAAAGTCATAGTATAGTATTTCCAAAAAAGTGATGAAAAAAGTCATTGTATAGTATGTCGAAAAAAGTCATACTATAGTATGCCAAAAAAAGTGATAAAAAAGTCATAGTATAGTATGTCGAAAAAAGTTTTAAAAATGCCATAGTATAGTATGTCGAAAAAAGTCATAGTATAGTATGTCGAAAAAAGTGATAAAAAAGTCATAGTATAGTGATAGGTTGACATTCCAGCATTCAAGGTTTAAATGTAGCTTGTATGGGTGAAGGACAAGAGTTATTTACAACATGCATGTGCTCACCTATTATAAGGTTGTCATGGTCAGGACTAAAGCGTCAGGTAACAGAGTTGTCCATATAAGGTGTGGAGGCTATTTTGTGTAACCACCAAGTTGTATAAGTACTGTTCACTTTCATGTTACTTCAGACACTATGGATACATAAGTCTTGTGTGTGTACATGGTCTCTCCTTTGTTCAGATTGTTGAATAAAGTATCAAATTACTCTCCTTGATGTCATCTGCTTTGTGACGGATAAAATGTCTCCTCTTCACTTCACTCAGTAATCATTTATTTATTACATATAGTATGTTGAAAAAAGTCATATTATAGTATGTCGAAAAAAGTGATAAAAAAGTCATAGTATAGTATTTCCAAAAAAGTGATGAAAAAAGTCATTGTATAGTATGTCGAAAAAAGTCATACTATAGTATGCCAAAAAAAGTGATAAAAAAGTCATAGTATAGTATGTCGAAAAAAGTGATAAAAATGCCATAGTATAGTATGTCAAAAAAAGTCATAGTATAGTATGTCGAAAAAAGTGATAAAAAAGTCATAGCATAGTATGTCGAAAAAACTATCATGGTATAGTATGTCGAAAAAAGTGATAAAAAGTCATAGTGTAGTATGTCAAAAAAAGTCATTGTATAGTATGTCGAAAAAAGTGATAAAAAATGTCATAGTATAGTATGTCGAAAAAGGTGATAAAAAAGCCATAGTATAGTATGTCGAAAAAAGTCCTAGTATAGTATGTCGAAAAAAGTGATAAAAAAGTCATAGTATAGTATGTCGAAAAAAGTGATAAAAAAGTCACAGTATAGTATGTCGAAAAAGTCATATTTTAGTATGTCAAAAAAAGTCATAGTACAGTATGTCGAAAAAAGTGATAAAAAGTTATAGTATAGTATGTCGAATAAAGCCATTGTATAGTATGTCGAAAAAAGTGATAAAAATGCCATAATATAGTATGTCGAAAAAAGTCCTAGTATAGTATGTCGAAAAAAGTGATAAAAAAGTCATAGTATAGTATGTCGAAAAAAGTGATAAAAATGCCATAGCATAGTATGTCGAAAAAACTATCATGGTATAGTATGTCGAAAAAAGTGATAAAAAGTCATAGTGTAGTATGTCAAAAAAGTCATAGTATAGAATGTCGAAAAAAGTGATAAAAATGTCATAGTATAGTATGTCGAAAAAACTATCATGGTATAGTGTGTCGAAAAAAAGTGATAAAAAGTCATAGTGTAGTATGTCAAAAAAGTCATAGTATAGAATGTCGAAAAAAGTGATAAAAATGTCATAGTATAGTATGTCGAAAAAAGTTATAGTATACTATGTCGAAAAAAGCCATAGTATAGTATGTCAAAAAAAGTGATGAAAAAGGTCATAGTATAGTATGTCGAATAAAGTCATACTATAGTATCCCAAAAAAAGTAATAAAAAAGTCATAGTATAGTATGTCGAAAAAAGTGATAAAAAAGTCATAGTATAGTATGTTGAAAAAAGTGAAAAAAATGTCATAGTATAGTATGTCGAAAAAAGTGATAAAAAAGTCACAGTATAGTATGTCGAAAAAAGTCATATTTTAGTATGTCAAAAAAAGTCATAGTACAGTATTTCGAAAAAAGTGATAAAAAGTCATAGTATAGTATGTCGAAAAAAGTCATAGTATAGTATGTCGAAAAAAGTGATAAAAAAAGTCATAGTGCAGTATGTCGAAAAAAGTGATAAAAAGTCATAGTATAGTATGTCGAAAAAAGTCATAGTACAGTATTCCGAAAAAAGTGATAAAAAGTCATAGTATAGTATGTCGAAAAAAGTCATAGTATAGTATGTCGAAAAAAGTGATGAAAAAAGTCATAGTGCAGTATGTCGAAAAAAGTGATAAAAAGTCATAGTATAGTATGTTGAAAAAAGTCATAGTATAGTATGTCGAAAAAAGTGATAAAAAAGTTATAGTATAGTATGTCGAAAAAAGTGATCAAAAAGTTATAGTATAGTATGTCGAATAAAGCCATTGCATAGTATGTCGAAAAAAGTGATAAAAATGCCATAGTATAGTATGTCGAAAAAAGTCCTAGTATAGTATGTCAAAAAAGTGATAAAAAAGTCATAGTATAGTATGTCGAAAAAAGTGATAAAAAAGTCATAGTATAGTATGTCGAAAAAAGTGATAAAAAGTCACAGTATAGTATGTCGAAAAAAGTCATATTTTAGTATGTCAAAAAAAGTCATAGTACAGTATGTCGAAAAAAGTGATAAAAAGTCATAGTATAGTATGTCGAAAAAAGTCATAGTATAGTATGTCGAAAAAAGTGATGAAAAAAGTCATTGTATAGTATGTCGAAAAAAGTCATACTACAGTATGCCAAAAAAAGTGATAGAAAAGTAATAGTATAGTATGTTGAAAAAAGTGATAAAAATGCCATAGTATAGTATGTCGAAAAAAGTCATAGTATAGTATGTCGAAAAAAGTGATAAAAAAGTCATAGCATAGTATGTCGAAAAAACTATCATGGTATAGTATGTCGAAATAAGTGATAAAAAGTCATAGTGTAGTATGTCAAAAAAAGTCATAGTATAGTATGTCGAAAAAAGTTATAGTATAGTATGTCGAAAAAAGCCATAGTATAGTATGTCAAAAAAAGTGATGAAAAAGGTCATAGTATAGTATGTCGAAAAAAGTCATACTATAGTATCCCAAAAAAAGTGATAAAAAAGTCATAGTATAGTATGTCGAAAAAAGTGATAAAAATGCCATAGTATAGTATGTCGAAAAAAGTCCTAGTATAGTATGTCGAAAAAAGTGATAAGAAAGTCATAGTATAGTATGTTTAAAAAAATGTCATAGTATAGTATGTCGAAAAAAGTGATAAAAATGCCATAGTATAGTATGTCGAAAAAAGTCATAGTATAGTATGTCGAAAAAAGTGATAAAAAAGTCATAGCATAGTATGTCGAAAAAACTATCATGGTATAGTATGTCGAAAAAAGTGATAAAAAGTCATAGTGTAGTATGTCAAAAAAAGTCATAGTATAGTATGTCGAAAAAAGTTATAGTATAGTATGTCAAAAAAAGTGATGAAAAAGGTCATAGTATAGTATGTCGAAAAAAGTCATACTATAGTATCCCAAAAAAAGTGATAAAAAAGTCATAGTATAGTATGTCGAAAAAAGTGATAAAAATGCCATAGTATAGTATGTCGAAAAAAGTCCTAGTATAGTATGTCGAAAAAAGTGATAAAAAAAGTCATAGTATAGTATGTTTAAAAAAATGTCATAGTATAGTATGTCGAAAAAAGTGATAAAAAAGTCATAGTATAGTATGTCGAAAAAAAGTGATAAAAAAGTCACAGTATAGTATGTCGAAAAAAAGTCATATTTTAGTATGTCAAAAAAAGTCATAGTACAGTATGTCGAAAAAAGTGATAAAAAGTCATAGTATAGTATGTCGAAAAAAGTGATGAAAAAAGTCATAGTATAGTATGTCGAAAAAAGTCATACTATAGTATGCCAATAAAAGTGATATAAAAGTCATAGTATAGTATGTCGAAAAAAGTGATAAAAATGCCATAGTATAGTATGTCGAAAAAAGTGATAAAAAAGTCATAGCATAGTATGTCTAAAAAACTATCATGGTATAGTATGTCGAAAAAAGTGATAAAAAGTCATAGTGTAGTATGTCAAAAAAAGTCCTAGTATAGTATGTCGAAAAAAGTGATAAAAAAGTCACAGTATAGTATGTCGAAAAAAGTCATATTTTAGTATGTCAAAAAAAGTCATAGTACAGTATGTCGAAAAAAGTGATAAAAAGTAATTGTATAGTATGTCGAAAAAAGTCATAGTATAGTATGTCGAAAAAAGTGATGAAAAAAGTCATAGTATAGTATGTCGAAAAAAGTCATACTATTGTATGCCAAAAAAGTGATATAAAAGTCATAGTATAGTATGTCGAAAAAAGTGATAAAAATGCCATAGTATAGTGTGTCGAAAAAAGTCATAGTATAGTATGTCGAAAAAAGTGATAAAAAAAGTCATAGCATAGTATGTCTAAAAAACTATCATGGTATAGTATGTCTAAAAAAGTGATAAAAAGTCATAGTATAGTATGTCGAAAAAAGTGATGAAAAAGTTATTAGTATAGTATGTCGAAAAAAGTGATAAAAATGTCATAGTATGTCGAAAAAAGTCCAAGTATAGTATGTCGAAAAAAGTGATAAAAAAGTCATAGTATAGTATGTCGAAAAAAAGATAAAAAGTCACAGTATAGTATGTCGAAAAAAGTCAGTATAGTATGTCGAAAAAAGTGATAAAAAAGTCATAGCATGTCTAAAAAACTATCATGGTATAGTATGTCGAAAAAAGTGATAAAAAGTCATAGTATAGTATGTCGAAAAAACTCCTAGTATAGTATGTCGAAAAAAGTGATAAAAAAGTCCTAGTATAGTATGTCGAAAAAAGTCCTAGTATAGTATGTCGAAAAAAGTGATAAAAAAGTCCTAGTATAGTATGTCGAAAAAAGTGATAAAAAAGTCACAGTATAGTATGTCGAAAAGTCATATTTTAGTATGACAAAAAAAGTCATAGTACAGTATGTCGAAAAAAGTGATAAAAAGTCTCAGTATAGTATGTCGAAAAAAGTGATAAAAAAGTCATAGTATAGTATGTCGAAAAAAGTGAAAAAAGTCACAGTATAGTATGTCGAAAAAAGTCAAATTTTAGTATGTCGAAAAAAGTCATAGTATAGTATGTCGAAAAAAGTGATGAAAAAAGTCATTCTATAGTATGCCAAAAAAAGTGATAGAAAAGTCATAGTATAGTATGTCGAAAAAAGTGATAAAAAAGTCATAGTATAGTATGTCGAAAGAAGTCATAGTATAGTATGTCGAAAAAAGTGATAAAAAAGTCATAGCATGTCTAAAAAACTATCATGGTATAGTATGTTGAAAAAAGTGATAAAAAGTCATAGGCTGTGTCTGAAATCGCCTACTTGCACACTTCAAACACTTAGTTTTAAGTATATAGTGTAGATAATGAAAAAGTCAGTGCACTGAAAGTACCCGGATGACCCCCTAAAAAAAGTCAAAAAGTTCAGTGTAGAACGATGGACACTACGCACACTAAACCTGCGCCATCTTGACTACAAAGCGGAAAGGGGAGGGACCAGGGACGTCGACCGGCAGCTGATTGGACGAACGCGTCACGTGCATATTAGCTCTCGCAGATTTTACATCCGAGCTTAATGGCGGCCAGATGGCGGCTCGTTTGGAATACGATCTCGAATTTTACGAAAATAGTTCACCGAAACGTGTTTCTGAAGACATTTTAAGCGAGAAATAGGCCATGCAGTTGCTGAATCTGTCTTCATTTCAGATCAACTAAGGTCAGTTTAGAAGATTTTCATCAGATTTTGAGAGGCGGCGAGCCGAGCCGACCGCTCGTCATTTCCGGTAAGTGCTTTATCATAAGTGTTCCATTTGGGACAATACTAACCATCGACAGTGGGCACTACGGCAGGAAGTGGTCAGTGTACATTAGCAGTGTACTGACCGAAGTAGGCGGTTTGAGACACAGCCATAGTGTAGTATGTCAAAAAAAGTCATAGTATAGTATGTCGAAAAAAGTGATAAAAAAGTTATAGTATAGTATGTCGAAAAAAGTGATAAAAATGCCATAGTATAGTATGTCGAAAAAAGTGATAAAAAAGTCATAATATACTATGTCGAAAAAAGTGATAAAAAAGTCATAGCATGTCTAAAAAACTATCATGGTATAGTATGTCGAAAAAAGTGATAAAAAGTCATAGTGTAGTATGTCAAAAAAAGTCATAGTATAGTATGTCGAAAAAAGTGAAAAAAAAGTCCTAGTATAGTATGTCAAAAAAACTCCTAGTATAGTATGTCGAAAAAAGTGATAAAAAAGTCCTAGTATAGTATGTCGAAAAAAGTCCTAGTATAGTATGTCGAAAAAAGTGATAAAAAAGTCCTAGTATAGTATGTCGAAAAAAGTGATAAAAAAGTCACAGTATAGTATGTCGAAAAAAGTCATATTTTAGTATGACAAAAAAAGTCATAGTACAGTATGTCGAAAAAAGTGATAAAAAGTCTCAGTATAGTATGTCGAAAAAAGTGATAAAAAAGTCATAGTATAGTATGTCGAAAAAAGTGAAAAAAGTCACAGTATAGTATGTCGAAAAAAGTCAAATTTTAGTATGTCGAAAAAAGTCATAGTATAGTATGTCGAAAAAAGTGATGAAAAAAGTCATACTATAGTATGCCAAAAAAAGTGATAGAAAAGTCATAGTATAGTATGTCGAAAAAAGTGATAAAAAAGTCATAGTATAGTATGTCGAAAGAAGTCATAGTATAGTATGTCGAAAAAAGTGATAAAAAAGTCATAGCATGTCTAAAAAACTATCATGGTATAGTATGTCGAAAAAAGTGATAAAAAAGTTATAGTATAGTATGTCGAAAAAAGTGATAAAAATGCCATAGTATAGTATGTCGAAAAAAGTGATAAAAAAGTCATAATATACTATGTCGAAAAAAGTGATAAAAAAGTCATAATATACTATGTCGAAAAAAGTGATAAAAAAGTCATAGTATAGTATGTCGAAAAAAGTGATAAAAAAGTCATAGTATAGTATGTCGAAACAATTGTAATAGTACAGTATGTCGAAAAAGGTGATAAAAAAGTAATATTATAGCATATCAAAAAAGTGATAAAAATAAAAAAGTCATAGTATAGTATGTCGAAACAATTGTAATAGTACAGTATGTCGAAAAAAGTGATAAAAAAGTCATAGTATGTCGAAAAAATTATCATATAGTATGTCGAAAAAAGTGATAAAAAAGTCATATTATAGTATGTCGAAAAAATGATCATAGAACAGAATGTCGAAAAAAGTGAGAAAAAAGTCATAATATACTATGTCGAAAAAAGTGATAAAAAAGTCATAGTATAGTATGTCGAAAAAAGTCATAGTATAGTATGTCGAAAAAAGTGATAAAAAAGTAATAGTATAGTATGTCGAAAAAAGTCATATTATAGTATGTCGAAAAAAGTCATATTATAGTATGTCGAAAAAAGTGATAAAAAGAAAAAAGTCATAGTATAGTATGTCGAAAAAATTATAATAGTACAATATGTCGAAAAAAGTGATAAAAAAGTCATAGTATAGTATGTCGAAAAAAGTGATAAAAAAGTCATAGTATAGTATGTCGAAAAAATTATCATAGTATAGTATGTCGAAAAAAGTGATAAAGTCACAGTATAGTATGTCGAAAAAAGTGATAAAAAGTCATATTATAGTATGTCGAAAAAATTATAGTATAGTATGTCGAAAAAAGTGATAAAAAAGTTGTAGTATAGTATGTCGAAAAAAGTGTTAAAAAGAAAAAAGTCATAGTATAGTATGTCGAAAAAATTATAATAGTACAATATGTCGAAAAAAGTGATAAAAAAGTCATAGTATAGTATGTCGAAAAAAGTGATAAAAAGACATATTATAGTATGTCGAAAAAATTATCATAGTATAGTATGTCGAAAAAAGTGATAAAGTCACAGTATAGTATGTCGAAAAAAGTGATAAAAAGTCATATTATAGTATGTCGAAAAAATTATAGTATAGTATGTCGAAAAAAGTGATAAAAAAGTTGTAGTATAGTATGTCGAAAAAAGTGATAAAAAAGTAATAGTATAGTATGTCGAAAAAAGTCATATTATAGTATGTCGAAAAAAGTCATATTATAGTATGTCGAAAAAAGTGATAAAAAGAAAAAAGTCATAGTATAGTATGTCGAAAAAATTATAATAGTACAATATGTCGAAAAAAGTGATAAAAAAGTCATAGTATAGTATGTCGAAAAAAGTGATAAAAAAGTCATAGTATAGTATGTCGAAACAATTATAATAGTACAGTATGTCGAAAAAGGTGATAAAAAAGTAATATTATAGCATATCAAAAAAGTGATAAAAATAAAAAAGTCATAGTATAGTATGTCTAAAAAAGTGATAAAAAGTTATAGTATAGTATGTCGAAAAAATTATCACAGTATAGTATGTCGAAAAAAGTGATCAAAAAGTCATAGTATAGTATGTCTAAAAAACTGATTAGAAAGTCATATTATAGTATGTCGAAAAAAGTGATAAAAAAGTCATAGTATAGTATGTCGAAAAAAGTGATAAAAAAGTCATAGTATAGTATGTCGAAACAATTATAATAGTACAGTATGTCGAAAAAAGTGATAAAAAAGTCATATTATAGTATGTCGAAAAAAGTGATAAAAAGAAAAAAGTCATAGTATAGTATGTCGAAAAAATTATAATAGTACAATATGTCGAAAAAAGTGATAAAAAGAAAAAAGTCATAGTATAGTATGTCGAAAAAAGTGATGAAAAAAGTCATAGTATAGTATGTCGAAAAAAGTCATACTATAGTATGCCAAAAAAAGTGATATAAAAGTCATAGTATAGTATGTCGAAAAAAGTGATAAAAATGCCATAGTATAGTGTGTCGAAAAAAGTCATAGTATAGTATGTCGAAAAAAGTGATAAAAAAAGTCATAGTATAGCATGTCTAAAAAAGTGATAAAAAGTCATATTATAGTATGTGGAAAAAAGTTATAAAAAAGTAATAGTATAGTATGTCGAAAAAAGTCATATTATAGTATGTCGAAAAAAGTCATATTATAGTATGTCGAAAAAAGTGATAAAAAGAAAAAAGTCATAGTATAGTATGTCGAAAAAATTATAATAGTACAATATGTTGAAAAAAGTGATAAAAAAGTCATAGTATAGTATGTCGAAAAAAGTGATAAAAAAGTCATAGTATAGTATGTCGAAACAATTATAATAGTACAGTATGTCGAAAAAGGTGATAAAAAAGTAATATTATAGCATATCAAAAAAGTGATAAAAATAAAAAAGTCATAGTATAGTATGTCTAAAAAAGTGATAAAAAGTTATAGTATAGTATGTCGAAAAAATTATCACAGTATAGTATGTCGAAAAAAGTGATCAAAAAGTCATAGTATAGTATGTCTAAAAAACTGATTAGAAAGTCATATTATAGTATGTCGAAAAAAGTGATAAAAAAGTCATAGTATAGTATGTCGAAAAAAGTGATAAAAAAGTCATAGTATAGTATGTCGAAACAATTATAATAGTACAGTATGTCGAAAAAAGTGATAAAAAAGTCATATTATAGTATGTCGAAAAAAGTGATAAAAAGAAAAAAGTCATAGTATAGTATGTCGAAAAAATTATAATAGTACAATATGTCGAAAAAAGTGATAAAAAGAAAAAAGTCATAGTATAGTATGTCGAAAAAAGTGATGAAAAAAGTCATAGTATAGTATGTCGAAAAAAGTCATACTATAGTATGCCAAAAAAAGTGATATAAAAGTCATAGTATAGTATGTCGAAAAAAGTGATAAAAATGCCATAGTATAGTGTGTCGAAAAAAGTCATAGTATAGTATGTCGAAAAAAGTGATAAAAAGTCATAGCATAGTATGTCTAAAAAAGTGATGAAAAAGTTATTAGTATAGTATGTCGAAAAAAGTGATAAAAATGTCATAGTATGTCGAAAAAAGTCCTAGTATAGTATGTCGAAAAAAGTGATAAAAAAGTCATAGTATAGTATGTCGAAAAAAAGATAAAAAGTCACAGTATAGTATGTCGAAAAAAGTCAGTATAGTATGTCGAAAAAAGTGATAAAAAAGTCATAGCATGTCTAAAAAACTATCATGGTATAGTATGTCGAAAAAAGTGATAAAAAGTCATAGTGTAGTATGTCAAAAAAAGTCATAGTATAGTATGTCGAAAAAAGTGAAAAAAAAAGTCCTAGTATAGTATGTCGAAAAAACTCCTAGTATAGTATGTCGAAAAAAGTGATAAAAAAGTCCTAGTATAGTATGTCGAAAAAAGTCCTAGTATAGTATGTCGAAAAAAGTGATAAAAAAGTCCTAGTATAGTATGTCGAAAAAAGTGATAAAAAAGTCACAGTATAGTATGTCGAAAAAAGTCATATTTTAGTATGACAAAAAAAGTCATAGTACAGTATGTCGAAAAAAGTGATAAAAAGTCTTAGTATAGTATGTCGAAAAAAGTGATAAAAAAGTCATAGTATAGTATGTCGAAAAAAGTGAAAAAAGTCACAGTATAGTATGTCGAAAAAATTATAGTATAGTATGTCGAAAAAAGTGATAAAAAAGTTGTAGTATAGTATGTCGAAAAAAGTGATAAAAAAGTCATAGTATAGCATGTCTAAAAAAGTGATAAAAAGTCATATTATAGTATGTGGAAAAAAGTTATAAAAAAGTAATAGTATAGTATGTCGAAAAAAGTCATATTATAGTATGTCGAAAAAAGTCATATTATAGTATGTCGAAAAAAGTGATAAAAAGAAAAAAGTCATAGTATAGTATGTCGAAAAAATTATAATAGTACAATATGTCGAAAAAAGTGATAAAAAAGTCATAGTACAGTATGTCGAAAAAGGTGATAAAAAAGTAATATTATAGCATATCAAAAAAGTGATAAAAATAAAAAAGTCATAGTATAGTATGTCTAAATAAGTGATAAAAAGTTATAGTATAGTATGTCGAAAAAATTATCACAGTATAGTATGTCGAAAAAAGTGATCAAAAAGTCATAGTATAGTATGTCTAAAAAACTGATTAGAAAGTCATATTATAGTATGTCGAAAAAAGTGATAAAAAAGTCATAGTATAGTATGTCGAAAAAAGTGATAAAAAAGTCATAGTATAGTATGTCGAAACAATTATAATAGTACAATATGTCGAAAAAAGTGATAAAAAAGTCATAGTATAGTATGTCGAAAAAAGTGATAAAAAAGTCATAGTATAGTATGTCGAAACAATTATAATAGTACAGTATGTCGAAAAAGGTGATAAAAAAGTAATATTATAGCATATCAAAAAAGTGATAAAAATAAAAAAGTCATAGTATAGTATGTCTAAAAAAGTGATAAAAAGTTATAGTATAGTATGTCGAAACAATTATCACAGTATAGTATGTCGAAAAAAGTGATAAAAAAGTTATAATATAGTATGTCGAAAAAATGATCATAGTATAGTATGTCGAAAAAAAAGTGCTAAAATAGTCATAGTATAGTATGTCGAAAAAATGATCATAGTATAATATGTCGAAAAAAGTGATAAAAAAGTCATAGTATAGTATGTTGAAAAAATTATCACAGTATAGTATGTCGATAGTACGAAAAAAGTCATAGTATAGTATGTCAAAAATAGTGATAAAAAGTCATATTATAGTATGTCGAAAAAAGTGATAAAAAAGTCACAGTATAGTATGTCTAAAAAAGTCATAATATAGTATGTCTAAAAAAGTGTTAAAAAGAAAAAAGTCATAGTATAGTATGTCGAAAAAAGTGATAAAAAAGTCATAGTATAATATGTCGAAAAAAGTGATAAAAAGTCACATTATAGTATGTCGAAAAAATGATCATAGTATAGTATGTCGAAAAAAGTGATAAAAAGTCATAGTATAGTATGTCGAAACAATTATCACAGTATAGTATGTCGATAGTACGAAAAAAGTCATAGTATAGTATGTCGAAAAAAATGATAAAAAAGTCATAATATACTATGTCGAAAAAAGTGATAAAAAAGTCATGATATACTATGTCGAAAAAAGTGATAAAAAAGTCATAGTATAGTATGTCGAAAAAAGTGATAAAAAGTCATATTATAGTATGTCGAAAAAAGTTATAAGAAAGTAATAGTATAGTATGTCGAAAAAAGTCATAGTATAGGATGTCAAAAAAAGTGATAAAAAAGTCATAGTATAGTATGTCGAAAAAGGTCATATTATAGTATGTCGAAAAAAGTGATAAAAAGAAAAAAGTCATAGTATAGTATGTCGAAAAAAGTGATAAAAAGTCATAGTATAGTATGTCAAAAAAATTATAACAGGATAGTATGTCGAAAAAAGTGATAAAAACAGTTATAGTATAGGATGTCGAAAAAAGTGATGAAAAAGTCATAGCATAGTATGTCGAATAAAGTGATAAAAATGTCATAGTTAAGTATTTCGAAAAAAGTGATAAAAAGTCATAGTATAGTATGTCGAAAAAATGATCATAGTATAGTATGTCGAAAAAAGTGCTAAAAAAGTCATAGTATAGTATGTCGAAAAAAGTCATAATATACTATGTCGAAAAAAGTGATAAAAAAGTCATATTATAGTAAGTCGAAAAAAGTGATAAAAATGTATATAGTATAGTATGTCGAAAAAAGTGATAAAAAGAAAAAAGTCATAGTATAGGCTAGTATGTCGAAAAAAGTCATATTATAGTATGTCGAAAAAGGTGATAAAAAAGTCATATTATAGTATGTCAAACAAAGTGATAAAAATAAAAAAGTCATAGTATAGTATGTCTAAAAAAGTGATAAAAGGTCATAGTATAGTATGTCGAAAAAATTATCACAGTATAGTATGTCGAAAAAAGTGATAAAATAGTCATAGTATAGTATGTTGAAAAAATTATCATAGTATAATATGTCGAAAAAAGTGATAAAAAAGTCATAGTATAGTATGTTGAAAAAATTATCACAGTATAGTATGTCGATAGTACGAAAAAAGTCATAGTATAGTATGTCGAAAAAAGTGATAAAAAAGTCATAATATACTATGTCAAAAATAGTGATAAAAAGTCATATTATAGTATGTCGAAAAAAGTGATAAAAAAGTCACAGTATAGTATGTCTAAAAAAGTCATAATATAGTATGTCTAAAAAAGTGTTAAAAAGAAAAAAGTCATAGTATAGTATGTCTAAAAAAGTGATAAAAAAGTCATAGTATAATATGTCGAAAAAAAGTGATAAAAAGTCACATTATAGTATGTCGAAAAAATGATCATAGTATAGTATGTCGAAAAAAGTGATAAAAAAGTCATAGTATAGTATGTCTAAAAAAGTGATAAAAAGTCATATTATAGTATGTGGAAAAAAGTTATAAAAAAGTAATAGTATAGAATGTCGAAAAAAGTCATAGTATAGGATGTCAAAAAAAGAGAAAAAAAGTCATAATATACTATGTCGAAAAAAGTGATCAAAAAGTCATAGTATAGTATGTCGAAAAAAGTCATATTATAGTATGTCGAAAAAAGTGATAAAAAGAAAAAGGTCATAGTATAGTATGTCGAAAAAAGTGATAAAAAGAAAAAGGTCATAGTATAGTATGTCGAAAAAAGTGATAAAAAGTCATAGTATAGTATGTCAAAAATGTGATAAAAAAGTCATAGTATAGTATGTCGAAAAAATGATCATAGTATAGTATGTCGAAAAAAGTGAAAAAAGTCATAGTATAGTATGTCGAAAAAAGTGATAAAAAGAAAAAAGTCATAGTATAGTATGTCAAAAAAAGTGATAAAAAGTCATAGTATAGTATGTCGGAAAAGTTATCACAGTATAGTATGTCGAAAAAAGTGTTAAAAAAGTCATAGTATAGTATGTCAAAAAAAGTCATAATATAGTATGTCGAAAAAAGTGATAAAAAGTCATAGTATAGCATGCGAAAAAATTATCACAGTAGGCTATAGTATGTCGATAGTACGAAAAAAGTCATAGCATAGTATTTCGAAAAAAGTTATAAAAAATTCATAATATACTATGTCGAAAAAAGTGATAAAAAAGTCATAGTATAGTATGTCGAAAAAAGTCATAGTATAGTATGTCGAAAAAAGTGATATAAAAGTCATAATATACTATGTCGAAAAAAGTGATAAAAAGGTCATAATATACTATGTCGAAAAAAGTGATAAAAAAGTCATAGTATGTCGAAAAAAGTGATAAAAAGAAAAAAGTCATAGTATAGGCTAGTATGTCGAAAAAAGTCATATTATAGTATGTCTATAAAAGTGTTAAAAGGTCATAGTATAGTATGTCAAAAAAATTATCACAGGTATAGTATGTCGAAAAAAGTGATAAAAAAGTCATATTATAGTATGTCGAAAAAAAGTGATAAAAAAGTTATAATATAGTATGTCGAAAAAATGATCATAGTATAGTATGTCGAAAAAAGTGCTAAAATAGTCATAGTATAGTATGTCGAAAAAATGATCATAGTATAATATGTCGAAAAAAGTGATAAAAAAGTCATAGTATAGCATGTTGAAAAAATTATCACAGTATAGTATGTCGATAGTACGAAAAAAGTCATAGTATAGTATGTCGAAAAAAAGTGATAAAAAAGTCATAATATACTATGTCAAAAATAGTGATAAAAAGTCATATAGTATGTCGAAAAAAGTGATAAAAAAAGTCACAGTATAGTATGTCGAAAAAAGTCATAATATAGTATGTCTAAAAAAGTGATAAAAAAGTCATAGCATAGTATGTCGAAAAAACTATCATGGTATAGTATGTCGAAAAAAGTGATAAAAAGTCATAGTGTAGTATGTCAAAAAAAGTCATAGTATAGTATGTCGAAAAAAGTTATAGTATAGTATGTCAAAAAAAGCCATTGTATAGTATGTCAAAAAAAGTGATGAAAAAGGTCATAGTATAGTATGTCGAAAAAAGTCATACTATAGTATCCCAAAAAAAGTGATAAAAAAGTCATAGTATAGTATGTCGAAAAAAGTGATAAAAATGCCATAGTATAGTATGTCGAAAAAAGTCCTAGTATAGTATGTCGAAAAAAGTGATAAAAAAAGTCATAGTATAGTATGTTTAAAAAAATGTCATAGTATAGTATGTCGAAAAAAGTGATAAAAAAGTCATAGTATAGTATGTCGAAAAAAAGTGATAAAAAAGTCACAGTATAGTATGTCAAAAAAAAGTCATATTTTAGTATGTCAAAAAAAGTCATAGTACAGTATGTCGAAAAAAGTGATAAAAAGTCATAGTATAGTATGTCGAAAAAAGTGATGAAAAAAGTCATAGTATAGTATGTCGAAAAAAGTCATACTATAGTATGCCAATAAAAGTGATATAAAAGTCATAGTATAGTATGTCGAAAAAAGTGATAAAAATGCCATAGTATAGTATGTCGAAAAAAGTGATAAAAAAGTCATAGCATAGTATGTCTAAAAAACTATCATGGTATAGTATGTCGAAAAAAGTGATAAAAAGTCATAGTGTAGTATGTCAAAAAAAGTCCTAGTATAGTATGTCGAAAAAAGTGATAAAAAAGTCACAGTATAGTATGTCGAAAAAAGTCATATTTTAGTATGTCAAAAAAAGTCATAGTACAGTATGTCGAAAAAAGTGATAAAAAGTAATTGTATAGTATGTCGAAAAAAGTCATAGTATAGTATGTCGAAAAAAGTGATGAAAAAAGTCATAGTATAGTATGTCGAAAAAAGTCATACTATAGTATGCCAAAAAAGTGATATAAAAGTCATAGTATAGTATGTCGAAAAAAGTGATAAAAATGCCATAGTATAGTGTGTCGAAAAAAGTCATAGTATAGTATGTCGAAAAAAGTGATAAAAAAAGTCATAGCATAGTATGTCTAAAAAACTATCATGGTATAGTATGTCTAAAAAAGTGATAAAAAGTCATAATATAGTATGTCGAAAAAAGTGATGAAAAAGTTATTAGTATAGTATGTCGAAAAAAGTGATAAAAATGTCATAGTATGTCGAAAAAAGTCCAAGTATAGTATGTCGAAAAAAGTGATAAAAAAGTCATAGTATAGTATGTCGAAAAAAAGATAAAAAGTCACAGTATAGTATGTCGAAAAAAGTCAGTATAGTATGTCGAAAAAAGTGATAAAAAAGTCATAGCATGTCTAAAAAACTATCATGGTATAGTATGTCGAAAAAAGTGATAAAAAGTCATAGTATAGTATGTCGAAAAAACTCCTAGTATAGTATGTCGAAAAAAGTGATAAAAAAGTCCTAGTATAGTATGTCGAAAAAAGTCCTAGTATAGTATGTCGAAAAAAGTGATAAAAAAGTCCTAGTATAGTATGTCGAAAAAAGTGATAAAAAAGTCACAGTATAGTATGTCGAAAAGTCATATTTTAGTATGACAAAAAAAGTCATAGTACAGTATGTCGAAAAAAGTGATAAAAAGTCTCAGTATAGTATGTCGAAAAAAGTGATAAAAAAGTCATAGTATAGTATGTCGAAAAAAGTGAAAAAAGTCACAGTATAGTATGTCGAAAAAAGTCAAATTTTAGTATGTCGAAAAAAGTCATAGTATAGTATGTCGAAAAAAGTGATGAAAAAAGTCATTCTATAGTATGCCAAAAAAAGTGATAGAAAAGTCATAGTATAGTATGTCGAAAAAAGTGATAAAAAAGTCATAGTATAGTATGTCGAAAGAAGTCATAGTATAGTATGTCGAAAAAAGTGATAAAAAAGTCATAGCATGTCTAAAAAACTATCATGGTATAGTATGTTGAAAAAAGTGATAAAAAGTCATAGGCTGTGTCTGAAATCGCCTACTTGCACACTTCAAACACTTAGTTTTAAGTATATAGTGTAGATAATGAAAAAGTCAGTGCACTGAAAGTACCCGGATGACCCCCTAAAAAAAGTCAAAAAGTTCAGTGTAGAACGATGGACACTACGCACACTAAACCTGCGCCATCTTGACTACAAAGCGGAAAGGGGAGGGACCAGGGACGTCGACCGGCAGCTGATTGGACGAACGCGTCACGTGCATATTAGCTCTCGCAGATTTTACATCCGAGCTTAATGGCGGCCAGATGGCGGCTCGTTTGGAATACGATCTCGAATTTTACGAAAATAGTTCACCGAAACGTGTTTCTGAAGACATTTTAAGCGAGAAATAGGCCATGCAGTTGCTGAATCTGTCTTCATTTCAGATCAACTAAGGTCAGTTTAGAAGATTTTCATCAGATTTTGAGAGGCGGCGAGCCGAGCCGACCGCTCGTCATTTCCGGTAAGTGCTTTATCATAAGTGTTCCATTTGGGACAATACTAACCATCGACAGTGGGCACTACGGCAGGAAGTGGTCAGTGTACATTAGCAGTGTACTGACCGAAGTAGGCGGTTTGAGACACAGCCATAGTGTAGTATGTCAAAAAAGTCATAGTATAGTATGTCGAAAAAAGTGATAAAAAAGTTATAGTATAGTATGTCGAAAAAAGTGATAAAAATGCCATAGTATAGTATGTCGAAAAAAGTGATAAAAAAGTCATAATATACTATGTCGAAAAAAGTGATAAAAAAGTCATAGCATGTCTAAAAAACTATCATGGTATAGTATGTCGAAAAAAGTGATAAAAAGTCATAGTGTAGTATGTCAAAAAAAGTCATAGAATAGTATGTCGAAAAAAGTGAAAAAAAAGTCCTAGTATAGTATGTCAAAAAAACTCCTAGTATAGTATGTCGAAAAAAGTGATAAAAAAATCCTAGTATAGTATGTCGAAAAAAGTCCTAGTATAGTATGTCGAAAAAAGTGATAAAAAAGTCCTAGTATAGTATGTCGAAAAAAGTGATAAAAAAGTCACAGTATAGTATGTCGAAAAAAGTCATATTTTAGTATGACAAAAAAAGTCATAGTACAGTATGTCGAAAAAAGTGATAAAAAGTCTCAGTATAGTATGTCGAAAAAAGTGATAAAAAAGTCATAGTATAGTATGTCGAAAAAAGTGAAAAAAGTCACAGTATAGTATGTCGAAAAAAGTCAAATTTTAGTATGTCGAAAAAAGTCATAGTATAGTATGTCGAAAAAAGTGATGAAAAAAGTCATACTATAGTATGCCAAAAAAAGTGATAGAAAAGTCATAGTATAGTATGTCGAAAAAAGTGATAAAAAAGTCATAGTATAGTATGTCGAAAGAAGTCATAGTATAGTATGTCGAAAAAAGTGATAAAAAAGTCATAGCATGTCTAAAAAACTATCATGGTATAGTATGTCGAAAAAAGTGATAAAAAAGTTATAGTATAGTATGTCGAAAAAAGTGATAAAAATGCCATAGTATAGTATGTCGAAAAAAGTGATAAAAAAGTCATAATATACTATGTCGAAAAAAGTGATAAAAAAGTCATAATATACTATGTCGGAAAAAGTGATAAAAAAGTCATAGTATAGTATGTCGAAAAAAGTGATAAAAAAGTCATAGTATAGTATGTCGAAACAATTGTAATAGTACAGTATGTCGAAAAAGGTGATAAAAAAGTAATATTATAGCATATCAAAAAAGTGATAAAAATAAAAAAGTCATAGTATAGTATGTCGAAACAATTGTAATAGTACAGTATGTCGAAAAAAGTGATAAAAAAGTCATAGTATGTCGAAAAAATTATCATAGTATAGTATGTCGAAAAAAGTGATAAAAAAGTCATATTATAGTATGTCGAAAAAATGATCATAGAACAGAATGTCGAAAAAAGTGAGAAAAAAGTCATAATATACTATGTCGAAAAAAGTGATAAAAAAGTCATAGTATAGTATGTCGAAAAAAGTCATAGTATAGTATGTCGAAAAAAGTGATAAAAAAGTAATAGTATAGTATGTCGAAAAAAGTCATATTATAGTATGTCGAAAAAAGTCATATTATAGTATGTCGAAAAAAGTGATAAAAAGAAAAAAGTCATAGTATAGTATGTCGAAAAAATTATAATAGTACAATATGTCGAAAAAAGTGATAAAAAAGTCATAGTATAGTATGTCGAAAAAAGTGATAAAAAAGTCATAGTATAGTATGTCGAAAAAATTATCATAGTATAGTATGTCGAAAAAAGTGATAAAGTCACAGTATAGTATGTCGAAAAAAGTGATAAAAAGTCATATTATAGTATGTCGAAAAAATTATAGTATAGTATGTCGAAAAAAGTGATAAAAAAGTTGTAGTATAGTATGTCGAAAAAAGTGTTAAAAAGAAAAAAGTCATAGTATAGTATGTCGAAAAAATTATAATAGTACAATATGTCGAAAAAAGTGATAAAAAAGTCATAGTATAGTATGTCGAAAAAAGTGATAAAAAGACATATTATAGTATGTCGAAAAAATTATCATAGTATAGTATGTCGAAAAAAGTGATAAAGTCACAGTATAGTATGTCGAAAAAAGTGATAAAAAGTCATATTATAGTATGTCGAAAAAATTATAGTATAGTATGTCGAAAAAAGTGATAAAAAAGTTGTAGTATAGTATGTCGAAAAAAGTGTTAAAAAGAAAAAAGTCATAGTATAGTATGTCGAAAAAAGTGATAAAAAAGTAATAGTATAGTATGTCGAAAAAAGTCATATTATAGTATGTCGAAAAAAGTCATATTATAGTATGTCGAAAAAAGTGATAAAAAGAAAAAAGTCATAGTATAGTATGTCGAAAAAATTATAATAGTACAATATGTCGAAAAAAGTGATAAAAAAGTCATAGTATAGTATGTCGAAAAAAGTGATAAAAAAGTCATAGTATAGTATGTCGAAACAATTATAATAGTACAGTATGTCGAAAAAGGTGATAAAAAAGTAATATTATAGCATATCAAAAAAGTGATAAAAATAAAAAAGTCATAGTATAGTATGTCTAAAAAAGTGATAAAAAGTTATAGTATAGTATGTCGAAAAAATTATCACAGTATAGTATGTCGAAAAAAGTGATCAAAAAGTCATAGTATAGTATGTCTAAAAAACTGATTAGAAAGTCATATTATAGTATGTCGAAAAAAGTGATAAAAAAGTCATAGTATAGTATGTCGAAAAAAGTGATAAAAAAGTCATAGTATAGTATGTCGAAACAATTATAATAGTACAGTATGTCGAAAAAAGTGATAAAAAAGTCATATTATAGTATGTCGAAAAAAGTGATAAAAAGAAAAAAGTCATAGTATAGTATGTCGAAAAAATTATAATAGTACAATATGTCGAAAAAAGTGATAAAAAGAAAAAAGTCATAGTATAGTATGTCGAAAAAAGTGATGAAAAAAGTCATAGTATAGTATGTCGAAAAAAGTCATACTATAGTATGCCAAAAAAAGTGATATAAAAGTCATAGTATAGTATGTCGAAAAAAGTGATAAAAATGCCATAGTATAGTGTGTCGAAAAAAGTCATAGTATAGTATGTCGAAAAAAGTGATAAAAAAAGTCATAGTATAGCATGTCTAAAAAAGTGATAAAAAGTCATATTATAGTATGTGGAAAAAAGTTATAAAAAAGTAATAGTATAGTATGTCGAAAAAAGTCATATTATAGTATGTCGAAAAAAGTCATATTATAGTATGTCGAAAAAAGTGATAAAAAGAAAAAAGTCATAGTATAGTATGTCGAAAAAATTATAATAGTACAATATGTTGAAAAAAGTGATAAAAAAGTCATAGTATAGTATGTCGAAAAAAGTGATAAAAAAGTCATAGTATAGTATGTCGAAACAATTATAATAGTACAGTATGTCGAAAAAGGTGATAAAAAAGTAATATTATAGCATATCAAAAAAGTGATAAAAATAAAAAAGTCATAGTATAGTATGTCTAAAAAAGTGATAAAAAGTTATAGTATAGTATGTCGAAAAAATTATCACAGTATAGTATGTCGAAAAAAGTGATCAAAAAGTCATAGTATAGTATGTCTAAAAAACTGATTAGAAAGTCATATTATAGTATGTCGAAAAAAGTGATAAAAAAGTCATAGTATAGTATGTCGAAAAAAGTGATAAAAAAGTCATAGTATAGTATGTCGAAACAATTATAATAGTACAGTATGTCGAAAAAAGTGATAAAAAAGTCATATTATAGTATGTCGAAAAAAGTGATAAAAAGAAAAAAGTCATAGTATAGTATGTCGAAAAAATTATAATAGTACAATATGTCGAAAAAAGTGATAAAAAGAAAAAAGTCATAGTATAGTATGTCGAAAAAAGTGATGAAAAAAGTCATAGTATAGTATGTCGAAAAAAGTCATACTATAGTATGCCAAAAAAAGTGATATAAAAGTCATAGTATAGTATGTCGAAAAAAGTGATAAAAATGCCATAGTATAGTGTGTCGAAAAAAGTCATAGTATAGTATGTCGAAAAAAGTGATAAAAAGTCATAGCATAGTATGTCTAAAAAAGTGATGAAAAAGTTATTAGTATAGTATGTCGAAAAAAGTGATAAAAATGTCATAGTATGTCGAAAAAAGTCCTAGTATAGTATGTCGAAAAAAGTGATAAAAAAGTCATAGTATAGTATGTCGAAAAAAAGATAAAAAGTCACAGTATAGTATGTCGAAAAAAGTCAGTATAGTATGTCGAAAAAAGTGATAAAAAAGTCATAGCATGTCTAAAAAACTATCATGGTATAGTATGTCGAAAAAAGTGATAAAAAGTCATAGTGTAGTATGTCAAAAAAAGTCATAGTATAGTATGTCGAAAAAAGTGAAAAAAAAAGTCCTAGTATAGTATGTCGAAAAAACTCCTAGTATAGTATGTCGAAAAAAGTGATAAAAAAGTCCTAGTATAGTATGTCGAAAAAAGTCCTAGTATAGTATGTCGAAAAAAGTGATAAAAAAGTCCTAGTATAGTATGTCGAAAAAAGTGATAAAAAAGTCACAGTATAGTATGTCGAAAAAAGTCATATTTTAGTATGACAAAAAAAGTCATAGTACAGTATGTCGAAAAAAGTGATAAAAAGTCTTAGTATAGTATGTCGAAAAAAGTGATAAAAAAGTCATAGTATAGTATGTCGAAAAAAGTGAAAAAAGTCACAGTATAGTATGTCGAAAAAATTATAGTATAGTATGTCGAAAAAAGTGATAAAAAAGTTGTAGTATAGTATGTCGAAAAAAGTGATAAAAAAGTCATAGTATAGCATGTCTAAAAAAGTGATAAAAAGTCATATTATAGTATGTGGAAAAAAGTTATAAAAAAGTAATAGTATAGTATGTCGAAAAAAGTCATATTGTAGTATGTCGAAAAAAGTCATATTATAGTATGTCGAAAAAAGTGATAAAAAGAAAAAAGTCATAGTATAGTATGTCGAAAAAATTATAATAGTACAATATGTCGAAAAAAGTGATAAAAAAGTCATAGTATAGTATGTCGAAAAAAGTGATAAAAAAGTCATAGTATAGTATGTCGAAACAATTATAATAGTACAGTATGTCGAAAAAGGTGATAAAAAAGTAATATTATAGCATATCAAAAAAGTGATAAAAATAAAAAAGTCATAGTATAGTATGTCTAAATAAGTGATAAAAAGTTATAGTATAGTATGTCGAAAAAATTATCACAGTATAGTATGTCGAAAAAAGTGATCAAAAAGTCATAGTATAGTATGTCTAAAAAACTGATTAGAAAGTCATATTATAGTATGTCGAAAAAAGTGATAAAAAAGTCATAGTATAGTATGTCGAAAAAAGTGATAAAAAAGTCATAGTATAGTATGTCGAAACAATTATAATAGTACAATATGTCGAAAAAAGTGATAAAAAAGTCATAGTATAGTATGTCGAAAAAAGTGATAAAAAAGTCATAGTATAGTATGTCGAAACAATTATAATAGTACAGTATGTCGAAAAAGGTGATAAAAAAGTAATATTATAGCATATCAAAAAAGTGATAAAAATAAAAAAGTCATAGTATAGTATGTCTAAAAAAGTGATAAAAAGTTATAGTATAGTATGTCGAAACAATTATCACAGTATAGTATGTCGAAAAAAGTGATAAAAAAGTTATAATATAGTATGTCGAAAAAATGATCATAGTATAGTATGTCGAAAAAAAAGTGCTAAAATAGTCATAGTATAGTATGTCGAAAAAATGATCATAGTATAATATGTCGAAAAAAGTGATAAAAAAGTCATAGTATAGTATGTTGAAAAAATTATCACAGTATAGTATGTCGATAGTACGAAAAAAGTCATAGTATAGTATGTCGAAAAAAGTGATAAAAAAGTCATAATATACTATGTCAAAAATAGTGATAAAAAGTCATATTATAGTATGTCGAAAAAAGTGATAAAAAAGTCACAGTATAGTATGTCTAAAAAAGTCATAATATAGTATGTCTAAAAAAGTGTTAAAAAGAAAAAAGTCATAGTATAGTATGTCGAAAAAAGTGATAAAAAAGTCATAGTATAATATGTCGAAAAAAGTGATAAAAAGTCACATTATAGTATGTCGAAAAAATGATCATAGTATAGTATGTCGAAAAAAGTGATAAAAAGTCATAGTATAGTATGTCGAAACAATTATCACAGTATAGTATGTCGATAGTACGAAAAAAGTCATAGTATAGTATGTCGAAAAAAATGATAAAAAAGTCATAATATACTATGTCGAAAAAAGTGATAAAAAAGTCATGATATACTATGTCGAAAAAAGTGATAAAAAAGTCATAGTATAGTATGTCGAAAAAAGTGATAAAAAGTCATATTATAGTATGTCGAAAAAAGTTATAAGAAAGTAATAGTATAGTATGTCGAAAAAAGTCATAGTATAGGATGTCAAAAAAAGTGATAAAAAAGTCATAGTATAGTATGTCGAAAAAGGTCATATTATAGTATGTCGAAAAAAGTGATAAAAAGAAAAAAGTCATAGTATAGTATGTCGAAAAAAGTGATAAAAAGTCATAGTATAGTATGTCAAAAAAATTATAACAGGATAGTATGTCGAAAAAAGTGATAAAAACAGTTATAGTATAGGATGTCGAAAAAAGTGATGAAAAAGTCATAGCATAGTATGTCGAATAAAGTGATAAAAATGTCATAGTTAAGTATTTCGAAAAAAGTGATAAAAAGTCATAGTATAGTATGTCGAAAAAATGATCATAGTATAGTATGTCGAAAAAAGTGCTAAAAAAGTCATAGTATAGTATGTCGAAAAAAGTCATAATATACTATGTCGAAAAAAGTGATAAAAAAGTCATATTATAGTAAGTCGAAAAAAGTGATAAAAATGTATATAGTATAGTATGTCGAAAAAAGTGATAAAAAGAAAAAAGTCATAGTATAGGCTAGTATGTCGAAAAAAGTCATATTATAGTATGTCGAAAAAGGTGATAAAAAAGTCATATTATAGTATGTCAAACAAAGTGATAAAAATAAAAAAGTCATAGTATAGTATGTCTAAAAAAGTGATAAAAGGTCATAGTATAGTATGTCGAAAAAATTATCACAGTATAGTATGTCGAAAAAAGTGATAAAATAGTCATAGTATAGTATGTTGAAAAAATGATCATAGTATAATATGTCGAAAAAAGTGATAAAAAAGTCATAGTATAGTATGTTGAAAAAATTATCACAGTATAGTATGTCGATAGTACGAAAAAAGTCATAGTATAGTATGTCGAAAAAAGTGATAAAAAAGTCATAATATACTATGTCAAAAATAGTGATAAAAAGTCATATTATAGTATGTCGAAAAAAGTGATAAAAAAGTCACAGTATAGTATGTCTAAAAAAGTCATAATATAGTATGTCTAAAAAAGTGTTAAAAAGAAAAAAGTCATAGTATAGTATGTCTAAAAAAGTGATAAAAAAGTCATAGTATAATATGTCGAAAAAAAGTGATAAAAAGTCACATTATAGTATGTCGAAAAAATGATCATAGTATAGTATGTCGAAAAAAGTGATAAAAAAGTCATAGTATAGTATGTCTAAAAAAGTGATAAAAAGTCATATTATAGTATGTGGAAAAAAGTTATAAAAAAGTAATAGTATAGAATGTCGAAAAAAGTCATAGTATAGGATGTCAAAAAAAGAGAAAAAAAGTCATAATATACTATGTCGAAAAAAGTGATCAAAAAGTCATAGTATAGTATGTCGAAAAAAGTCATATTATAGTATGTCGAAAAAAGTGATAAAAAGAAAAAGGTCATAGTATAGTATGTCGATAAAAGTGATAAAAAGAAAAAGGTCATAGTATAGTATGTCGAAAAAAGTGATAAAAAGTCATAGTATAGTATGTCAAAAATGTGATAAAAAAGTCATAGTATAGTATGTCGAAAAAATGATCATAGTATAGTATGTCGAAAAAAGTGAAAAAAGTCATAGTATAGTATGTCGAAAAAAGTGATAAAAAGAAAAAAGTCATAGTATAGTATGTCAAAAAAAGTGATAAAAAGTCATAGTATAGTATGTCGGAAAAGTTATCACAGTATAGTATGTCGAAAAAAGTGTTAAAAAAGTCATAGTATAGTATGTCAAAAAAAGTCATAATATAGTATGTCGAAAAAAGTGATAAAAAGTCATAGTATAGCATGCAAAAAAATTTTCACAGTAGGCTATAGTATGTCGATAGTACGAAAAAAGTCATAGCATAGTATTTCGAAAAAAGTTATAAAAAATTCATAATATACTATGTCGAAAAAAGTGATAAAAAAGTCATAGTATAGTATGTCGAAAAAAGTCATAGTATAGTATGTCGAAAAAAGTGATATAAAAGTCATAATATACTATGTCGAAAAAAGTGATAAAAAGGTCATAATATACTATGTCGAAAAAAGTGATAAAAAAGTCATAGTATGTCGAAAAAAGTGATAAAAAGAAAAAAGTCATAGTATAGGCTAGTATGTCGAAAAAAGTCATATTATAGTATGTCTATAAAAGTGTTAAAAGGTCATAGTATAGTATGTCAAAAAAATTATCACAGGTATAGTATGTCGAAAAAAGTGATAAAAAAGTCATATTATAGTATGTCGAAAAAAAGTGATAAAAAAGTTATAATATAGTATGTCGAAAAAATGATCATAGTATAGTATGTCGAAAAAAGTGCTAAAATAGTCATAGTATAGTATGTCGAAAAAATGATCATAGTATAATATGTCGAAAAAAGTGATAAAAAAGTCATAGTATAGCATGTTGAAAAAATTATCACAGTATAGTATGTCGATAGTACGAAAAAAGTCATAGTATAGTATGTCGAAAAAAAGTGATAAAAAAGTCATAATATACTATGTCAAAAATAGTGATAAAAAGTCATATAGTATGTCGAAAAAAGTGATAAAAAGAAAAAAGTCATAGTATAGGCTAGTATGTCGAAAAAAGTCATATTATAGTATGTCTATAAAAGTGTTAAAAGGTCATAGTATAGTATGTCAAAAAAATTATCACAGGTATAGTATGTCGAAAAAAGTGATAAAAAAGTCATATTATAGTATGTCGAAAAAAAGTGATAAAAAAGTTATAATATAGTATGTCGAAAAAATGATCATAGTATAGTATGTCGAAAAAAGTGCTAAAATAGTCATAGTATAGTATGTCGAAAAAATGATCATAGTATAATATGTCGAAAAAAGTGATAAAAAAGTCATAGTATAGCATGTTGAAAAAATTATCACAGTATAGTATGTCGATAGTACGAAAAAAGTCATAGTATAGTATGTCGAAAAAAAGTGATAAAAAAGTCATAATATACTATGTCAAAAATAGTGATAAAAAGTCATATAGTATGTCGAAAAAAGTGATAAAAAAAGTCACAGTATAGTATGTCGAAAAAAGTCATAATATAGTATGTCTAAAAAAGTGATAAAAAGTCATAGTATAGTATGTCGAAAAAAGTGATAAAAAAGTCATAATATACTATGTCGAAAAAAGTGATAAAAAAGTCATAGTATAGTATGTCGAAAAAAGTGATAAAAAAGTCATAGTATAGTATGTCGAAAAAAGTGATAAAAAAGTTATAGTATAGTATGTCGAAAAAAGTGATAAAAAGAAAAAAGTCATAGTATAGTATGTCGAAAAAAGTGATAAAAAAGTCATAGTATGTCGAAAAAATTATCATAGTATAGCATGTCGAAAAAAGTGATAAAAAAGTCATAGTATAGTATGTTGAAAAAAGTGATAAGTCATAGTATAGTATGTCAAAGTGATAAAAGTCATAGTGTAGAAAGTATGTCGAAAAAAGTGATAAAAAAGTCATAGTATGTTGAAAAAAGTCATAGTATAGTATGTCGAAAAAAGTGATAAAAAAGTCATAGTATAGTATGTCGAAATAACTATCATAGTATAGTATGTCGAAAACAGTTACAAAAGTCATAGTATAGTATGTTGAAAAAAGTGATAAAGTTATATTATGTCAGTCATCTTTTAGTATGTCGAAAAAAGTCATAGCATAGTACGTCGAAAAAAGTGAACAGTACAGTATGTCGAAAAAAGTCATAGTATGTCGAAAAAAGTGATAAAGTCATAGTATGAAAAAAGTCATAGTATAGTATGTCGAAAAAAGTCATATTATAGTATGTCGAAAAAAGATAAAGTTATAGTATAGTATGTCGAAAAAAGTGAAAAAAAGTCATAGTATAGTATGTTGAAAAAAGTGATAAAAGTCATAGTATAGTATGTCAAAGTGATAAAAGTCATAGTGTAGAAAGTATGTCGAAAAAAGTGAAAAAAAGTCATAGCATAGTACGTCGAAAAAAGTGAAGTAATAGTACAGTATGTCGAATAAAGTGATAAAGTCATAGTATGAAAAGTCATAGTATTGTATGTCGAAAAAAGTTAGTATAGTATGTCGAAAAAATTATAATATTTTAGTATGTCGAAAAAATTCATAGTATAGCATGTTGAAAAAAGTGATAAAAAAGTCATAGTATAGTATGTCGAAAAAATTGATAAAAGTCATAGTGTAGTATGTCAAAATAAAGTCATAGTGTGTGTTACGGCCCTTAGGCCGTATGTGTGTGTCTGCCCTCCACAGGTCCTGTGTGTGTGTGTGTGTGCACACCTGTCTCCAGTTGGCATGCAATTAGTGTGCACACCGGTTGGCAATCAGCAGGAGAGTGGGAGTTGGTAAAAAGGACAGAACAGGCAGACTGATGTGAAGCGTGTGGAGAGCAGACTGGTGTGAAGCGTGTGGAGAGCAGACTGGTCGTCTCCATACATACAGCTTACCAGAGCTGGGTGATACTGCAGCGGCGTTCGTGGAGTTCCTGTAGTAGCAGCGTGCATCCAATTCGACCCTTGTGCCGGAGGCTACTCTCTCAGTGGAGAGAGAGTGGTAAATGCTGAAGCGTTTGTTTCTTTTGTTTGTAGTTGACCTCTGTTGTACCAGTTTTTTGAGAGTTACCTTTTTGTTGTACCTTTTGGCTAATTACCCTTGTAATTAAACGCCACACTTGCACATGAACTGGTCTCCTTCAACCTGAAATGGTTTTATTATTGTCACTAACCTCCTCCTCCCCTGGACTTTCCATTGGAGGTTCGTAACAGTGTAGTATGTCGAAAAAAGTGATAAAAAGTCATAGTAAAGTATGTCGAAAAAAGTCATAGTATAGTATGTCGAAAAAAGTGATAAAGTCATAGCATAGAATGTCGAAAAGTCATATTATAGTATGTCGAAAAGTGATAAAAATGTCATAGTATAGTATGTCGAAAAAAGTGATAAAAAAGTCATATTTTAGTATGTCGAAAAAAGTGATAAAAATGTCATAGTATAGTATGTCGAAAAAAGTGATAAAAATGTCATAGTATAGTATGTCGAAAAAAGTGATAAAAAGTTATAGTATAGTATGTCGAAAACATATTTTAGTATGTCGAAAAAAGTGATAAAAAAGTCATAGTATAATATATGTCGAAAAAAGTCATATTATAGTATGTCGAAAAAAATGATAAAAATGTCATAGTATAGTATTTCCAAAAAAGTGATGAAAAAAGTCATTGTATAGTATGTCGAAAGAAGTCATAGTATAGTATGTCGAAAAAAGTGATGAAAAAGGTCATAGTATAGTATGTCGAAAAAAGTCATACTATAGTATCCCAAAAAAAGTGATAAAGTCATAGTATAGTATGTCTTAAAAAGTGATAAAAATGCCATAGTATAGTATGTCGAAAAAAGTCCTAGTATAGTATGTCGAAAAAAGTGATAAAGTCATAGTATAGTATGTCGAAAAAAGTGATAAAAATGCCATAGTATAGTATGTCGAAAAAAGTGATAAAAATGCCATAGTATAGTATGTCGAAAAAAGTGATAAAAAACTGATAGTATAGTATGTCGAAAAAAGTTATAGTATAGTATGTCAAAAAAAGTCATAGTATAGTATGTCGAAAAAAGAGATAAAAAGTCATAGTATAGTATGTCGAAAAAAGTCATCGTATGTCGAAAAAAGTGATGAAAAAGGTCATAGTATAGTATGTCGAAAAAAGTCATACTATAGTATCCCAAAAAAAGTGATAAAGTCATAGTATAGTATGTCGAAAAAAGTCATATTATAGTATGTCGAAAAAAGTGATAAAGACATAGTATGTCGAAAAAAGTGATAAAGACATAGTATGTCTAAAAAAGTGATAAAAATGTCATAGTATAATATGTCGAAAAAAGTGATAAAAAGTTATAGTATAGTATGTCGAAAAAATTATTATATTTTAGAATGTCGAAAAAAGTGATAAAAGTCATAACATAGTATGTCGAAAAAAGTCATAAAAAGTCATAGTATAGTATTTCCAAAAAAGTGATGAAAAAAGTCATACTATAGTATGCCAAAAAAAGTGATAAAAAAGTCATAGTATAGTATGTCGAAAAAAGTGATAAAAATGCCATAGTATAGTATGTCGAAAAAAGTGATAAAAAAGTCATAGCATAGTATGTCGAAAAAATGATCATAGTATAATATGTCGAAAAAAGTGATAAAAAGTCATAGTGTAGTATGTCAAAAAAAGTCATTGTATAGTATGTCGAAAAAAGTGATAAAAAAGTCATATTATAGTAAGTCGAAAAAAGTGATAAAAATGTATATAGTATAGTATGTCGAAAAAAGTGATAAAAAGAAAAAAGTCATAGTATAGGCTAGTATGTCGAAAAAAGTCATATTATAGTATGTCGAAAAAGGTGATAAAAACGTCATATTATAGTATGTCAAACAAAGTGATAAAAATAAAAAAGTCATAGTATAGTATGTCTAAAAAAGTGATAAAAGGTCATAGTATAGTATGTCGAAAAAATTATCACAGTATAGTATGTCGAAAAAAGTGATAAAAAAGTCATATTATAGTATGTCGAAAAAAAAGTGATAAAAAAGTTATAATATAGTATGTCGAAAAAATGATCATAGTATAGTATGTCGAAAAAAGTGCTAAAATAGTCATAGTATAGTATGTCGAAAAAATGATCATAGTATAATATGTCGAAAAAAGTGATAAAAAAGTCATAGTATAGTATGTTGAAAAAATTATCACAGTATAGTATGTCGATAGTACGAAAAAAGTCATAGTATAGTATGTCGAAAAAAGTGATAAAAAAGTCATAATATACTATGTCAAAAATAGTGATAAAAAGTCATATTATAGTATGTCGAAAAAAGTGATAAAAAAGTCACAGTATAGTATGTCTAAAAAAGTCATAATATAGTATGTCTAAAAAAGTGTTAAAAAGAAAAAAGTCATAGTATAGTATGTCGAAAAAAGTGATAAAAAAGTCATAGTATAATATGTCGAAAAAAGTGATAAAAAGTCACATTATAGTATGTCGAAAAAATGATCATAGTATAGTATGTCGAAAAAAGTGATAAAAAGTCATAGTATAGTATGTCGAAAAAATTATCACAGTATAGTATGTCGATAGTACGAAAAAAGTCATAGTATAGTATGTCGAAAAAAATGATAAAAAAGTCATAATATACTATGTCGAAAAAAGTGATAAAAAAGTCATGATATACTATGTCGAAAAAAGTGATAAAAAAGTCACAGTATAGTATGTCTAAAAAAGTCATAATATAGTATGTCTAAAAAAGTGTTAAAAAGAAAAAAGTCATAGTATAGTATGTCGAAAAAAGTGATAAAAAAGTCATAGTATAATATGTCGAAAAAAGTGATAAAAAGTCACATTATAGTATGTCGAAAAAATGATCATAGTATAGTATGTCGAAAAAAGTGATAAAAAGTCATAGTATAGTATGTCGAAAAAATTATCACAGTATAGTATGTCGACAGTACGAAAAAAGTCATAGTATAGTATGTCGAAAAAAATGATAAAAAAGTCATAATATACTATGTCGAAAAAAGTGATAAAAAAGTCATGATATACTATGTCGAAAAATGTGATAAAAAAGTCATAGTATAGTATGTCGAAAAAAGTGTTAAAAAGAAAAAAGTCATAGTATAGTATGTCGAAAAAAGTGATAAAAAAGTCATAGTATAGTATGTCGAAAAAAGTGATAAAAAGTCATATTATAGTATGTCGAAAAAAGTTATAAGAAAGTAATAGTATAGTATCTCGAAAAAAGTCATAGTATAGGATGTCAAAAAAAGTGATAAAAAAGTCATAGTATAGTATGTCGAAAAAGGTCATATTATAGTATGTCGAAAAAAGTGATAAAAAGAAAAAAGTCATAGTATAGTATGTCGAAAAAAGTGATAAAAAGTCATAGTATAGTATGTCAAAAAAATTATAACAGTATAGTATGTCGAAAAAAGTGATAAAAACAGTTATAGTATAGGATGTCGAAAAAAGTGATGAAAAAGTCATAGCATAGTATGTCGAATAAAGTGATAAAAATGTCATAGTTAAGTATTTCGAAAAAAGTGATAAAAAGTCATAGTATAGTATGTCGAAAAAATTATCATAGTATAATATGTCGAAAAAAGTGCTAAAAAAGTCATATTATAGTAAGTCGAAAAAAGTGATAAAAATGTATATAGTATAGTATGTCGAAAAAAGTGATAAAAAGAAAAAAGTCATAGTATAGGCTAGTATGTCGAAAAAAGTCATATTATAGTATGTCGAAAAAGGTGATAAAAAAGTCATATTATAGTATGTCGAAAAAGGTGATAAAAAAGTCATATTATAGTATGTCAAACAAAGTGATAAAAATAAAAAAGTCATAGTATAGTATGTCTAAAAAAGTGATAAAAGGTCATAGTATAGTATGTCGAAAAAATTATCACAGTATAGTATGTCGAAAAAAGTGATAAAAAAGTCATATTATAGTATGTCGAAAAAAAAGTGATAAAAAAGTTATAATATAGTATGTCGAAAAAATGATCATAGTATAGTATGTTGAAAAAAGTGCTAAAATAGTCATAGTATAGTATGTCGAAAAAATGATCATAGTATAATATGTCGAAAAAAGTGATAAAAAAGTTATAGTATAGTATGTTGAAAAAATTATCACAGTATAGTATGTCGATAGTACGAAAAAAGTCATAGTATAGTATGTCGAAAAAAGTGATAAAAAAGTCATAATATACTATGTCAAAATAGTGATAAAAAGTCATATTATAGTATGTCGAAAAAAGTGATGAAAAAGTCACAGTATAGTATGTCTAAAAAAGTCATAATATAGTATGTCTAAAAAAGTGTTAAAAAGAAAAAAGTCATAGTATAGTATGTCGAAAAAAGTGATAAAAAAGTCATAGTAAAATATGTCGAAAAAAGTGATAAAAAGTCACATTATAGTATGTCGAAAAAATGATCATAGTATAGTATGTCGAAAAAAGTGATAAAAAGTCATAGTATAGTATGTCAAAAAAATTATCACAGTATAGTATGTCGATAGTACGAAAAAAGTCATAGTATAGTATGTCGAAAAAAATGATAAAAAAGTCATAATATACTATGTCGAAAAAAGTGATAAAAAAGTCATGATATACTATGTCGAAAAAAGTGATAAAAAAGTCATAGTATAGTATGTCGAAAAAAGTGTTAAAAAGAAAAAAGTCATAGTATAGTATGTCGAAAAAAGTGATAAAAAAGTCATAGTATAGTATGTCGAAAAAAGTGATAAAAAGTCATATTATAGTATGTCGAAAAAAGTTATAAGAAAGTAATAGTATAGTATGTCGAAAAAAGTCATAGTATAGGATGTCAAAAAAAGTGATAAAAAAGTCATAGTATAGTATGTCGAAAAAGGTCATATTATAGTATGTCGAAAAAAGTGATAAAAAGAAAAAAGTCATAGTATAGTATGTCGAAAAAAGTGATAAAAAGTCATAGTATAGTATGTCAAAAAAATTATAACAGTATAGTATGTCGAAAAAAGTGATAAAAACAGTTATAGTATAGGATGTCGAAAAAAGTGATGAAAAAGTCATAGCATAGTATGTCGAATAAAGTGATAAAAATGTCATAGTTAAGTATTTCGAAAAAAGTGATAAAAAGTCATAGTATAGTATGTCGAAAAAATGATCATAGTATAGTATGTCGAAAAAAGTGCTAAAAAAGTCATAGTATAGTATGTCGAAAAAAGTCATAATATAGTATGTCGAAAAAAGTCATAATATAGTATGTCGAAAAAAGTGATAAAAAGTCATAGTATAGCATGTCGAAAAAATTATCACAGTAGGCTATAGTATGTCGATAGTACGAAAAAAGTCACAGCATAGTATTTCGAAAAAAGTGATAAAAAAGTCAAAATATACTATGTCGAAAAAAGTGATAAAAAAGTCATAGTATAGTATGTCGAAAAAAGTCATGATATACTATGTCGAAAAAAGTGATAAAAAAGTCATAGTATAGTATGTCGAAAAAAGTGTTAAAAAGAAAAAAGTCATAGTATAGTATGTCGAAAAAAGTGATAAAAAAGTCATAGTATAGTATGTCGAAAAAAGTGATAAAAAGTCATATTATAGTATGTCGAAAAAAGTTATAAGAAAGTAATAGTATAGTATGTCGAAAAAAGTCATAGTATAGGATGTCAAAAAAAGTGATAAAAAAGTCATAGTATAGTATGTCGAAAAAGGTCATATTATAGTATGTCGAAAAAAGTGATAAAAAGAAAAAAGTCATAGTATAGTATGTCGAAAAAAGTGATAAAAAGTCATAGTATAGTATGTCAAAAAAATTATCACAGTATAGTATGTCGATAGTACGAAAAAAGTCATAGTATAGTATGTCGAAAAAAATGATAAAAAAGTCATAATATACTATGTCGAAAAAAGTGATAAAAAAGTCATGATATACTATGTCGAAAAAAGTGATAAAAAAGTCATAGTATAGTATGTCGAAAAAAGTGTTAAAAAGAAAAAAGTCATAGTATAGTATGTCGAAAAAAGTGATAAAAAAGTCATAGTATAGTATGTCGAAAAAAGTGATAAAAAGTCATATTATAGTATGTCGAAAAAAGTTATAAGAAAGTAATAGTATAGTATGTCGAAAAAAGTCATAGTATAGGATGTCAAAAAAAGTGATAAAAAAGTCATAGTATAGTATGTCGAAAAAGGTCATATTATAGTATGTCGAAAAAAGTGATAAAAAGAAAAAAGTCATAGTATAGTATGTCGAAAAAAGTGATAAAAAGTCATAGTATAGTATGTCAAAAAAATTATAACAGTATAGTATGTCGAAAAAAGTGATAAAAACAGTTATAGTATAGGATGTCGAAAAAAGTGATGAAAAAGTCATAGCATAGTATGTCGAATAAAGTGATAAAAATGTCATAGTTAAGTATTTCGAAAAAAGTGATAAAAAGTCATAGTATAGTATGTCGAAAAAATGATCATAGTATAGTATGTCGAAAAAAGTGCTAAAAAAGTCATAGTATAGTATGTCGAAAAAAGTCATAATATAGTATGTCGAAAAAAGTCATAATATAGTATGTCGAAAAAAGTGATAAAAAGTCATAGTATAGCATGTCGAAAAAATTATCACAGTAGGCTATAGTATGTCGATAGTACGAAAAAAGTCACAGCATAGTATTTCGAAAAAAGTGATAAAAAAGTCAAAATATACTATGTCGAAAAAAGTGATAAAAAAGTCATAGTATAGTATGTCGAAAAAAGTCATGATATACTATGTCGAAAAAAGTGATAAAAAAGTCATAGTATAGTATGTCGAAAAAAGTGTTAAAAAGAAAAAAGTCATAGTATAGTATGTCGAAAAAAGTGATAAAAAAGTCATAGTATAGTATGTCGAAAAAAGTGATAAAAAGTCATATTATAGTATGTCGAAAAAAGTTATAAGAAAGTAATAGTATAGTATGTCGAAAAAAGTCATAGTATAGGATGTCAAAAAAAGTGATAAAAAAGTCATAGTATAGTATGTCGAAAAAGGTCATATTATAGTATGTCGAAAAAAGTGATAAAAAGAAAAAAGTCATAGTATAGTATGTCGAAAAAAGTGATAAAAAGTCATAGTATAGTATGTCAAAAAAATTATAACAGTATAGTATGTCGAAAAAAGTGATAAAAACAGTTATAGTATAGGATGTCGAAAAAAGTGATGAAAAAGTCATAGCATAGTATGTCGAATGAAGTGATAAAAATGTCATAGTTAAGTATTTCGAAAAAAGTGATAAAAAGTCATAGTATAGTATGTCGAAAAAATGATCATAGTATAGTATGTCGAAAAAAGTGCTAAAAAAGTCATAGTATAGTATGTCGAAAAAAGTCATAATATAGTATGTCGAAAAAAGTCATAATATAGTATGTCGAAAAAAGTGATAAAAAGTCATAGTATAGCATGTCGAAAAAATTATCACAGTAGGCTATAGTATGTCGATAGTACGAAAAAAGTCACAGCATAGTATTTCGAAAAAAGTGATAAAAAAGTCAAAATATACTATGTCGAAAAAAGTGATAAAAAAGTCATAGTATAGTATGTCGAAAAAAGTCATAGTATAGTATGTCGAAAAAAGTGATATAAAAGTCATAATATACTATGTCGAAAAAAGTGATAAAAATGTCATAGTATAGTATGTCGAAAAAAGTGATAAAAAGAAAAAAGTCATAGTATAGTATGTCCAAAAAAGTCATATTATAGTATGTCGAAAAAGGTGATAAAAAGTCATATTATAGTATGTCAAACAAAGTGATAAAAATAAAAAAGTCATAGTATAGTATGTCGAAAAAAGTGATAAAAAGAAAAAAGTCATAGTATAGTATGTCGAAAAAATTATCACAGTATAGTATGTCTAAAAAAGTCATAATATAGTATGTCTAAAAAAGTGATAAAAAGTCATAGTATAGTATGTCGAAAAAAGTGATAAAAAAGTCATAATATACTATGTCGAAAAAAGTGATAAAAAAGTCATAGTATAGTATGTTTAAAAAAGTGATAAAAAAGTTATAGTATAGTATGTCGAAAAAATGATCATAGTATAGTACCGGTATGTCAAAAAAGTGATAAAAAAGTCATAGTATAGTATGTTGAAAAAAGTCATATTATAGTATGTCGAAAAAAGTGATAAAAAAGTCATATTATAGTATGTCAAACAAAGTGATAAAAATAAAAAAGTCATAGTATAGTATGTCGAAAAAAGTGATAAAAAGAAAAAAGTCATAGTATAGTATGTCGAAAAAATTATCACAGTATAGTATGTCTAAAAAAGTCATAATATAGTATGTCTATAAAAGTGATAAAAAGTCATAGTATAGTATGTCGAAAAAAGTGATAAAAAAGTCATAATATACTATGTCGAAAAAAGTGATAAAAAAGTTATAGTATAGTATGTCGAAAAAATGATCATAGTATAGTACCGGTATGTCAAAAAAGTGATAAAAAAGTCATAGTATAGTATGTCGAAAAAAGTGTTAAAAAGAAAAAAGTCATAGTATAGTATGTCGAAAAAAGTGATAAAAAAGTCATAGTATAGTATGTCGAAAAAAGTGTTAAAAAGAAAAAAGTCATAGTATAGTATGTCGAAAAAAGTGATGAAAAAGTCATAGTATAGTATGTCGAAAACATTATCATAGTATAGCATGTAGAAAAAAAGTGATAAAAAAGTCATAGTATAGTATGTCTAAAAAAGTGATAAAAAGTCATATTATAGTATGTGGAAAAAAGTTATAAGAAAGTAATAGTATAGTATGTCGAAAAAAGTCATAGTATAGGATGTCAAAAAAAGTGATAAAAAAGTCATAGTATAGTATGTCGAAAAAAGTCATATTATAGTATGTCGAAAAAAGTGATAAAAAGAAAAAAGTCATAGTATAGTATGTCGAAAAAAGTGATAAAAAGTCATAGTATAGTATGTCAAAAAAATTATAACAGTATAGTATGTCGAAAAAAGTGATAAAAACAGTTATAGTATAGTATGTGGGAAAAAGTGATAAAAAAGTCATAGTATAGGATGTCGAAAAAAGTGATGAAAAAGTCATAGCATAGTATGTCGAATAAAGTCATTATAGTATGTCGAAAAAAGTGATAAAAATGTCATAGTTAAGTATTTCGAAAAAAGTGATAAAAAGTCATAGTATAGTATGTCGAAAAAATTATCATAGTATAGTATGTCGAAAAAAGTGAAAAAAAGTCATATTATAGTATGTCAAAAAAGTGATAAAAAAGTCATAGTATAGTATGTCGAAAAAATGATCATAGTATAGTATGTCGAAAAAAGTGAAAAAAAAGTCATAGTATAGTATGTCGAAAAAAGTGATAAAAAGAAAAAAGTCATAGTATGTCGAAGAAAGTGATAAAAAGTCACAGTATATATGTCGAAAAAGTTATCACAGTATAGTATGTCAAAAAAAGTGCTAAAAAAAGTCATATTATAGTAAGTCGAAAAAAGTGATAAAAATGTCATAGTATAGTATGTCGAAAAAAGTCATATTATAGTATGTCGAAAAAGGTGATAAAAATAAAAAAGTCATAGTATAGTATGTCTAAAAAAGTGATAAAAGGTCATAGTATAGTATGTCGAAAAAATTATCACAGTATAGTATGTCGAAAAAAGTGATAAAAAAGTCATATTATAGTATGTCGAAAAAAAGTGATAAAAAAGTTATAATATAGTATGTCGAAAAAATGATCATAGTATAGTATGTCGAAAAAAGCGCTAAAATAGTCATCGTATAGTATGTCGAAAAAATGATCATAGTATAATATGTCGAAAAAAGTGATAAAAAAGTCATAGTATAGTATGTTGAAAAAATTATCACAGTATAGTATGTCGATAGTACGAAAAAAGTCATAGTATAGTATGTCGAAAAAAGTGATAAAAAAGTCATAATATACTATGTCAAAAATAGTGATAAAAAGTTATATTATAGTATGTCGAAAAAAAGTGATAAAAAAGTCACAGTATAGTATGTCGAAAAAAGTCATAATATAGTATGTCTAAAAAAGTGTTAAAAAGAAAAAAGTCATAGTATAGTATGTCGAAAAAAGTGATAAAAAAGTCATAGTATAATATGTCGAAAAAAGTGATAAAAAGTCACATTATAGTATGTCGAAAAAATGATCATAGTATAGTATGTCTAAAAAAGTGATAAAAGGTCATAGTATAGTATGTCGAAAAAATTATCACAGTATAGTATGTCGAAAAAAGTGATAAAAAAGTCATATTATAGTATGTCGAAAAAAAGTGATAAAAAAGTTATAATATAGTATGTCGAAAAAATGATCATAGTATAGTATGTCGAAAAAACTGCTAAAATAGTCATCGTATAGTATGTCGAAAAAATGATCATAGTATAATATGTCGAAAAAAGTGATAAAAAAGTCATAGTATAGTATGTTGAAAAAATTATCACAGTATAGTATGTCGATAGTACGAAAAAAGTCATAGTATAGTATGTCGAAAAAAGTGATAAAAAAGTCATAATATACTATGTCAAAAATAGTGATAAAAAGTCATATTATAGTATGTCGAAAAAAAGTGATAAAAAAGTCACAGTATAGTATGTCGAAAAAAGTCATAATATAGTATGTCTAAAAAAGTGTTAAAAAGAAAAAAGTCATAGTATAGTATGTCGAAAAAAGTGATAAAAAAGTCATAGTATAATATGTCGAAAAAAGTGATAAAAAGTCACATTATAGTATGTCGAAAAAATGATCATAGTATAGTATGTGGAAAAAAGTGATAAAAAAGTCATAGTATAGTATGTCGAAAAAAGTGATAAAAAGTCATATTATAGTATGTGGAAAAAAGTTATAAAAAAGTAATAGTATAGAATGTCGAAAAAAGTCATAGTATAGGATGTCAAAAAAAGAGAAAAAAAGTCATAATATACTATGTCGAAAAAAGTGATCAAAAAGTCATAGTATAGTATGTCGAAAAAAGTCATATTATAGTATGTCGAAAAAAGTGATAAAAAGAAAAAGGTCATAGTATAGTATGTCGAAAAAAGTGATAAAAAGAAAAAGGTCATAGTATAGTATGTCGAAAAAAGTGATAAAAAGTCATAGTATAGTATGTCAAAAAAATGATCATAGTATAGTATGTCGAAAAAAGTGAAAAAAAGTCATATTATAGTATGTCAAAAATGTGATAAAAAAGTCATAGTATAGTATGTCGAAAAAATGATCATAGTATAGTATGTCGAAAAAAGTGAAAAAAGTCATAGTATAGTATGTCGAAAAAAGTGATAAAAAGAAAAAAGTCATAGTATAGTATGTCGAAAAAAGTGATAAAAAGTCATAGTATAGTATGTCGGAAAAGTTATCACAGTATAGTATGTCGAAAAAAGTGTTAAAAAAGTCATAGTATAGTATGTCAAAAAAAGTCATAATATAGTATGTCGAAAAAAGTGATAAAAAGTCATAGTATAGCATGCGAAAAAAATATCACAGTAGGCTATAGTATGTCGATAGTACGAAAAAAGTCATAGCATAGTATTTCGAAAAAAGTTATAAAAAATTCATAATATACTATGTCGAAAAAAGTGATAAAAAAGTCATAGTATAGTATGTCGAAAAAAGTCATAGTATAGTATGTCGAAAAAAGTGATATAAAAGTCATAATATACTATGTCGAAAAAAGTGATAAAAAGGTCATAATATACTATGTCGAAAAAAGTGATAAAAAAGTCATAGTATGTCGAAAAAAGTGATAAAAAGAAAAAAGTCATAGTATAGGCTAGTATGTCGAAAAAAGTCATATTATAGTATGTCTATAAAAGTGATAAAAGGTCATAGTATAGTATGTCAAAAAAATTATCACAGGTATAGTATGTCGAAAAAAGTGATAAAAAAGTCATATTATAGTATGTCGAAAAAAAGTGATAAAAAAGTTATAATATAGTATGTCGAAAAAATGATCATAGTATAGTATGTCGAAAAAAGTGCTAAAATAGTCATAGTATAGTATGTCGAAAAAATGATCATAGTATAATATGTCGAAAAAAGTGATAAAAAAGTCATAGTATAGTATGTTGAAAAGATTATCACAGTATAGTATGTCGATAGTACGAAAAAAGTCATAGTATAGTATGTCGAAAAAAGTGATAAAAAAGTCATAATATACTATGTCAAAAATAGTGATAAAAAGTCATATTATAGTATGTCGAAAAAAGTGATAAAAAAGTCACAGTATAGTATGTCTAAAAAAGTCATAATATAGTATGTCTAAAAAAGTGATAAAAAGTCATAGTATAGTATGTCGAAAAAATTATCACAGTATAGTATGTCGATAGTACGAAAAAAGTCATAGTATAGTATGTCGAAAAAAGTGATAAAAAAGTCATAATATACTATGTCAAAAATAGTGATAAAAAGTCATATTATAGTATGTCGAAAAAAAGTGATAAAAAAGTCACAGTATAGTATGTCGAAAAAAGTCATAATATAGTATGTCTAAAAAAGTGTTAAAAAGAAAAAAGTCATAGTATAGTATGTCGAAAAAAGTGATAAAAAAGTCATAGTATAATATGTCGAAAAAAGTGATAAAAAGTCACATTATAGTATGTCGAAAAAAAGTGATAAAAAAGTTATAATATAGTATGTCGAAAAAATGATCATAGTATAGTATGTCGAAAAAAGTGCTAAAATAGTCATCGTATAGTATGTCGAAAAAATGATCATAGTATAATATGTCGAAAAAAGTGATAAAAAAGTCATAGTATAGTATGTTGAAAAAATTATCACAGTATAGTATGTCGATAGTACGAAAAAAGTCATAGTATAGTATGTCGAAAAAAGTGATAAAAAAGTCATAATATACTATGTCAAAAATAGTGATAAAAAGTCATATTATAGTATGTCGAAAAAAAGTGATAAAAAAGTCACAGTATAGTATGTCGAAAAAAGTCATAATATAGTATGTCTAAAAAAGTGTTTAAAAAGAAAAAAGTCATAGTATAGTATGTCGAAAAAAGTGATAAAAAAGTCATAGTATAATATGTCGAAAAAAGTGATAAAAAGTCACATTATAGTATGTCGAAAAAATGATCATAGTATAGTATGTGGAAAAAAGTGATAAAAAAGTCATAGTATAGTATGTCGAAAAAAGTGATAAAAAGTCATATTATAGTATGTGGAAAAAAGTTATAAAAAAGTAATAGTATAGAATGTCGAAAAAAGTCATAGTATAGGATGTCAAAAAAAGAGAAAAAAAGTCATAATATACTATGTCGAAAAAAGTGATCAAAAAGTCATAGTATAGTATGTCGAAAAAAGTCATATTATAGTATGTCGAAAAAAGTGATAAAAAGAAAAAGGTCATAGTATAGTATGTCGAAAAAAGTGATAAAAAGAAAAAGGTCATAGTATAGTATGTCGAAAAAAGTGATAAAAAGTCATAGTATAGTATGTCAAAAAAATGATCATAGTATAGTATGTCGAAAAAAGTGAAAAAAAGTCATATTATAGTATGTCAAAAATGTGATAAAAAAGTCATAGTATAGTATGTCGAAAAAATGATCATAGTATAGTATGTCGAAAAAAGTGAAAAAAGTCATAGTATAGTATGTCGAAAAAAGTGATAAAAAGAAAAAAGTCATAGTATAGTATGTCGAAAAAAGTGATAAAAAGTCATAGTATAGTATGTCGGAAAAGTTATCACAGTATAGTATGTCGAAAAAAGTGTTAAAAAAGTCATAGTATAGTATGTCAAAAAAAGTCATAATATAGTATGTCGAAAAAAGTGATAAAAAGTCATAGTATAGCATGCGAAAAAAATATCACAGTAGGCTATAGTATGTCGATAGTACGAAAAAAGTCATAGCATAGTATTTCGAAAAAAGTTATAAAAAATTCATAATATACTATGTCGAAAAAAGTGAAAAAAAGGCATAGTATAGTATGTCGAAAAAAGTCATAGTATAGTATGTCGAAAAAAGTGATATAAAAGTCATAATATACTATGTCGAAAAAAGTGATAAAAAGGTCATAATATACTATGTCGAAAAAAGTGATAAAAAAGTCATAGTATGTCGAAAAAAGTGATAAAAAGAAAAAAGTCATAGTATAGGCTAGTATGTCGAAAAAAGTCATATTATAGTATGTCTATAAAAGTGATAAAAGGTCATAGTATAGTATGTCAAAAAAATTATCACAGGTATAGTATGTCGAAAAAAGTGATAAAAAAGTCATATTATAGTATGTCGAAAAAAAGTGATAAAAAAGTTATAATATAGTATGTCGAAAAAATGATCATAGTATAGTATGTCGAAAAAAGTGCTAAAATAGTCATAGTATAGTATGTCGAAAAAATGATCATAGTATAATATGTCGAAAAAAGTGATAAAAAAGTCATAGTATAGTATGTTGAAAAGATTATCACAGTATAGTATGTCGATAGTACGAAAAAAGTCATAGTATAGTATGTCGAAAAAAGTGATAACAAAGTCATAATATACTATGTCGAAAAAAGTGATAAAAAAGTCATAATATACTATGTCGAAAAAAGTGATAAAAAAGTCATAGTATAGTATGTCGAAAAAAGTGTTAAAAAGAAAAAAGTCATAGTATAGTATGTCGAAAAAAGTGATAAAAAAAGTCATAGTATGTCGAAAAAATTATCATAGTATAGCATGTCGAAAAAAGTGATAAAAAAGTCATAGTATAGTATGTCTAAAAAAGTGATAAAAAGTCATATTATAGTATGTGGAAAAAAGTTATAAGAAAGTAATAGTATAGTATGTCGAAAAAAGTCATAGTATAGGATGTCAAAAAAAGTGATATAAAAGTCATAGTATAGTATGTCGAAAAAAGTCATATTATAGTATGTTGAAAAAAGTGATAAAAAGAAAAAAGTCATAGTATAGTATGTCGAAAAAAGTGATAAAAAGTCATAGTATAGTATGTCAAAAAAATTATAACAGTATAGTATGTCGAAAAAAGTGATAAAAACAGTTATAGTATAGTATGTCGGAAAAAGTGATAAAAAAGTCATAGTATAGGATGTCGAAATAAGTGATGAAAAAGTCATAGCATAGTATGTCGAATAAAGTCATTATAGTATGTCGAAAAAAGTGATAAAAAGTCATAGTATAGTATGTCGAAAAAATGATCATAGTATAGTATGTCGAAAAAAGTGAAAAAAAGTCATACTATAGTATGTCGAAAAAAGTGATAAAAAGAAAAAAGTCATAGTATGTCGAAAAAAGTGATAAAAAGTCACAGTATAGTATGTCGAAAAAGTTATCACAGTATAGTATGTCGAAAAAAGTGCTAAAAAAGTCATAGTATAGTATGTCGAAAAAAGTCATAATATAGTATGTCGAAAAAAGTGATAAAAAGTCATAGTATAGCATGTCGAAAAAATTATCACAGTAGGCTATAGTATGTCGATAGTACGAAAAAAGTCATAGCATAGTATTTCGAAAAAAGTGATAAAAAAGTCATAATATACTATGTCGAAAAAATGATCATAGTATAGTATGTCGAAAAAAGTGCTAAAATAGTCATAGTATAGTATGTCGAAAAAATGATCATAGTACAGTATGTCGAAAAAAGTGATAAAAAGTCTTAGTATAGTATGTCGAAAAAAGTGATAAAAAAGTCATAGTATAGTATGTCGAAAAAAGTGATAAAAAAGTCACAGTTGAGTATGTCAAAAAAAGTCAAATTTTAGTATGTCGAAAAAAGTCATAGTATAGTATGTCGAAAAAAGTGATGAAAAAAGACATAGTATAGTATGTCGAAAAAGGTTATACTATAGTATGCCAAAAAAGTGATAGAAAAGTCATAGTATAGTATGTCGAAAAAAGTGATAAAAATGTCATAGTATAGTATGTCGAAAAAAGTGATAAAAAAGTCATAGTATAGTATGTCGAAAAAAGTCATAGTATAGTATGTCGAAAAAAGTCATACTATAGTATGCCAAAAAAAGTGATAAAAAGTCATAGTATAGTATGTCGAAAAAAGTGATAAAAAGTCACAGTATAGTATGTCGAAAAAAGTCATAGTATAGTATGTCGAAAAAAGTGATAAAAGAGTCATAGCATGTCTAAAAAACTATCATGGTATAGTATGTCGAAAAAAGTGATAAAAAAGTCACAGTATAGTATGTCGAAAAAAGTCATATTTTAGTATGTCGAAAAAAGTCATAGTATAGTATGTCGAAAAAAGTGATGAAAAAAGTCATAGTATAGTATGTCGAAAAAAGTGATGAAAAATGTCATAGTATAGTATGTCGAAAAAAGTGATAAAAAAGTTATAGTATAGTTTGTCGACAAAAGTCATAGTATACCATGTCAAAAAAAGTGATAAAGTAATAGTACAGTATGTCGAAAAAAGTGGTAAAAAAGTCATAGTATAGGATGTCGAAAAAAGTGATAAAAAAGTCATAGCATAGTATGTCGAAAAAAGTCATATTATAGTATGTCGAAAAAAGTGATAAAAAGTCATAGTATAGTATGTCGAAAAAAGTGATAAAAAGTCATAGTATAGTATGTCAAAAAAATTATAACAGTATAGTATGTCGAAAAAAGTGATAAAAACAGTTATAGTATAGTATGTCGGAAAAAGTGATAAAAAAGTCATAGTATAGGATGTCGAAAAAAGTGATGAAAAAGTCATAGCATAGTATGTCGAATAAAGTCATTATAGTATGTCGAAAAAAGTGATAAAAAGTCATAGTATAGTATGTCGAAAAAATGATCATAGTATAGTATGTCGAAAAAAGTGAAAAAAAGTCATACTATAGTATGTCGAAAAAAGTGATAAAAAGAAAAAAGTCATAGTATGTCGAAAAAAGTGATAAAAAGTCACAGTATAGTATGTCGAAAAAGTTATCACAGTATAGTATGTCGAAAAAAGTGCTAAAAAAGTCATAGTATAGTATGTCGAAAAAAGTCATAATATAGTATGTCGAAAAAAGTGATAAAAAGTCATAGTATAGCATGTCGAAAAAATTATCACAGTAGGCTATAGTATGTCGATAGTACGAAAAAAGTCATAGCATAGTATTTCGAAAAAAGTGATAAAAAAGTCATAATATACTATGTCGAAAAAATGATCATAGTATAGTATGTCGAAAAAAGTGCTAAAATAGTCATAGTATAGTATGTCGAAAAAATGATCATAGTACAGTATGTCGAAAAAAGTGATAAAAAGTCTTAGTATAGTATGTCGAAAAAAGTGATAAAAAAGTCATAGTATAGTATGTCGAAAAAAGTGATAAAAAAGTCACAGTTGAGTATGTCAAAAAAGTCAAATTTTAGTATGTCGAAAAAAGTCATAGTATAGTATGTCGAAAAAAGTGATGAAAAAAGTCATAGTATAGTATGTCGAAAAAAGTGATAAAAAGAAAAAGGTCATAGTATAGTATGTCGAAAAAAGTGATAAAAAGTCATAGTATAGTATGTCAAAAAAATGATCATAGTATAGTATGTCGAAAAAAGTGAAAAAAAGTCATATTATAGTATGTCAAAAATGTGATAAAAAAGTCATAGTATAGTATGTCGAAAAAATGATCATAGTATAGTATGTCGAAAAAAGTGAAAAAAGTCATAGTATAGTATGTCGAAAAAAGTGATAAAAAGAAAAAAGTCATAGTATAGTATGTCGAAAAAAGTGATAAAAAGTCATAGTATAGTATGTCGGAAAAGTTATCACAGTATAGTATGTCGAAAAAAGTGTTAAAAAAGTCATAGTATAGTATGTCAAAAAAAGTCATAATATAGTATGTCGAAAAAAGTGATAAAAAGTCATAGTATAGCATGCGAAAAAAATATCACAGTAGGCTATAGTATGTCGATAGTACGAAAAAAGTCATAGCATAGTATTTCGAAAAAAGTTATAAAAAATTCATAATATACTATGTCGAAAAAAGTGATAAAAAAGTCATAGTATAGTATGTCGAAAAAAGTCATAGTATAGTATGTCGAAAAAAGTGATATAAAAGTCATAATATACTATGTCGAAAAAAGTGATAAAAAGGTCATAATATACTATGTCGAAAAAAGTGATAAAAAAGTCATAGTATGTCGAAAAAAGTGATAAAAAGAAAAAAGTCATAGTATAGGCTAGTATGTCGAAAAAAGTCATATTATAGTATGTCTATAAAAGTGATAAAAGGTCATAGTATAGTATGTCAAAAAAATTATCACAGGTATAGTATGTCGAAAGAAGTGATAAAAAAGTCATATTATAGTATGTCGAAAAAAAGTGATAAAAAAGTTATAATATAGTATGTCGAAAAAATGATCATAGTATAGTATGTCGAAAAAAGTGCTAAAATAGTCATAGTATAGTATGTCGAAAAAATGATCATAGTATAATATGTCGAAAAAAGTGATAAAAAAGTCATAGTATAGTATGTTGAAAAGATTATCACAGTATAGTATGTCGATAGTACGAAAAAAGTCATAGTATAGTATGTCGAAAAAAGTGATAAAAAAGTCATAATATACTATGTCAAAAATAGTGATAAAAAGTCATATTATAGTATGTCGAAAAAAGTGATAAAAAAGTCACAGTATAGTATGTCTAAAAAAGTCATAATATAGTATGTCTAAAAAAGTGATAAAAAGTCATAGTATAGTATGTCGAAAAAATTATCACAGTATAGTATGTCGATAGTACGAAAAAAGTCATAGTATAGTATGTCGGAAAAGTGATAACAAAGTCATAATATACTATGTCGAAAAAAGTGATAAAAAAGTCATAATATACTATGTCGAAAAAAGTGATAAAAAAGTCATAGTATAGTATGTCGAAAAAAGTGTTAAAAAGAAAAAAGTCATAGTATAGTATGTCGAAAAAAGTGATAAAAAAAGTCATAGTATGTCGAAAAAATTATCATAGTATAGCATGTCGAAAAAAGTGATAAAAAAGTCATAGTATAGTATGTCTAAAAAAGTGATAAAAAGTCATATTATAGTATGTGGAAAAAAGTTATAAGAAAGTAATAGTATAGTATGTCGAAAAAAGTCATAGTATAGGATGTCAAAAAAAGTGATATAAAAGTCATAGTATAGTATGTCGAAAAAAGTCATATTATAGTATGTTGAAAAAAGTGATAAAAAGAAAAAAGTCATAGTATAGTATGTCGAAAAAAGTGATAAAAAGTCATAGTATAGTATGTCAAAAAAATTATAACAGTATAGTATGTCGAAAAAAGTGATAAAAACAGTTATAGTATAGTATGTCGGAAAAAGTGATGAAAAAGTCATAGCATAGTATGTCGAATAAAGTCATTATAGTATGTCGAAAAAAGTGATAAAAAGTCATAGTATAGTATGTCGAAAAAATGATCATAGTATAGTATGTCGAAAAAAGTGAAAAAAAGTCATACTATAGTATGTCGAAAAAAGTGATAAAAAGAAAAAAGTCATAGTATGTCGAAAAAAGTGATAAAAAGTCACAGTATAGTATGTCGAAAAAGTTATCACAGTATAGTATGTCGAAAAAAGTGCTAAAAAAGTCATAGTATAGTATGTCGAAAAAAGTCATAATATAGTATGTCGAAAAAAGTGATAAAAAGTCATAGTATAGCATGTCGAAAAAATTATCACAGTAGGCTATAGTATGTCGATAGTACGAAAAAAGTCATAGCATAGTATTTCGAAAAAAGTTATAAAAAATTCATAATATACTATGTCGAAAAAAGTGATAAAAAAGTCATAGTATAGTATGTCGAAAAAAGTCATAGTATAGTATGTCGAAAAAAGTGATATAAAAGTCATAATATACTATGTCGAAAAAAGTGATAAAAAGGTCATAATATACTATGTCGAAAAAAGTGATAAAAAAGTCATAGTATGTCGAAAAAAGTGATAAAAAGAAAAAAGTCATAGTATAGGCTAGTATGTCGAAAAAAGTCATATTATAGTATGTCTATAAAAGTGATAAAAGGTCATAGTATAGTATGTCAAAAAAATTATCACAGGTATAGTATGTCGAAAGAAGTGATAAAAAAGTCATATTATAGTATGTCGAAAAAAAGTGATAAAAAAGTTATAATATAGTATGTCGAAAAAATGATCATAGTATAGTATGTCGAAAAAAGTGCTAAAATAGTCATAGTATAGTATGTCGAAAAAATGATCATAGTATAATATGTCGAAAAAAGTGATAAAAAAGTCATAGTATAGTATGTTGAAAAGATTATCACAGTATAGTATGTCGATAGTACGAAAAAAGTCATAGTATAGTATGTCGAAAAAAGTGATAAAAAAGTCATAATATACTATGTCAAAAATAGTGATAAAAAGTCATATTATAGTATGTCGAAAAAAGTGATAAAAAAGTCACAGTATAGTATGTCTAAAAAAGTCATAATATAGTATGTCTAAAAAAGTGATAAAAAGTCATAGTATAGTATGTCGAAAAAATTATCACAGTATAGTATGTCGATAGTACGAAAAAAGTCATAGTATAGTATGTCGGAAAAGTGATAACAAAGTCATAATATACTATGTCGAAAAAAGTGATAAAAAAGTCATAATATACTATGTCGAAAAAAGTGATAAAAAAGTCATAGTATAGTATGTCGAAAAAAGTGTTAAAAAGAAAAAAGTCATAGTATAGTATGTCGAAAAAAGTGATAAAAAAAGTCATAGTATGTCGAAAAAATTATCATAGTATAGCATGTCGAAAAAAGTGATAAAAAAGTCATAGTATAGTATGTCTAAAAAAGTGATAAAAAGTCATATTATAGTATGTGGAAAAAAGTTATAAGAAAGTAATAGTATAGTATGTCGAAAAAAGTCATAGTATAGGATGTCAAAAAAAGTGATATAAAAGTCATAGTATAGTATGTCGAAAAAAGTCATATTATAGTATGTTGAAAAAAGTGATAAAAAGAAAAAAGTCATAGTATAGTATGTCGAAAAAAGTGATAAAAAGTCATAGTATAGTATGTCAAAAAAATTATAACAGTATAGTATGTCGAAAAAAGTGATAAAAACAGTTATAGTATAGTATGTCGAAAAAAGTGATGAAAAAGTCATAGCATAGTATGTCGAATAAAGTCATTATAGTATGTCGAAAAAAGTGATAAAAAGTCATAGTATAGTATGTCGAAAAAATGATCATAGTATAGTATGTCGAAAAAAGTGAAAAAAAGTCATACTATAGTATGTCGAAAAAAGTGATAAAAAGAAAAAAGTCATAGTATGTCGAAAAAAGTGATAAAAAGTCACAGTATAGTATGTCGAAAAAGTTATCACAGTATAGTATGTCGAAAAAAGTGCTAAAAAAGTCATAGTATAGTATGTCGAAAAAAGTCATAATATAGTATGTCGAAAAAAGTGATAAAAAGTCATAGTATAGCATGTCGAAAAAATTATCACAGTAGGCTATAGTATGTCGATAGTACGAAAAAAGTCATAGCATAGTATTTCGAAAAAAGTGATAAAAAAGTCATAATATACTATGTCGAAAAAATGATCATAGTATAGTATGTCGAAAAAAGTGCTAAAATAGTCATAGTATAGTATGTCGAAAAAATGATCATAGTACAGTATGTCGAAAAAAGTGATAAAAAGTCTTAGTATAGTATGTCGAAAAAAGTGATAAAAAAGTCATAGTATAGTATGTCGAAAAAAGTGATAAAAAAGTCACAGTTGAGTATGTCAAAAAAGTCAAATTTTAGTATGTCGAAAAAAGTCATAGTATAGTATGTCGAAAAAAGTGATGAAAAAAGTCATAGTATAGTATGTCGAAAAAAGTGATAAAAAGAAAAAGGTCATAGTATAGTATGTCGAAAAAAGTGATAAAAAGTCATAGTATAGTATGTCAAAAAAATGATCATAGTATAGTATGTCGAAAAAAGTGAAAAAAAGTCATATTATAGTATGTCAAAAATGTGATAAAAAAGTCATAGTATAGTATGTCGAAAAAATGATCATAGTATAGTATGTCGAAAAAAGTGAAAAAAGTCATAGTATAGTATGTCGAAAAAAGTGATAAAAAGAAAAAAGTCATAGTATAGTATGTCGAAAAAAGTGATAAAAAGTCATAGTATAGTATGTCGGAAAAGTTATCACAGTATAGTATGTCGAAAAAAGTGTTAAAAAAGTCATAGTATAGTATGTCAAAAAAAGTCATAATATAGTATGTCGAAAAAAGTGATAAAAAGTCATAGTATAGCATGCGAAAAAAATATCACAGTAGGCTATAGTATGTCGATAGTACGAAAAAAGTCATAGCATAGTATTTCGAAAAAAGTTATAAAAAATTCATAATATACTATGTCGAAAAAAGTGATAAAAAAGTCATAGTATAGTATGTCGAAAAAAGTCATAGTATAGTATGTCGAAAAAAGTGATATAAAAGTCATAATATACTATGTCGAAAAAAGTGATAAAAAGGTCATAATATACTATGTCGAAAAAAGTGATAAAAAAGTCATAGTATGTCGAAAAAAGTGATAAAAAGAAAAAAGTCATAGTATAGGCTAGTATGTCGAAAAAAGTCATATTATAGTATGTCTATAAAAGTGATAAAAGGTCATAGTATAGTATGTCAAAAAAATTATCACAGGTATAGTATGTCGAAAGAAGTGATAAAAAAGTCATATTATAGTATGTCGAAAAAAAGTGATAAAAAAGTTATAATATAGTATGTCGAAAAAATGATCATAGTATAGTATGTCGAAAAAAGTGCTAAAATAGTCATAGTATAGTATGTCGAAAAAATGATCATAGTATAATATGTCGAAAAAAGTGATAAAAAAGTCATAGTATAGTATGTTGAAAAGATTATCACAGTATAGTATGTCGATAGTACGAAAAAAGTCATAGTATAGTATGTCGAAAAAAGTGATAAAAAAGTCATAATATACTATGTCAAAAATAGTGATAAAAAGTCATATTATAGTATGTCGAAAAAAGTGATAAAAAAGTCACAGTATAGTATGTCTAAAAAAGTCATAATATAGTATGTCTAAAAAAGTGATAAAAAGTCATAGTATAGTATGTCGAAAAAATTATCACAGTATAGTATGTCGATAGTACGAAAAAAGTCATAGTATAGTATGTCGGAAAAGTGATAACAAAGTCATAATATACTATGTCGAAAAAAGTGATAAAAAAGTCATAATATACTATGTCGAAAAAAGTGATAAAAAAGTCATAGTATAGTATGTCGAAAAAAGTGTTAAAAAGAAAAAAGTCATAGTATAGTATGTCGAAAAAAGTGATAAAAAAAGTCATAGTATGTCGAAAAAATTATCATAGTATAGCATGTCGAAAAAAGTGATAAAAAAGTCATAGTATAGTATGTCTAAAAAAGTGATAAAAAGTCATATTATAGTATGTGGAAAAAAGTTATAAGAAAGTAATAGTATAGTATGTCGAAAAAAGTCATAGTATAGGATGTCAAAAAAAGTGATATAAAAGTCATAGTATAGTATGTCGAAAAAAGTCATATTATAGTATGTTGAAAAAAGTGATAAAAAGAAAAAAGTCATAGTATAGTATGTCGAAAAAAGTGATAAAAAGTCATAGTATAGTATGTCAAAAAAATTATAACAGTATAGTATGTCGAAAAAAGTGATAAAAACAGTTATAGTATAGTATGTCGGAAAAAGTGATAAAAAAGTCATAGTATAGGATGTCGAAATAAGTGATGAAAAAGTCATAGCATAGTATGTCGAATAAAGTCATTATAGTATGTCGAAAAAAGTGATAAAAAGTCATAGTATAGTATGTCGAAAAAATGATCATAGTATAGTATGTCGAAAAAAGTGAAAAAAAGTCATACTATAGTATGTCGAAAAAAGTGATAAAAAGAAAAAAGTCATAGTATGTCGAAAAAAGTGATAAAAAGTCACAGTATAGTATGTCGAAAAAGTTATCACAGTATAGTATGTCGAAAAAAGTGCTAAAAAAGTCATAGTATAGTATGTCGAAAAAAGTCATAATATAGTATGTCGAAAAAAGTGATAAAAAGTCATAGTATAGCATGTCGAAAAAATTATCACAGTAGGCTATAGTATGTCGATAGTACGAAAAAAGTCATAGCATAGTATTTCGAAAAAAGTGATAAAAAAGTCATAATATACTATGTCGAAAAAATGATCATAGTATAGTATGTCGAAAAAAGTGCTAAAATAGTCATAGTATAGTATGTCGAAAAAATGATCATAGTACAGTATGTCGAAAAAAGTGATAAAAAGTCTTAGTATAGTATGTCGAAAAAAGTGATAAAAAAGTCATAGTATAGTATGTCGAAAAAAGTGATAAAAAAGTCACAGTTGAGTATGTCAAAAAAAGTCAAATTTTAGTATGTCGAAAAAAGTCATAGTATAGTATGTCGAAAAAAGTGATGAAAAAAGACATAGTATAGTATGTCGAAAAAGGTTATACTATAGTATGCCAAAAAAGTGATAGAAAAGTCATAGTATAGTATGTCGAAAAAAGTGATAAAAATGTCATAGTATAGTATGTCGAAAAAAGTGATAAAAAAGTCATAGTATAGTATGTCGAAAAAAGTCATAGTATAGTATGTCGAAAAAAGTCATACTATAGTATGCCAAAAAAAGTGATAAAAAGTCATAGTATAGTATGTCGAAAAAAGTGATAAAAAGTCACAGTATAGTATGTCGAAAAAAGTCATAGTATAGTATGTCGAAAAAAGTGATAAAAGAGTCATAGCATGTCTAAAAAACTATCATGGTATAGTATGTCGAAAAAAGTGATAAAAAAGTCACAGTATAGTATGTCGAAAAAAGTCATATTTTAGTATGTCGAAAAAAGTCATAGTATAGTATGTCGAAAAAAGTGATGAAAAAAGTCATAGTATAGTATGTCGAAAAAAGTGATGAAAAATGTCATAGTATAGTATGTCGAAAAAAGTGATAAAAAAGTTATAGTATAGTTTGTCGACAAAAGTCATAGTATACCATGTCAAAAAAAGTGATAAAGTAATAGTACAGTATGTCGAAAAAAGTGGTAAAAAAGTCATAGTATAGGATGTCGAAAAAAGTGATAAAAAAGTCATAGCATAGTATGTCGAAAAAAGTCATATTATAGTATGTCGAAAAAAGTGATAAAAAGTCATAGTATAGTATGTCGAAAAAAGTGATAAAAAGTCATAGTATAGTATGTCAAAAAAATTATAACAGTATAGTATGTCGAAAAAAGTGATAAAAACAGTTATAGTATAGTATGTCGGAAAAAGTGATAAAAAAGTCATAGTATAGGATGTCGAAAAAAGTGATGAAAAAGTCATAGCATAGTATGTCGAATAAAGTCATTATAGTATGTCGAAAAAAGTGATAAAAAGTCATAGTATAGTATGTCGAAAAAATGATCATAGTATAGTATGTCGAAAAAAGTGAAAAAAAGTCATACTATAGTATGTCGAAAAAAGTGATAAAAAGAAAAAAGTCATAGTATGTCGAAAAAAGTGATAAAAAGTCACAGTATAGTATGTCGAAAAAGTTATCACAGTATAGTATGTCGAAAAAAGTGCTAAAAAAGTCATAGTATAGTATGTCGAAAAAAGTCATAATATAGTATGTCGAAAAAAGTGATAAAAAGTCATAGTATAGCATGTCGAAAAAATTATCACAGTAGGCTATAGTATGTCGATAGTACGAAAAAAGTCATAGCATAGTATTTCGAAAAAAGTGATAAAAAAGTCATAATATACTATGTCGAAAAAATGATCATAGTATAGTATGTCGAAAAAAGTGCTAAAATAGTCATAGTATAGTATGTCGAAAAAATGATCATAGTACAGTATGTCAAAAAAAGTGATAAAAAGTCTTAGTATAGTATGTCGAAAAAAGTGATAAAAAAGTCATAGTATAGTATGTCGAAAAAAGTGATAAAAAAGTCACAGTTGAGTATGTCAAAAAAGTCAAATTTTAGTATGTCGAAAAAAGTCATAGTATAGTATGTCGAAAAAAGTGATGAAAAAAGTCATAGTATAGTATGTCGAAAAAGGTTATACTATAGTATGCCAAAAAAGTGATAGAAAAGTCATAGTATAGTATGTTGAAAAAAGTGATAAAAATGTCATAGTATAGTATGTCGAAAAAAGTGATAAAAAAGTCATAGTATAGTATGTCGAAAAAAGTCATAGTATAGTATGTCGAAAAAAGTCATACTATAGTATGCCAAAAAAAGTGATAAAAAGTCATAGTATAGTATGTCGAAAAAAGTGATAAAAAGTCACAATATAGTATGTCGAAAAAAGTCATAGTATAGTATGTCGAAAAAAGTGATAAAAGAGTCATAGCATGTCTAAAAAACTATCATGGTATAGTATGTCGAAAAAAGTGATAAAAAAGTCACAGTATAGTATGTCGAAAAAAGTCATATTTTAGTATGTCGAAAAAAGTCATAGTATAGTATGTCGAAAAAAGTGATGAAAAAAGTCATAGTATAGTATGTCGAAAAAAGTGATGAAAAATGTCATAGTATAGTATGTCGAAAAAAGTGATAAAAAAGTTATAGTATAGTTTGTCGACAAAAGTCATAGTATACCATGTCAAAAAAAGTGATAAAGTAATAGTACAGTATGTCGAAAAAAGTGGTAAAAAAGTCATAGTATAGGATGTCGAAAAAAGTGATAAAAAAGTCATAGCATAGTATGTCGAAAAAAGTCATATTATAGTATGTCGAAAAAAGTGATAAAAAGTCATAGTATAGTATGTCGAAAAAAGTGATAAAAAAGTCATATTATAGTATGTCGAAAAAAGCGATAAAAAAGTCATATTATAGTATGTCGAAAAAATTATCACAGTATAGTATGTCAAAAAAGTGATAAAAAGTCATAGTATAGTATGTCGAAAAAAGTGATAAAAAAGTTATAGTATAGTATGTCGGAAAAAGTGATAACAATGTCATAGTATAGTATGTCGAAAAAAGTCATAGTATAGTATGTCGAAAAAAGTCAGTATAGTATGTCGAAAAAAGTGATAAAGTAATAGTACAGTATGTTGAAAAAAGTGATAAAAAGTTATATTATAGTATGTCGAAAAAAGTCATTGTATAGTATGTCGAAAAAAGTGATAAAAAAGTCATAGTATAGTATGTCGAAAAAAGTGATAAAAAAGTCATATTATAGTATGTCGAAAAAAGTGATAAAAAAGTCATATTATAGTATGTCGAAAAAAGCGATAAAATGAAAAAAGTTATAGTACAGTATGTCTAAAAAAGTGATAAAAATGTCATATTTTAGTATGTCGAAAAAAATGATAAAAAAGTCGTAGTATAGTACTTCTAAAGAATTATCATAGTACAGTATGTCGAAAAAAGTAATAATATAGTATGTCGAAAAAAGTGATAATGAAGTTATAGTATGTCGAAAAAAGTGATAAAAATGTCATAGTATAGTATGTCGAAAAAAGTCATAGTAGAGTATGTCGAAAAAAGTGATAAAAAAGTCATAGCATAGTATGTCTAACAAACTATCATGGTATAGTATGTCGAAAAAAGTGATAAAAAGTCATAGTGTAGTATGTCAAAAAAAGTCATAGTATAGTATGTCGAAAAAAGTGCTAAAAAAGTCATAGTATATTATGTCGAAAAAAGTCATAATATAGTATGTCTAAAAAAGTGATAAAAAAAGTCATATTATAGTATGTCGAAAAAAGTGATAAAAAAGTCATATTATAGTATGTCGAAAAAATGATCATAGTATAGTATGTCGAAAAAAGTGTTAAAAAGAAAAAAAAGTCATAGTATAGTATGTCGAAAAAAGTGATAAAAAGAAAAAAGTCATAGTATAGTATGTCGAAAAAAGTGATTAAAAGAAAAAAGTCATAGTATAGTATGTCGCCAAAAGTGATAAAAAAGTCATAATATACTATGTCGAAAAAAGTGATAAAAAAGTCATAGTATAGTATGTCGAAAAAAGATAAAAAGTCATAGTATAGTATGTCGAAAAAATGATAAAAAAAGTCATAGTATAGTATATCGAAAAAAGTTATAAAGGCATAGTATAGTATGTCGAAAAAAGTCATATTATAGTATGTCGAAAAAAGTGATAAAAATGTCATAGTATTTCGAAAAAAGTGATTAAAAAAAGTCATATTATAGTATGTCGAAAAAAGTCATAAAAAAGTCATAGTATGTCTAAATGTGATAAAAAGTCATAGTATAGTACGTCGACAAAAGTGATAAAAAAGTCATAATATACTATGTCGAAAAAAGTGATAAAAAGTCATAGTATAGTATGTCGAAAAAAGTTATAGTATGTCGAAAAAAGTCATAGTATAGTATGTCGAAAAGTGATAAAAATAAAAACGTTATAGTATGTCGAAAAAAGTGATTAAAATTTCATAGTATAGTATGTCAAAGTGATAAAAGTTATAATATAGTATGTCGAAAAAAGTGATAAAAAGAAAAAAGTCATAGTATAGTATGTCGAAAAAAGTGATAAAAATGTCATAGTAGTATGTCGAAAAAAGTGATAAAAAAGTTATAGTATAGTACGTCGAAAAAAGTGATAAAAATGTCATAGTATAGTATGTCGAAAAAAGTCCTAGTATAGTATGTCGAAAAAAGTGAAAAAAAGTCATAGTATAGTATGTCGAAAAAAGTCCTAGTATAGTATGTCGAAAAAAGTGATAAAAAAGTCCTAGTATAGTATGTCGAAAAAGTACTAGTATAGTATGTCGAAAAAAGTGATAAAAAAGTCCTAGTATAGTATGTCGAAAAAAGTGATAAAAAAGTCACAGTATAGTATGTCGAAAAAAGTCATATTTTAGTATGTCAAAAAAAGTCATAGTACAGTATGTCGAAAAAAGTGATAAAAAGTCTTAGTATAGTATGTCGAAAAAAGTGATAAAAAAGTCATAGTATAGTATGTCGAAAAAAGTGATAAAAAAGTCACAGTAGAGTACGTCAAAAAAAGTCAAATTTTAGTATGTCGAAAAAAGTCATAGTATAGTATGTCGAAAAAAGTGATGAAAAAAGTCATAGTATAGTATGTCGAAAAAGGTCATACTATAGTATGCCAAAAAAGTGATAGAAAAGTCATAGTATAGTATGTCGAAAAAAGTGATAAAAATGTCATAGTATAGTATGTCGAAAAAAGTGACAAAAAAGTCATAGTATAGTATGTCGAAAAAAGTCATAGTATAGTATGTCGAAAAAAGTCATACTATAGTATGCCAAAAAAAGTGATAAAAAGTCATAGTATAGTATGTCGAAAAAAGTGATAAAAAGTCACAGTATAGTATGTCGAAAAAAGTCATAGTATAGTATGTCGAAAAAAGTGATAAAAGAGTCATAGCATGTCTAAAAAACTATCATGGTATAGTATGTCGAAAAAAAGCGATAAAATGAAAAAAGTTATAGTATAGTATGTCTAAAAAAGTGATAAAAATGTCATATTTTAGTATGTCGAAAAAAGTGATAAAAAAGTCACAGTATAGTATGTCGAAAAAAGTCATATTTTAGTATGTCGAAAAAAGTCATAGTATAGTATGTCGAAAAAAGTGATGAAAAAAGTCATAGTATAGTATGTCGAAAAAAGTGATGAAAAATGTCATAGTATAGTATGTCGAAAAAAGTGATAAAAAAGTTATAGTATAGTTTGTCGACAAAAGTCATAGTATACCATGTCAAAAAAAGTGATAAAGTAATAGTACAGTATGTCGAAAAAAAGTGGTAAAAAAGTCATAGTATAGGATGTCGAAAAAAGTGATAAAAAAGTCATAGCATAGTATGTCGAAAAAAGTCATATTATAGTATGTCGAAAAAAGTGATAAAAAGTCATAGTATAGTATGTCGAAAAAATTATCACAGTATAGTATGTCAAAAAAGTGATAAAAAGTCATAGTATAGTATGTCGAAAAAAGTGATAAAAAAGTTATAGTATAGTATGTCGGAAAAAGTGATAACAATGTCATAGTATAGTATGTCGAAAAAAGTTATAGTATAGTATGTCGAAAAAAGTCAGTATAGTATGTCGAAAAAAGTGATAAAGTAATAGTACAGTATGTTGAAAAAAGTGATAAAAAGTTATAGTATAGTATGTCGAAAAAAGTGATAAAAAAGTCATAGTATAGTATGTCGAAAAAAGTGATAAAAAAGTCATAGTATAGTATGTCGAAAAAAGTGATAAAAAAGTCATATTATAGTATGTCGAAAAAAGTGATAAAAAAGTCATATTATAGTATGTTGAAAAAAGCGATAAAATGAAAAAAGTTATAGTACAGTATGTCTAAAAAAGTGATAAAAATGTCATATTTTAGTATGTCGAAAAAAAATGATAAAAAAGTCGTAGTATAGTACGTCTAAAGAATTATCATAGTACAGTATGTCGAAAAAAGTGATAACAATGTCATAGTATAGTATGTCGAAAAAAGTTGTAGTATAGTATGTCGAAAAAAGTCAGTATAGTATGTCGAAAAAAGTGATAAAGTAATAGTACAGTATGTTGAAAAAAGTGATAAAAAGTTATATTATAGTATGTCGAAAAAAGTCATAGTATAGTATGTCGAAAAAAGTGATAAAAAAGTCATAGTATAGTATGTCGAAAAAAGTGATAAAAAAGTCATATTATAGTATGTCGAAAAAAGTGATAAAAAAGTCATATTATAGTATGTTGAAAAAAGCGATAAAATGAAAAAAGTTATAGTACAGTATGTCTAAAAAAGTGATAAAAATGTCATATTTTAGTATGTCGAAAAAAATGATAAAAAAGTCGTAGTATAGTACGTCTAAAGAATTATCATAGTACAGTATGTCGAAAAAAGTGATAACAATGTCATAGTATAGTATGTCGAAAAAAGTTATAGTATAGTATGTCGAAAAAAGTCAGTATAGTATGTCGAAAAAAGTGATAAAGTAATAGTACAGTATGTTGAAAAAAGTGATAAAAAGTTATATTATAGTATGTCGAAAAAAGTCATAGTATAGTATGTCGAAAAAAGTGATAAAAAAGTCATAGTATAGTATGTCGAAAAAAGTGATAAAAAAGTCATATTATAGTATGTCGAAAAAAGTGATAAAAAAGTCATATTATAGTATGTCGAAAAAAGCGATAAAATGAAAAAAGTTATAGTACAGTATGTCTAAAAAAGTGATAAAAATGTCATATTTTAGTATGTCGAAAAAAATGATAAAAAAGTCGTAGTATAGTACGTCTAAAGAATTATCATAGTACAGTATGTTGAAAAAAGTAATAATATAGTATGTCGAAAAAAGTGATAATGAAGTTATAGTATGTCGAAAAAAGTGATAAAAATGTCATAGTATAGTATGTCGAAAAAAGTCATAGTAGAGTATGTCGAAAAAAGTGATAAAAAAGTTATAGTATAGTATGTCGAAAAAAGTCATAGTATAGTATGTCGAAAAAAGTGATAAAAAAGTCATAGCATAGTATGTCTAAAAAACTATCATGGTATAGTATGTCGAAAAAAGTGATAAAAAGTCATAGTGTAGTATGTCAAAAAAAGTCATAGTACAGTATGTCGAAAAAAGTGCTAAAAATGCCATAGCATAGTATGTCGAAAAAACTATCATGGTATAGTATGTCGAAAAAAGTGATAAAAAAGTCACAGTAGAGTATGTCAAAAAAAGTCAAATTTTAGTATGTCGAAAAAAGTCATAGTATAGTATGTCGAAAAAAGTGATAAAAAAAGTCATAGTATAGTATGTCGAAAAAGGTCATACTATAGTATGCCAAAAAAGTGATAGAAAAGTCATAGTATAGTATGTCGAAAAAAGTGATAAAAATGTCATAGTATAGTATGTCGAAAAAAGTGATAAAAAAGTCATAGTATAGTATGTCGAAAAAAGTCATAGTATAGTATGTCGAAAAAAGTCATACTATAGTATGCCAAAAAAAGTGATAAAAAGTCATAGTATAGTATGTCGAAAAAAGTGATAAAAAGTCACAGTATAGTATGTCGAAAAAAGTCATAGTATAGTATGTCGAAAAAAGTGATAAAAGAGTCATAGCATGTCTAAAAAACTATCATGGTATAGTATGTCGAAAAAATGCGATAAAATGAAAAAAGTTATAGTATAGTATGTCTAAAAAAGTGATAAAAATGTCATATTTTAGTATGTCGAAAAAAGTGATAAAAAAGTCACAGTATAGTATGTCGAAAAAAGTCATATTTTAGTATGTCGAAAAAAGTCATAGTATAGTATGTCGAAAAAAGTGATGAAAAAAGTCATAGTATAGTATGTCGAAAAAAGTGATGAAAAATGTCATAGTATAGTATGTTGAAAAAAGTGATAAAAAAGTTATAGTATAGTTTGTCGACAAAAGTCATAGTATACCATGTCAAAAAAAGTGATAAAGTAATAGTACAGTATGTTGAAAAAAGTGATAAAAAGTTATATTATAGTATGTCGAAAAAAGTCATAGTATAGTATGTCGAAAAAAGTGATAAAAAAGTCATAGTATAGTATGTCGAAAAAAGTGATAAAAAAGTCATATTATAGTATGTCGAAAAAAGTGATAAAAAAGTCATATTATAGTATGTCGAAAAAAGCGATAAAATGAAAAAAGTTATAGTACAGTATGTCTAAAAAAGTGATAAAAATGTCATATTTTAGTATGTCGAAAAAAATGATAAAAAAGTTGTAGTATAGTACGTCTAAAGAATTATCATAGTACAGTATGTCGAAAAAAGTAATAATATAGTATGTCGAAAAAAGTGATAATGAAGTTATAGTATGTCGAAAAAAGTGATAAAAATGTCATAGTATAGTATGTCGAAAAAAGTCATAGTAGAGTATGTCGAAAAAAGTGATAAAAAAGTTATAGTATAGTATGTCGAAAAAAGTCATAGTATAGTATGTCGAAAAAAGTGATAAAAAAGTCATAGCATAGTATGTCTAAAAAACTATCATGGTATAGTATGTCGAAAAAAGTGATAAAAAGTCAGTGTAGTATGTCAAAAAAAGTCATAGTATAGTATGTCGAAAAAAGTGCTAAAAAAGTCATAGTATATTATGTCGAAAAAAGTCATAATATAGTATGTCTAAAAAAGTGATAAAAAAGTCATATTATAGTATGTCGAAAAAAGTGATAAAAAAGTCATATTATAGTATGTCGAAAAAATGATCATAGTATAGTATGTCGAAAAAAGTGTTAAAAAGAAAAAAAGTCATAGTATAGTATGTCGAAAAAAGTGATAAAAAGAAAAAAGTCATAGTATAGTATGTCGAAAAAAGTGATTAAAAGAAAAAAGTCATAGTATAGTATGTCGCCAAAAGTGATAAAAAAGTCATAGTATAGTACGTCGACAAAAGTGATAAAAAAGTCATAATATACTATGTCGAAAAAAGTGATAAAAAGTCATAGTATAGTATGTCGAAAAAAGTTATAGTATGTCGAAAAAAGTCATAGTATAGTATGTCGAAAAGTGATAAAAATAAAAACGTTATAGTATGTCGAAAAAAGTGATAAAAAGTCATAGTATAGTATGTCGAAAAGTGATAAAAATAAAAAAGTTATAGTATGTCTAAAAGTGATAAAAAGTCATAATATAGTATGTCGAAAAAATTATAATAGTACAGAATGTCGAAAAAAGTGATTAAAATTTCATAGTATAGTATGTCAAAGTGATAAAAGTTATAATATAGTATGTCGAAAAAAGTGATAAAAAGAAAAAAGTCATAGTATAGTATGTCGAAAAAAGTGATAAAAATGTCATAGTAGTATGTCGAAAAAAGTGATAAAAAAGTCCTAGTATAGTATGTCGAAAAAAGTGAAAAAAAGTCATAGTATAGTATGTCGAAAAAAGTCCTAGTATAGTATGTCGAAAAAAGTGATAAAAAAGTCCTAGTATAGTATGTCGAAAAAAGTCCTAGTATAGTATGTCGAAAAAAGTGATAAAAAAGTCCTAGTATAGTATGTCGAAAAAAGTCCTAGTATAGTATGTCGAAAAAAGTGATAAAAAAGTCCTAGTATAGTATGTCGAAAAAAGTGATAAAAAAGTCACAGTATAGTATGTCGAAAAAAGTCATATTTTAGTATGTCAAAAAAAGTCATAGTACAGTATGTCGAAAAAAGTGATAAAAAGTCTTAGTATAGTATGTCGAAAAAAGTGATAAAAAAGTCATAGTATAGTATGTCGAAAAAAGTGATAAAAAAGTCACAGTAGAGTATGTCAAAAAAAGTCAAATTTTAGTATGTCGAAAAAAGTCATAGTATAGTATGTCGAAAAAAGTGATGAAAAAAGTCATAGTATAGTATGTCGAAAAAGGTCATACTATAGTATGCCAAGAAAGTGATAGAAAAGTCATAGTATAGTATGTCGAAAAAAGTGATAAAAATGTCATAGTATAGTATGTCGAAAAAAGTGATAAAAAAGTCATAGTATAGTATGTCGAAAAAAGTCATAGTATAGTATGTCGAAAAAAGTCATACTATAGTATGCCAAAAAAAGTGATAAAAAGTCATAGTATAGTATGTCGAAAAAAGTGATAAAAAGTCACAGTATAGTATGTCGAAAAAAGTCATAGTATAGTATGTCGAAAAAAGTGATAAAAGAGTCATAGCATGTCTAAAAAACTATCATGGTATAGTATGTCGAAAAAAAGCGATAAAATGAAAAAGGTTATAGTATAGTATGTCTAAAAAAGTGATAAAAATGTCATATTTTAGTATGTCGAAAAAAGTGATAAAAAAGTCACAGTATAGTATGTCGAAAAAAGTCATATTTTAGTATGTCGAAAAAAGTCATAGTATAGTATGTCGAAAAAAGTGATGAAAAAAGTCATAGTATAGTATGTCGAAAAAAGTGATGAAAAATGTCATAGTATAGTATGTCGAAAAAAGTGATAAAAAAGTTATAGTATAGTTTGTCGACAAAAGTCATAGTATACCATGTCAAAAAAAGTGATAAAGTAATAGTACAGTATGTCGAAAAAAGTGGTAAAAAAGTCATAGTATAGTATGTCGGAAAAAGTGATAACAATGTCATAGTATAGTATGTCGAAAAAAGTTATAGTATAGTATGTCGAAAAAAGTCAGTATAGTATGTCGAAAAAAGTGATAAAGTAATAGTACAGTATGTTGAAAAAAGTGATAAAAAGTTATATTATAGTATGTCGAAAAAAGTCATAGTATAGTATGTCGAAAAAAGTGATAAAAAAGTCATAGTATAGTATGTCGAAAAAAGTGATAAAAAAGTCATATTATAGTATGTCGAAAAAAGTGATAAAAAAGTCATATTATAGTATGTCGAAAAAAGCGATAAAATGAAAAAAGTTATAGTACAGTATGTCTAAAAAAGTGATAAAAAATGTCATATTTTAGTATGTCGAAAAAAGTGATAAAAAGAAAAAAGTCATAGTATAGTATGTCGCCAAAAGTGATAAAAAAGTCATAATATACTATGTCGAAAAAAGTGATAAAAAAGTCATAGTATAGTATGTCGAAAAGTGATAAAAATAAAAACGTTATAGTATGTCGAAAAAAGTGATAAAAAGTCATAGTATAGTATGTCGAAAAGTGATAAAAATAAAAAAGTTATAGTATGTCTAAAAGTGATAAAAAGTCATAATATAGTATGTCGAAAAAATTATAATAGTACAGAATGTCGAAAAAAGTGATTAAAATTTCATAGTATAGTATGTCAAAGTGATAAAAGTTATAATATAGTATGTCGAAAAAAGTGATAAAAAGAAAAAAGTCATAGTATAGTATGTCGAAAAAAAAGTGATAAATAGTCATATTATAGTATGTCGAAAAAAGTTATAAAAAAGTAATAGTTTAGTATGTTGAAAAAAGTCATAGTATAGTATGTCGAAAAAAGTGAGAAAAAAATCATAATATACTATGTCGAAAAAAGTGCTAAAAAAGTCATAGTATGTCAAAAAAGTCATATTATAGTATGTCGAAAAAAGTTATAAAAAAAGTCATAGTATAGTATGTCGAAAAAAGTCCTAGTATAGTATGTCGAAAAAAGTGATAAAAAAGTCATAATATACTATGTCAAAAAAAGTGCTAAAAAAGTCATAGTATAGTATGTCGAAAAAAGTGATAAAAAGAAAAAAGTCATAGTATAGTATGTCGAAAAAAGTGATTAAAAGAAAAAAGTCATAGTATAGTATGTCGCCAAAAGTGATAAAAAAGTCATAATATACTATGTCGAAAAAAGTGATAAAAAAGTCATAGTATAGTATGTCGAAAAAAGATAAAAAGTCATAGTATAGTATGTCGAAAAAATGATAAAAAAGTCATAGTATAGTATATCGAAAAAAGTGATAAAGGCATAGTATAGTATGTCGAAAAAAGTCATATTATAGTATGTCGAAAAAAGTGATAAAAATGTCATAGTATTTCGAAAAAAGTGATTAAAAAAAGTCATATTATAGTATGTCGAAAAAAGTTATAAAAAAGTCATAGTATGTCTAAAAGTGATAAAAAGTCATAGTATAGTACGTCGACAAAAGTGATAAAAAAGTCATAATATACTATGTCGAAAAAAGTGATAAAAAGTCATAGTATAGTATGTCGAAAAAAGTTATAGTATGTCGAAAAAAGTCATAGTATAGTATGTCGAAAAGTGATAAAAATAAAAAAGTTATAGTATGTCTAAAAGTGATAAAAAGTCATAATATAGTATGTCGAAAAAATTATAATAGTACAGCATGTCGAAAAAAGTGATTAAAATTTCATAGTATAGTATGTCAAAGTGATAAAAGTTATAATATAGTATGTCGAAAAAAGTCATAGAATAGTATGTCGAAAAAAGTGATAAAGTCATATAGTATGTCGAATAAAGTTATAAAAAAGTCATAGTATAGTATGTCGAAAAAAGTGATAAAAAGAAAAAAGTCATAGTACAGTATGTCGAAAAAAGTCATAGTACAGTATGTCGAAAAAAGTGATAAAAAAGTCACATTATACTATGTCGAAAAAAAGTGATACAAAAGTCATATTATAGTATGTCGATAAAAGTGATAAAGTCATATTATAGTATGTCGACAAAAGTGATAAAGTCAAAGTATAGTATGTCGAAAAAAGTCATATTATAGTATGTCGAAAAAAGTGATGAAGGCATAGTATAGTATGTCGAAAAAAGTGATAAAAAGAAAAAAGTCATAGTATAGTATGTCGAAAAAGGTGAAAAAAAGTCACAGTATAGTATGTCGAAAAAAGTGATTAAAAAGTCATATTATAGTATGTCGAAAAAAGTTATAAAAAAAGTCATAGTATAGTATGTCAAAGTCATAGTATAGTACGTCGCCAAAAGTGAGAAAAAAGTCATAATATACTATGTCGAAAAAAGTGATAAAAAAGTCATAGTATAGTATGTCTAAAAAAGATAAAAAGTCATTGTATAGTATGTCGAAAAAAGTGATAAAAAAGTCATAATATAGTATGTTGAAAAAAGTGATAAAAAAGTCATAGTATAGTATGTCGAAAAAAGTCATATTATAGTATGTCGAAAAAAGTGATAAAGGCATAGTATAGTATGTCGAAAAAAGTGATAAAAAGAAAAAAGTCATAGTATGTCGAAAAAGGTGATTAAAAAAAGTCATATTATAGTATGTCGAAAAAAGTTATAAAAAGGTCATAGTATAGTATGTCGAAAAAAGTTATAGTATGTCGAAAAGTCATAGTATAGTATGTCGAAAAAGGTGATAAAAAAGTCATAGTATGTCGAAAAAAGTGATAAAAAAGTCATAGTATGTCGAAAAAAGTGATAAAAAAGTCATAGTATGTCTAAAAGTGATATAAAGTCATATTATAGTATGTCGAAAAAAGTCATAGTATAGTATGTCGAAAAAAGTCATATTATAGTATGTCGAAAAAAGTGATAAAGGCATAGTATAGTATGTCGAAAAAGTCATATTATAGTATGTCGAAAAAAGTGATAAAGGCATAGTATAGTAAGTCGAAAAAAGTGATAAAAAAGTCATAGTGTAGTATGTCGAAAAGTGATAAAAAAGTCACATTATACTATGTCGAAAAAAAGTGATACAAAAGTCATAGTATAGCATGTCGAAAAAGTGATAAAAAAGGCATAGTATAGTATGTCGAAAAAGTGATATTATAGTATGTCGAAAAAAGTGATAAAGGCATAGTATAGTAAGTCGAAAAAAAGTGATGAAAAAGTCATAGTGTAGTATGTCGAAAAAACGTGATAAAAAAGTCACATTATGCTATGTCGAAAAAAGATAAAAAGTCATAGTGTAGTATGTCGAAAAAAAGTGATAAAAAAGTCATAATATACTATGTCGAAAAAAGTGATAAAAAAGTCATAGTATAGTATGTCGAAAAAAGATAAAAAGTCATAGTATAGTATGTCGAAAAAATGATAAAAAAGTCATAGTATAGTATATCGAAAAAAGTGATAAAGGCATAGTATAGTATGTCAAAAAAAGTCATATTATAGTATGTCGAAAAAAGTGATAAAAATGTCATAGTATTTCGAAAAAAGTGATTAAAAAAAGTCATATTATAGTATGTCGAAAAAAGTTATAAAAAAGTCATAGTATGTCTAAAAGTGATAAAAAGTCATAGTATAGTACGTCGACAAAAGTGATAAAAAAGTCATAATATACTATGTCGAAAAAAGTGATAAAAAGTCATAGTATAGTATGTCGAAAAAAGTTATAGTATGTCGAAAAAAGTCATAGTATAGTATGTCGAAAAGTGATAAAAATAAAAAAGTTATAGTATGTCTAAAAGTGATAAAAAGTCATAATATAGTATGTCGAAAAAATTATAATAGTACAGCATGTCGAAAAAAGTGATTAAAATTTCATAGTATAGTATGTCAAAGTGATAAAAGTTATAATATAGTATGTCGAAAAAAGTCATAGAATAGTATGTCGAAAAAAGTGATAAAGTCATATAGTATGTCGAATAAAGTTATAAAAAAGTCATAGTATAGTATGTCGAAAAAAGTGATAAAAAGAAAAAAGTCATAGTACAGTATGTCGAAAAAAGTCATAGTACAGTATGTCGAAAAAAGTGATAAAAAAGTCACATTATACTATGTCGAAAAAAAGTGATACAAAAGTCATATTATAGTATGTCGATAAAAGTGATAAAGTCATATTATAGTATGTCGACAAAAGTGATAAAGTCAAAGTATAGTATGTCGAAAAAAGTCATATTATAGTATGTCGAAAAAAGTGATAAAGGCATAGTATAGTATGTCGAAAAAAGTGATAAAAAGAAAAAAGTCATAGTATAGTATGTCGAAAAAGGTGAAAAAAAGTCACAGTATAGTATGTCGAAAAAAGTGATTAAAAAGTCATATTATAGTATGTCGAAAAAAGTTATAAAAAAAGTCATAGTATAGTATGTCAAAGTCATAGTATAATACGTCGCCAAAAGTGAGAAAAAAGTCATAATATACTATGTCGAAAAAAGTGATAAAAAAGTCATAGTATAGTATGTCTAAAAAAGATAAAAAGTCATTGTATAGTATGTCGAAAAAAGTGATAAAAAAGTCATAATATAGTATGTTGAAAAAAGTGATAAAAAAGTCATAGTATAGTATGTCGAAAAAAGTCATATTATAGTATGTCGAAAAAAGTGATAAAGGCATAGTATAGTATGTCGAAAAAAGTGATAAAAAGAAAAAAGTCATAGTATGTCGAAAAAGGTGATTAAAAAAAGTCATATTATAGTATGTCGAAAAAAGTTATAAAAAGGTCATAGTATAGTATGTCGAAAAAAGTTATAGTATGTCGAAAAGTCATAGTATAGTATGTCGAAAAAGGTGATAAAAAAGTCATAGTATGTCGAAAAAAGTGATAAAAAAGTCATAGTATGTCTAAAAGTGATATAAAGTCATATTATAGTATGTCGAAAAAAGTCATAGTATAGTATGTCGAAAAAAGTCATATTATAGTATGTCGAAAAAAGTGATAAAGGCATAGTATAGTATGTCGAAAAAGTCATATTATAGTATGTCGAAAAAAGTGATAAAGGCATAGTATAGTAAGTCGAAAAAAGTGATAAAAAAGTCATAGTGTAGTATGTCGAAAAGTGATAAAAAAGTCACATTATACTATGTCGAAAAAAAGTGATACAAAAGTCATAGTATAGCATGTCGAAAAAGTGATAAAAAAGGCATAGTATAGTATGTCGAAAAAGTGATATTATAGTATGTCGAAAAAAGTGATAAAGGCATAGTATAGTAAGTCGAAAAAAAGTGATGAAAAAGTCATAGTGTAGTATGTCGAAAAAACGTGATAAAAAAGTCACATTATGCTATGTCGAAAAAAGATAAAAAGTCATAGTGTAGTATGTCGAAAAAAAGTGATAAAAAAGTCATAATATACTATGTCGAAAAAAGTGATAAAAAAGTCATAGTATAGTATGTCGAAAAAAGATAAAAAGTCATAGTATAGTATGTCGAAAAAATGATAAAAAAGTCATAGTATAGTATATCGAAAAAAGTGATAAAGGCATAGTATAGTATGTCGAAAAAAGTCATATTATAGTATGTCGAAAAAAGTGATAAAAATGTCATAGTATTTCGAAAAAAGTGATTAAAAAAAGTCATATTATAGTATGTCGAAAAAAGTTATAAAAAAGTCATAGTATGTCTAAAAGTGATAAAAAGTCATAGTATAGTACGTCGACAAAAGTGATAAAAAAGTCATAATATACTATGTCGAAAAAAGTGATAAAAAGTCATAGTATAGTATGTCGAAAAAAGTTATAGTATGTCGAAAAAAGTCATAGTATAGTATGTCGAAAAGTGATAAAAATAAAAAAGTTATAGTATGTCTAAAAGTGATAAAAAGTCATAATATAGTATGTCGAAAAAATTATAATAGTACAGCATGTCGAAAAAAGTGATTAAAATTTCATAGTATAGTATGTCAAAGTGATAAAAGTTATAATATAGTATGTCGAAAAAAGTCATAGAATAGTATGTCGAAAAAAGTGATAAAGTCATATAGTATGTCGAATAAAGTTATAAAAAAGTCATAGTATAGTATGTCGAAAAAAGTGATAAAAAGAAAAAAGTCATAGTACAGTATGTCGAAAAAAGTCATAGTACAGTATGTCGAAAAAAGTGATAAAAAAGTCACATTATACTATGTCGAAAAAAAGTGATACAAAAGTCATATTATAGTATGTCGATAAAAGTGATAAAGTCATATTATAGTATGTCGACAAAAGTGATAAAGTCAAAGTATAGTATGTCGAAAAAAGTCATATTATAGTATGTCGAAAAAAGTGATAAAGGCATAGTATAGTATGTCGAAAAAAGTGATAAAAAGAAAAAAGTCATAGTATAGTATGTCGAAAAAGGTGAAAAAAAGTCACAGTATAGTATGTCGAAAAAAGTGATTAAAAAGTCATATTATAGTATGTCGAAAAAAGTTATAAAAAAAGTCATAGTATAGTATGTCAAAGTCATAGTATAATACGTCGCCAAAAGTGAGAAAAAAGTCATAATATACTATGTCGAAAAAAGTGATAAAAAAGTCATAGTATAGTATGTCTAAAAAAGATAAAAAGTCATTGTATAGTATGTCGAAAAAAGTGATAAAAAAGTCATAATATAGTATGTTGAAAAAAGTGATAAAAAAGTCATAGTATAGTATGTCGAAAAAAGTCATATTATAGTATGTCGAAAAAAGTGATAAAGGCATAGTATAGTATGTCGAAAAAAGTGATAAAAAGAAAAAAGTCATAGTATGTCGAAAAAGGTGATTAAAAAAAGTCATATTATAGTATGTCGAAAAAAGTTATAAAAAGGTCATAGTATAGTATGTCGAAAAAAGTTATAGTATGTCGAAAAGTCATAGTATAGTATGTCGAAAAAGGTGATAAAAAAGTCATAGTATGTCGAAAAAAGTGATAAAAAAGTCATAGTATGTCTAAAAGTGATATAAAGTCATATTATAGTATGTCGAAAAAAGTCATAGTATAGTATGTCGAAAAAAGTCATATTATAGTATGTCGAAAAAAGTGATAAAGGCATAGTATAGTATGTCGAAAAAGTCATATTATAGTATGTCGAAAAAAGTGATAAAGGCATAGTATAGTAAGTCGAAAAAAGTGATAAAAAAGTCATAGTGTAGTATGTCGAAAAGTGATAAAAAAGTCACATTATACTATGTCGAAAAAAAGTGATACAAAAGTCATAGTATAGCATGTCGAAAAAGTGATAAAAAAGGCATAGTATAGTATGTCGAAAAAGTGATATTATAGTATGTCGAAAAAAGTGATAAAGGCATAGTATAGTAAGTCGAAAAAAAGTGATGAAAAAGTCATAGTGTAGTATGTCGAAAAAAAGTGATAAAAAAGTCACATTATGCTATGTCGAAAAAAAGTGATACAAAAGTCATATTGTAGTATGTCGACAAAAGTGATAAAAAAGTCATAGTATAGTATGTCTAAAAAAAAGTTATAAAAATGTCATAGTATAGTATGTAAAAAAAGTGATAAAAATGTCATAGTATGTCGAAAAAAGTGATAAAGTCATAGTGTAGTATGTTGAAAAAAGTGATAAAAAAGTATTATAGTATGTCGAAAAAAGTGATAAAAAAGTCAAAGTATAGTATGTCGAAAAAAGTCATATTATAGTATGTCGAAAAAAGTGATAAAGGCATAGTATAGTATGTCGAAAAAAGTGATAAAAAGAAAAAAGTCATAGTATAGTATGTCAAAGTCATAGTATAGTACGTCGCCAAAATTGAGAAAAAAGTCATAATATACTATGTCGAAAAAAGTGATAAAGTCATAGTATAGTATGTCGAAAAAAGTCATATTATAGTATGTCGAAAAAAGTGATTAAGGCATAGTATAGTATGTCGAAAAAAGTGATAAAAAGAAAAAAGTCATAGTATGTCGAAAAAGGTGAAAAAAAGTCGAAAAAAGTCATAGTATGTCTAAAAGTGATATAGTCATATTATAGTATGTCAAAAAAGTCATAGTATAGTATGTCGAAAAACGTGCGAAAAAAGTCATAATACACTGTCAAAAAAAGTGATAAAAAAGTCATAGTATAGTATATCGAAAAAAGTGATGAAGTCACAGTATAGTATGTCGAAAAAATGATAAAAAAGTCATAGTATAGTATATCGAAAAAAGTGATAAAGGCATAGTATAGTATGTCGAAAAAAGTCATATTATAGTATGTCGAAAAAAGTGATAAAAATGTCATAGTATTTCGAAAAAAGTGATTAAAAAAAGTCATATTATAGTATGTCGAAAAAAGTTATAAAAAAGTCATAGTATGTCTAAAAGTGATAAAAAGTCATAGTATAGTACGTCGACAAAAGTGATAAAAAAGTCATAATATACTATGTCGAAAAAAGTGATAAAAAGTCATAGTATAGTATGTCGAAAAAAGTTATAGTATGTCGAAAAAAGTCATAGTATAGTATGTCGAAAAGTGATAAAAATAAAAAAGTTATAGTATGTCTAAAAGTGATAAAAAGTCATAATATAGTATGTCGAAAAAATTATAATAGTACAGCATGTCGAAAAAAGTGATTAAAATTTCATAGTATAGTATGTCAAAGTGATAAAAGTTATAATATAGTATGTCGAAAAAAGTCATAGAATAGTATGTCGAAAAAAGTGATAAAGTCATATAGTATGTCGAATAAAGTTATAAAAAAGTCATAGTATAGTATGTCGAAAAAAGTGATAAAAAGAAAAAAGTCATAGTACAGTATGTCGAAAAAAGTCATAGTACAGTATGTCGAAAAAAGTGATAAAAAAGTCACATTATACTATGTCGAAAAAAAGTGATACAAAAGTCATATTATAGTATGTCGATAAAAGTGATAAAGTCATATTATAGTATGTCGACAAAAGTGATAAAGTCAAAGTATAGTATGTCGAAAAAAGTCATATTATAGTATGTCGAAAAAAGTGATAAAGGCATAGTATAGTATGTCGAAAAAAGTGATAAAAAGAAAAAAGTCATAGTATAGTATGTCGAAAAAGGTGAAAAAAAGTCACAGTATAGTATGTTGAAAAAAGTGATTAAAAAGTCATATTATAGTATGTCGAAAAAAGTTATAAAAAAAGTCATAGTATAGTATGTCAAAGTCATAGTATAATACGTCGCCAAAAGTGAGAAAAAAGTCATAATATACTATGTCGAAAAAAGTGATAAAAAAGTCATAGTATAGTATGTCTAAAAAAGATAAAAAGTCATTGTATAGTATGTCGAAAAAAGTGATAAAAAAGTCATAATATAGTATGTTGAAAAAAGTGATAAAAAAGTCATAGTATAGTATGTCGAAAAAAGTCATATTATAGTATGTCGAAAAAAGTGATAAAGGCATAGTATAGTATGTCGAAAAAAGTGATAAAAAGAAAAAAGTCATAGTATGTCGAAAAAGGTGATTAAAAAAAGTCATATTATAGTATGTCGAAAAAAGTTATAAAAAGGTCATAGTATAGTATGTCGAAAAAAGTTATAGTATGTCGAAAAGTCATAGTATAGTATGTCGAAAAAGGTGATAAAAAAGTCATAGTATGTCGAAAAAAGTGATAAAAAAGTCATAGTATGTCTAAAAGTGATATAAAGTCATATTATAGTATGTCGAAAAAAGTCATAGTATAGTATGTCGAAAAAAGTCATATTATAGTATGTCGAAAAAAGTGATAAAGGCATAGTATAGTATGTCGAAAAAGTCATATTATAGTATGTCGAAAAAAGTGATAAAGGCATAGTATAGTAAGTCGAAAAAAGTGATAAAAAAGTCATAGTGTAGTATGTCGAAAAGTGATAAAAAAGTCACATTATACTATGTCGAAAAAAAGTGATACAAAAGTCATAGTATAGCATGTCGAAAAAGTGATAAAAAAGGCATAGTATAGTATGTCGAAAAAGTGATATTATAGTATGTCGAAAAAAGTGATAAAGGCATAGTATAGTAAGTCGAAAAAAAGTGATGAAAAAGTCATAGTGTAGTATGTCGAAAAAAAGTGATAAAAAAGTCACATTATGCTATGTCGAAAAAAAGTGATACAAAAGTCATATTGTAGTATGTCGACAAAAGTGATAAAAAAGTCATAGTATAGTATGTCTAAAAAAAAGTTATAAAAATGTCATAGTATAGTATGTAAAAAAAGTGATAAAAATGTCATAGTATGTCGAAAAAAGTGATAAAGTCATAGTGTAGTATGTTGAAAAAAGTGATAAAAAAGTATTATAGTATGTCGAAAAAAGTGATAAAAAAGTCAAAGTATAGTATGTCGAAAAAAGTCATATTATAGTATGTCGAAAAAAGTGATAAAGGCATAGTATAGTATGTCGAAAAAAGTGATAAAAAGAAAAAAGTCATAGTATAGTATGTCAAAGTCATAGTATAGTACGTCGCCAAAATTGAGAAAAAAGTCATAATATACTATGTCGAAAAAAGTGATAAAGTCATAGTATAGTATGTCGAAAAAAGTCATATTATAGTATGTCGAAAAAAGTGATTAAGGCATAGTATAGTATGTCGAAAAAAGTGATAAAAAGAAAAAAGTCATAGTATGTCGAAAAAGGTGAAAAAAAGTCGAAAAAAGTCATAGTATGTCTAAAAGTGATATAGTCATATTATAGTATGTCAAAAAAGTCATAGTATAGTATGTCGAAAAACGTGCGAAAAAAGTCATAATACACTGTCAAAAAAAGTGATAAAAAAGTCATAGTATAGTATATCGAAAAAAGTGATGAAGTCACAGTACAGTATGTCGAAAAAAGTGATAAAAAAGTCATAGTATAGTATGTCGAAAAAGTGATAAAAAAGTCATAGTATAGTATATCGAAAAAAGTGATAAAGGCATAGTATAGTATGTCGAAAAAGTCATATTATAGTATGTCGAAAAAATGATAAAGGCATAGTATAGTATGTCGAAAAAGTCATATTATAGTTTGTCGAGAAAAGTCATAGTATAGTATGTCGCAAAAAGTGATAAAGGCATAGTATAGTATGACGAAAAAGTCATATTATAGTATGTCGAAAAAAGTGATGAAGGCATAGTATAGTAAGTCGAAAAAAGTGATAAAAAAGTCATAGTGTAGTATGTAGAAAAAAAGTGATACAAAAGTCATATTATAGTATGTCGACAAAAGTGATAAAAAAGTCATAGTATAGCATGTCTAAAAAAAAAGTTATAAAAATGTCATAGTATAGTATGTAAAAAAAAGTGATAGAAATGTCATAGTATAGTATATCGAAAAAAGTGATGAAGTCATAGTGTAGTATGTTGAAAAAAAGTGATAAAAAAGTATTATAGTATGTCGAAAAAAGTGATAAAAAAGTCAAAGTATAGTATGTCGAAAAAAGTCATATTATAGTATGTCGAAAAAAGTGATAAAGGCATAGTATAGTATGTCGAAAAAAGTGATAAAAAGAAAAAAGTCATAGTATAGTATGTCAAAGTCATAGTATAGTACGTCGCCAAAAGTGAGAAAAAAGTCATAATATACTATGTCGAAAAAAGTGATAAAGTCATAGTATAGTATGTCGAAAAAGTCATATTATAGTATGTCGAAAAAAGTGATAAAGGCATAGTATAGTATGTCGAAAAAAGTGATAAAAGCATAGTATAGTATGTCGAAAAAAGTGATAAAAAGAAAAAAGTCATAGTATGTCGAAAAAGGTGAAAAAAAGTCGAAAAAAGTCATAGTATGTCTAAAAGTGATATAGTCATATTATAGTATGTCGAAAAAAGTCACAGTATAGTATGTCGAAAAACGTGCGAAAAAAGTCATAATACACTGTCAAAAAAGTGATAAAAAAGTTATATTATAGTATGTCGAAAAAAGTGATAAAGTCAAAGTATAGTATGTCGAAAAAAGTCATAGTATAGTATGTCGTCAAAAGTGACAAAAAGTCATAGTATAGTATGTCGAAAAAGTGATAAAAAAGTCATAGTATAGTATGTCGAAAAAGTCATATTATAGTATGTCGAAAAAAGTGATGAAGGCATAGTATAGTAAGTCGAAAAAAGTGATAAAAAAGTCATAGTGTAGTATGTAGAAAAAAAGTGATACAAAAGTCATATTATAGTATGTCGACAAAAGTGATAAAAAAGTCATAGTATAGCATGTCTAAAAAAAAAGTTATAAAAATGTCATAGTATAGTATGTAAAAAAAAGTGATAGAAATGTCATAGTATAGTATATCGAAAAAAGTGATGAAGTCATAGTGTAGTATGTTGAAAAAAAGTGATAAAAAAGTATTATAGTATGTCGAAAAAAGTGATAAAAAAGTCAAAGTATAGTATGTCGAAAAAAGTCATATTATAGTATGTCGAAAAAAGTGATAAAGGCATAGTATAGTATGTCGAAAAAAGTGATAAAAAGAAAAAAGTCATAGTATAGTATGTCAAAGTCATAGTATAGTACGTCGCCAAAAGTGAGAAAAAAGTCATAATATACTATGTCGAAAAAAGTGATAAAGTCATAGTATAGTATGTCGAAAAAGTCATATTATAGTATGTCGAAAAAAGTGATAAAGGCATAGTATAGTATGTCGAAAAAAGTGATAAAAGCATAGTATAGTATGTCGAAAAAAGTGATAAAAAGAAAAAAGTCATAGTATGTCGAAAAAGGTGAAAAAAAGTCGAAAAAAGTCATAGTATGTCGAAAAGTGATATAGTCATATTATAGTATGTCGAAAAAAGTCACAGTATAGTATGTCGAAAAACGTGCGAAAAAAGTCATAATACACTGTCAAAAAAAGTGATAAAAAAGTTATATTATAGTATGTCGAAAAAAGTGATAAAGTCAAAGTATAGTATGTCGAAAAAAGTCATAGTATAGTATGTCGTCAAAAGTGACAAAAAGTCATAGTATAGTATGTCGAAAAAGTGATAAAAAAGTCATAGTATAGTATATCGAAAAAAGTGATGAAGTCACAGTACAGTATGTCGAAAAAAGTGATAAAAAAGTCATAGTATAGTATGTCGAAAAAGTGATAAAAAAGTCATAGTATAGTATATCGAAAAAAGTGATAAAGGCATAGTATAGTATGTCGAAAAAAGTGATAAAAAGAAAAAAGTCATAGAATAGTATGTCGAAAAAAGTGATAAAGTCATATAGTATGTCGAATAAAGTTATAAAAAAGTCATAGTATAGTATGTCGAAAAAAGTGATAAAAAGAAAAAAGTCATAGTACAGTATGTCGAAAAAAGTCATAGTACAGTATGTCGAAAAAAGTGATAAAAAAGTCACATTATACTATGTCGAAAAAAAGTGATACAAAAGTCATATTATAGTATGTCGATAAAAGTGATAAAGTCATATTATAGTATGTCGACAAAAGTGATAAAGTCAAAGTATAGTATGTCGAAAAAAGTCATATTATAGTATGTCGAAAAAAGTGATAAAGGCATAGTATAGTATGTCGAAAAAAGTGATAAAAAGAAAAAAGTCATAGTATAGTATGTCGAAAAAAGTGATTAAAAAGTCATATTATAGTATGTCGAAAAAAGTTATAAAAAAAGTCATAGTATAGTATGTCAAAGTCATAGTATAATACGTCGCCAAAAGTGAGAAAAAAGTCATAATATACTATGTCGAAAAAAGTGATAAAAAAGTCATAGTATAGTATGTCTAAAAAAGATAAAAAGTCATTGTATAGTATGTCGAAAAAAGTGATAAAAAAGTCATAATATAGTATGTTGAAAAAAGTGATAAAAAAGTCATAGTATAGTATGTCGAAAAAAGTCATATTATAGTATGTCGAAAAAAGTGATAAAGGCATAGTATAGTATGTCGAAAAAAGTGATAAAAAGAAAAAAGTCATAGTATGTCGAAAAAGGTGATTAAAAAAAGTCATATTATAGTATGTCGAAAAAAGTTATAAAAAGGTCATAGTATAGTATGTCGAAAAAAGTTATAGTATGTCGAAAAGTCATAGTATAGTATGTCGAAAAAGGTGATAAAAAAGTCATAGTATGTCGAAAAAAGTGATAAAAAAGTCATAGTATGTCTAAAAGTGATATAAAGTCATATTATAGTATGTCGAAAAAAGTCATAGTATAGTATGTCGAAAAAAGTCATATTATAGTATGTCGAAAAAAGTGATAAAGGCATAGTATAGTATGTCGAAAAAGTCATATTATAGTATGTCGAAAAAAGTGATAAAGGCATAGTATAGTAAGTCGAAAAAAGTGATAAAAAAGTCATAGTGTAGTATGTCGAAAAGTGATAAAAAAGTCACATTATACTATGTCGAAAAAAAGTGATACAAAAGTCATAGTATAGCATGTCGAAAAAGTGATAAAAAAGGCATAGTATAGTATGTCGAAAAAGTGATATTATAGTATGTCGAAAAAAGTGATAAAGGCATAGTATAGTAAGTCGAAAAAAAGTGATGAAAAAGTCATAGTGTAGTATGTCGAAAAAAAGTGATAAAAAAGTCACATTATGCTATGTCGAAAAAAAGTGATACAAAAGTCATATTATAGTATGTCGACAAAAGTGATAAAAAAGTCATAGTATAGTATGTCTAAAAAAAAGTTATAAAAATGTCATAGTATAGTATGTAAAAAAAGTGATAAAAATGTCATAGTATGTCGAAAAAAGTGATAAAGTCATAGTGTAGTATGTTGAAAAAAGTGATAAAAAAGTATTATAGTATGTCGAAAAAAGTGATAAAAAAGTCAAAGTATAGTATGTCGAAAAAAGTCATATTATAGTATGTCGAAAAAAGTGATAAAGGCATAGTATAGTATGTCGAAAAAAGTGATAAAAAGAAAAAAGTCATAGTATAGTATGTCAAAGTCATAGTATAGTACGTCGCCAAAATTGAGAAAAAAGTCATAATATACTATGTCGAAAAAAGTGATAAAGTCATAGTATAGTATGTCGAAAAAAGTCATATTATAGTATGTCGAAAAAAGTGATTAAGGCATAGTATAGTATGTCGAAAAAAGTGATAAAAAGAAAAAAGTCATAGTATGTCGAAAAAGGTGAAAAAAAGTCGAAAAAAGTCATAGTATGTCTAAAAGTGATATAGTCATATTATAGTATGTCAAAAAAGTCATAGTATAGTATGTCGAAAAACGTGCGAAAAAAGTCATAATACACTGTCAAAAAAAGTGATAAAAAAGTCATAGTATAGTATATCGAAAAAAGTGATGAAGTCACAGTACAGTATGTCGAAAAAAGTGATAAAAAAGTCATAGTATAGTATGTCGAAAAAGTCATATTATAGTATGTCGAAAAAAGTGATAAAGGCATAGTATAGTATGTCGAAAAAAGTGATAAAAGCATAGTATAGTATGTCGAAAAAAGTGATAAAAAGAAAAAAGTCATAGTATGTCGAAAAAGGTGAAAAAAAGTCGAAAAAAGTCATAGTATGTCTAAAAGTGATATAGTCATATTATAGTATGTCGAAAAAAGTCACAGTATAGTATGTCGAAAAACGTGCGAAAAAAGTCATAATACACTGTCAAAAAAAGTGATAAAAAAGTTATATTATAGTATGTCGAAAAAAGTGATAAAGTCAAAGTATAGTATGTCGAAAAAAGTCATAGTATAGTATGTCGTCAAAAGTGACAAAAAGTCATAGTATAGTATGTCGAAAAAGTGATAAAAAAGTCATAGTATAGTATATCGAAAAAAGTGATGAAGTCACAGTACAGTATGTCGAAAAAAGTGATAAAAAAGTCATAGTATAGTATGTCGAAAAAGTGATAAAAAAGTCATAGTATAGTATATCGAAAAAAGTGATAAAGGCATAGTATAGTATGTCGAAAAAAGTGATAAAAAGAAAAAAGTCATAGAATAGTATGTCGAAAAAAGTGATAAAGTCATATAGTATGTCGAATAAAGTTATAAAAAAGTCATAGTATAGTATGTCGAAAAAAGTGATAAAAAGAAAAAAGTCATAGTACAGTATGTCGAAAAAAGTCATAGTACAGTATGTCGAAAAAAGTGATAAAAAAGTCACATTATACTATGTCGAAAAAAAGTGATACAAAAGTCATATTATAGTATGTCGATAAAAGTGATAAAGTCATATTATAGTATGTCGACAAAAGTGATAAAGTCAAAGTATAGTATGTCGAAAAAAGTCATATTATAGTATGTCGAAAAAAGTGATAAAGGCATAGTATAGTATGTCGAAAAAAGTGATAAAAAGAAAAAAGTCATAGTATAGTATGTCAAAAAAGGTGAAAAAAAGTCACAGTATAGTATTTCGAAAAAAGTGATTAAAAAGTCATATTATAGTATGTCGAAAAAAGTTATAAAAAAAGTCATAGTATAGTATGTCAAAGTCATAGTATAATACGTCGCCAAAAGTGAGAAAAAAGTCATAATATACTATGTCGAAAAAAGTGATAAAAAAGTCATAGTATAGTATGTCTAAAAAAGATAAAAAGTCATTGTATAGTATGTCGAAAAAAGTGATAAAAAAGTCATAATATAGTATGTTGAAAAAAGTGATAAAAAAGTCATAGTATAGTATGTCGAAAAAAGTCATATTATAGTATGTCGAAAAAAGTGATAAAGGCATAGTATAGTATGTCGAAAAAAGTGATAAAAAGAAAAAAGTCATAGTATGTCGAAAAAGGTGATTAAAAAAAGTCATATTATAGTATGTCGAAAAAAGTTATAAAAAGGTCATAGTATAGTATGTCGAAAAAAGTTATAGTATGTCGAAAAGTCATAGTATAGTATGTCGAAAAAGGTGATAAAAAAGTCATAGTATGTCGAAAAAAGTGATAAAAAAGTCATAGTATGTCTAAAAGTGATATAAAGTCATATTATATTATGTCGAAAAAAGTCATAGTATAGTATGTCGAAAAAAGTCATATTATAGTATGTCGAAAAAAGTGATAAAGGCATAGTATAGTATGTCGAAAAAGTCATATTATAGTATGTCGAAAAAAGTGATAAAGGCATAGTATAGTAAGTCGAAAAAAGTGATAAAAAAGTCATAGTGTAGTATGTCGAAAAGTGATAAAAAAGTCACATTATACTATGTCGAAAAAAAGTGATACAAAAGTCATAGTATAGCATGTCGAAAAAGTGATAAAAAAGGCATAGTATAGTATGTCGAAAAAGTGATATTATAGTATGTCGAAAAAAGTGATAAAGGCATAGTATAGTAAGTCGAAAAAAAGTGATGAAAAAGTCATAGTGTAGTATGTCGAAAAAAAGTGATAAAAAAGTCACATTATGCTATGTCGAAAAAAAGTGATACAAAAGTCATATTATAGTATGTCGACAAAAGTGATAAAAAAGTCATAGTATAGTATGTCTAAAAAAAAGTTATAAAAATGTCATAGTATAGTATGTAAAAAAAGTGATAAAAATGTCATAGTATGTCGAAAAAAGTGATAAAGTCATAGTGTAGTATGTTGAAAAAAGTGATAAAAAAGTATTATAGTATGTCGAAAAAAGTGATAAAAAAGTCAAAGTATAGTATGTCGAAAAAAGTCATATTATAGTATGTCGAAAAAAGTGATAAAGGCATAGTATAGTATGTCGAAAAAAGTGATAAAAAGAAAAAAGTCATAGTATAGTATGTCAAAGTCATAGTATAGTACGTCGCCAAAATTGAGAAAAAAGTCATAATATACTATGTCGAAAAAAGTGATAAAGTCATAGTATAGTATGTCGAAAAAAGTCATATTATAGTATGTCGAAAAAAGTGATTAAGGCATAGTATAGTATGTCGAAAAAAGTGATAAAAAGAAAAAAGTCATAGTATGTCGAAAAAGGTGAAAAAAAGTCGAAAAAAGTCATAGTATGTCTAAAAGTGATATAGTCATATTATAGTATGTCAAAAAAGTCATAGTATAGTATGTCGAAAAACGTGCGAAAAAAGTCATAATACACTGTCAAAAAAAGTGATAAAAAAGTCATAGTATAGTATATCGAAAAAAGTGATGAAGTCACAGTACAGTATGTCGAAAAAAGTGATAAAAAAGTCATAGTATAGTATGTCGAAAAAGTGATAAAAAAGTCATAGTATAGTATATCGAAAAAAGTGATAAAGGCATAGTATAGTATGTCGAAAAAGTCATATTATAGTATGTCGAAAAAATGATAAAGGCATAGTATAGTATGTCGAAAAAGTCATATTATAGTTTGTCGAGAAAAGTCATAGTATAGTATGTCGCAAAAAGTGATAAAGGCATAGTATAGTATGTCGAAAAAGTCATATTATAGTATGTCGAAAAAAGTGATGAAGGCATAGTATAGTAAGTCGAAAAAAGTGATAAAAAAGTCATAGTGTAGTATGTAGAAAAAAAGTGATACAAAAGTCATATTATAGTATGTCGACAAAAGTGATAAAAAAGTCATAGTATAGTATGTCTAAAAAAAAAGTTATAAAAATGTCATAGTATAGTATGTAAAAAAAAGTGATAGAAATGTCATAGTATAGTATATCGAAAAAAGTGATAAAGTCATAGTGTAGTATGTTGAAAAAAAGTGATAAAAAAGTATTATAGTATGTCGAAAAAAGTGATAAAAAAGTCAAAGTATAGTATGTCGAAAAAAGTCATATTATAGTATGTCGAAAAAAGTGATAAAGGCATAGTATAGTATGTCGAAAAAAGTGATAAAAAGAAAAAAGTCATAGTATAGTACGTCGCCAAAAGTGAGAAAAAAGTCATAATATACTATGTCGAAAAAAGTGATAAAGTCATAGTATAGTATGTCGAAAAAGTCATATTATAGTATGTCGAAAAAAGTGATAAAGGCATAGTATAGTATGTCGAAAAAAGTGATAAAAGCATAGTATAGTATGTCGAAAAAAGTGATAAAAAGAAAAAAGTCATAGTATGTCGAAAAAGGTGAAAAAAAGTCGAAAAAAGTCATAGTATGTCTAAAAGTGATATAGTCATATTATAGTATGTCGAAAAAAGTCACAGTATAGTATGTCGAAAAACGTGCGAAAAAAGTCATAATACACTGTCAAAAAAAGTGATAAAAAAGTTATATTATAGTATGTCGAAAAAAGTGATAAAGTCAAAGTATAGTATGTCGAAAAAAGTCATAGTATAGTATGTCGTCAAAAGTGACAAAAAGTCATAGTATAGTATGTCGAAAAAGTGATAAAAAAGTCATAGTATAGTATATCGAAAAAAGTGATGAAGTCACAGTACAGTATGTCGAAAAAAGTGATAAAAAAGTCATAGTATAGTATGTCGAAAAAGTGATAAAAAAGTCATAGTATAGTATATCGAAAAAAGTGATAAAGGCATAGTATAGTATGTCGAAAAAAGTGATAAAAAGAAAAAAGTCATAGAATAGTATGTCGAAAAAAGTGATAAAGTCATATAGTATGTCGAATAAAGTTATAAAAAAGTCATAGTATAGTATGTCGAAAAAAGTGATAAAAAGAAAAAAGTCATAGTACAGTATGTCGAAAAGTCATAGTACAGTATGTCGAAAAAAGTGATAAAAAAGTCACATTATACTATGTCGAAAAAAAGTGATACAAAAGTCATATTATAGTATGTCGATAAAAGTGATAAAGTCATATTATAGTATGTCGACAAAAGTGATAAAGTCAAAGTATAGTATGTCGAAAAAAGTCATATTATAGTATGTCGAAAAAAGTGATAAAGGCATAGTATAGTATGTCGAAAAAAGTGATAAAAAGAAAAAAGTCATAGTATAGTATGTCAAAAAAGGTGAAAAAAAGTCACAGTATAGTATGTCGAAAAAAGTGATTAAAAAGTCATATTATAGTATGTCGAAAAAAGTTATAAAAAAAGTCATAGTATAGTATGTCAAAGTCATAGTATAATACGTCGCCAAAAGTGAGAAAAAAGTCATAATATACTATGTCGAAAAAAGTGATAAAAAAGTCATAGTATAGTATGTCTAAAAAAGATAAAAAGTCATTGTATAGTATGTCGAAAAAAGTGATAAAAAAGTCATAATATAGTATGTTGAAAAAAGTGATAAAAAAGTCATAGTATAGTATGTCGAAAAAAGTCATATTATAGTATGTCGAAAAAAGTGATAAAGGCATAGTATAGTATGTCGAAAAAAGTGATAAAAAGAAAAAAGTCATAGTATGTCGAAAAAGGTGATTAAAAAAAGTCATATTATAGTATGTCGAAAAAAGTTATAAAAAGGTCATAGTATAGTATGTCGAAAAAAGTTATAGTATGTCGAAAAGTCATAGTATAGTATGTCGAAAAAGGTGATAAAAAAGTCATAGTATGTCGAAAAAAGTGATAAAAAAGTCATAGTATGTCTAAAAGTGATATAAAGTCATATTATAGTATGTCGAAAAAAGTCATAGTATAGTATGTCGAAAAAAGTCATATTATAGTATGTCGAAAAAAGTGATAAAGGCATAGTATAGTATGTCGAAAAAGTCATATTATAGTATGTCGAAAAAAGTGATAAAGGCATAGTATAGTAAGTCGAAAAAAGTGATAAAAAAGTCATAGTGTAGTATGTCGAAAAGTGATAAAAAAGTCACATTATACTATGTCGAAAAAAAGTGATACAAAAGTCATAGTATAGCATGTCGAAAAAGTGATAAAAAAGGCATAGTATAGTATGTCGAAAAAGTGATATTATAGTATGTCGAAAAAAGTGATAAAGGCATAGTATAGTAAGTCGAAAAAAAGTGATGAAAAAGTCATAGTGTAGTATGTCGAAAAAAAGTGATAAAAAAGTCACATTATGCTATGTCGAAAAAAAGTGATACAAAAGTCATATTATAGTATGTCGACAAAAGTGATAAAAAAGTCATAGTATAGTATGTCTAAAAAAAAGTTATAAAAATGTCATAGTATAGTATGTAAAAAAAGTGATAAAAATGTCATAGTATGTCGAAAAAAGTGATAAAGTCATAGTGTAGTATGTTGAAAAAAGTGATAAAAAAGTATTATAGTATGTCGAAAAAAGTGATAAAAAAGTCAAAGTATAGTATGTCGAAAAAAGTCATATTATAGTATGTCGAAAAAAGTGATAAAGGCATAGTATAGTATGTCGAAAAAAGTGATAAAAAGAAAAAAGTCATAGTATAGTATGTCAAAGTCATAGTATAGTACGTCGCCAAAATTGAGAAAAAAGTCATAATATACTATGTCGAAAAAAGTGATAAAGTCATAGTATAGTATGTCGAAAAAAGTCATATTATAGTATGTCGAAAAAAGTGATTAAGGCATAGTATAGTATGTCGAAAAAAGTGATAAAAAGTCATAATACACTGTCAAAAAAAGTGATAAAAAAGTCATAGTATAGTATATCGAAAAAGTGATGAAGTCACAGTACAGTATGTCGAAAAAAGTGATAAAAAAGTCATAGTATAGTATGTCGAAAAAGTGATAAAAAAGTCATAGTATAGTATATCGAAAAAAGTGATAAAGGCATAGTATAGTATGTCGAAAAAGTCATATTATAGTATGTCGAAAAAATGATAAAGGCATAGTATAGTATGTCGAAAAAGTCATATTATAGTTTGTCGAGAAAAGTCATAGTATAGTATGTCGCAAAAAGTGATAAAGGCATAGTATAGTATGTCGAAAAAGTCATATTATAGTATGTCGAAAAAAGTGATGAAGGCATAGTATAGTAAGTCGAAAAAAGTGATAAAAAAGTCATAGTGTAGTATGTAGAAAAAAAGTGATACAAAAGTCATATTATAGTATGTCGACAAAAGTGATAAAAAAGTCATAGTATAGTATGTCTAAAAAAAAAGTTATAAAAATGTCATAGTATAGTATGTAAAAAAAAGTGATAGAAATGTCATAGTATAGTATAGCGAAAAAAGTGATAAAGTCATAGTGTAGTATGTTGAAAAAAAGTGATAAAAAAGTATTATAGTATGTCGAAAAAAGTGATAAAAAAGTCAAAGTATAGTATGTCGAAAAAAGTCATATTATAGTATGTCGAAAAAAGTGATAAAGGCATAGTATAGTATTTCGAAAAAAGTGATAAAAAGAAAAAAGTCATAGTATAGTATGTCAAAGTCATAGTATAGTACGTCGCCAAAAGTGAGAAAAAAGTCATAATATACTATGTCGAAAAAAGTGATAAAGTCATAGTATAGTATGTCGAAAAAGTCATATTATAGTATGTCGAAAAAAGTGATAAAGGCATAGTATAGTATGTCGAAAAAAGTGATAAAAGCATAGTATAGTATGTCGAAAAAAGTGATAAAAAGAAAAAAGTCATAGTATGTCGAAAAAGGTGAAAAAAAGTCGAAAAAAGTCATAGTATGTCTAAAAGTGATATAGTCATATTATAGTATGTCGAAAAAAGTCACAGTATAGTATGTCGAAAAACGTGCGAAAAAAGTCATAATACACTGTCAAAAAAAGTGATAAAAAAGTTATATTATAGTATGTCGAAAAAAGTGATAAAGTCAAAGTATAGTATGTCGAAAAAAGTCATAGTATAGTATGTCGTCAAAAGTGACAAAAAGTCATAGTATAGTATGTCGAAAAAGTGATAAAAAAGTCATAGTATAGTATATCGAAAAAAGTGATGAAGTCACAGTACAGTATGTCGAAAAAAGTGATAAAAAAGTCATAGTATAGTATGTCGAAAAAGTGATAAAAAAGTCATAGTATAGTATATCGAAAAAAGTGATAAAGGCATAGTATAGTATGTCGAAAAAAGTCATATTATAGTATGTCGAAAAAAGTGATAAAGGCATAGTATAGTATGTCGAAAAAAGTCATATTATAGTATGTCGAAAAAAGTGATAAAAATGTCATAGTATAGTATGTTGAAAAAAGTGATAAAAAGTCATAGTATAGTATGTCTAAAAAAAGTCAGTATAGTATGTCGAAAAAAGTGATAAGTCATAGTACAGTATGTCGAAAAAAGTGATAAAAATTTCATAGTATAGTATGTCGAAAAAAGTCATATTATAGTATGTCGAACAAAGTGATAAAAGTCATAGTATAGTATGTTGAAAAAAAGTGATTAAAAAAGTCATATTATAGTATGTCGAAAAAAGTGATAAAAAAGTCATAGTATGTCGACGAAAGTGATAAAGGCATAGTATAGTATGTCAAAAAAAGTCATATTATAGTATGTCGAAAAATGTGATAAAAAGAAAAAAGTCATAGTATAGTATGTCGAAAAGGGTGATAAAAAAGTCATAGTATGTCTAAAAAAGTGACAAAAAGTCATAATAATAAATTTTATTTGGAGAGCACTTTTCATAAGAAAATCTCAAAGTGCTACAGAAACCACATCAAAACACATGGATAATAGAAAACAACAGAAAACATATACAATCAATAAAAAACATACAGAAAAAACGCATTCGAAAGAAAAACAGCTAAACGAGCAGTGGAGAGCAAATTTAAAATCTGCAAAGGCTACGAACAACTTAAGAACGCCTGCCTGAACAGAACAGTTTTAAGCTGTCATTGGTCCAGTATTAAGTAGTATACACTTTAAAAAAAAAAGTTATTTCACTGGAATTTACTGTAAAATTTTCCGTGTTTTTTTTCTGTTTTTTCTACATTAAGTGTTAATGCCATAAAAATACGGAAAAATACTTTTATTTAAAAAAAACACATTAAATAAAGGTTGTAGTCTGTAAATTGATATAATGAGAAAATATAGTTGTTTAACAGGATAATTCCATTGCTTAATGAGCTTGAAAGTTAAATTACATTGAACTTTATGTAAAAAGACAAATAATAACCATAATTTTACTGAGTGTAAAATTGAGGCATCTTTCTGTTTTTTTACAGTTAAACCTTAAAATGAATATAAAGAAACGTTAAAAAACAATCGTGAAAAAACGGTAAAAAGTCTGGCAGCAAAGTTGCCAAACACTTACCGTAAAATGACAGTCAAAAACCTTATGTTATTCTACAAAGAACTTCTTTTTAAAATACAGATATTTCCTGTACATTTTCTGTATTTTTTCCGTCCAACTACTGTAAAATTAAAAAGAATTGTAATCATAAAACATATTTAGAATGTTAAACAAATGTATAAATCTGTACAAACACTGACAAATATTGCAGAATACCTTAAAATGACATAAGTTGAATGAAATCTGCTGTTTTCATACTGTTTTTTTTGGTAAATTCACAAGATTATCCAATCCATCCACAAGAACTCCCTGTGAAAGTACAGATTTCTGGATGTAAAACACACAGAAATCATGTCAAATGAACGTAAAATTACCCTCTTTTTACAGCCCATTAATAGTATCTTAAAAGCTTTAGGCATTTATTTTATATGATTATGCAGTCTATTTACAGTAAATTCCTGTTTAATACTGGTTTTCTACTGTACAAAAAAGCAACTATCTAATATACCTACATACTTTAACCATTAATATAACAGTTTTACTTTATATAAACAGTACTTTATAGTGATTAAACACAACTATTCAATATATCTACAGACTTATCCCATTAATATACTGTTTGTTTACTTTGTAAAAACATTTGACAGTATTTACAATTAAATATCCAATATATGCATCAGAGACTCTTCAGAAAAATAAATAAATAATAAGTAAATATTGGTATAATGTATAGGGGTCCATTTTAGCTTATTCAATGTGGTCTCATACATACTGTGTTAGTGTTTTAATCGCTGTCAAACATCATCCTGGCCAATATCTCCTAATGGAAGTCTACTAAAGGGGTTAACAGAGGTACTGAGACAAGTAGGACCAGCCTGACCCGTTTAATGCATTGAATGAGGCTGACATGAACCCTCACTGCATGGCCTCAACCACTCCACAGCACAAACCCACAAGCATTGTTCTCAAGTATAGTTGAATCAATGTAATTCTATTAGAAACTAAAATACTGTAATATTTTGTAAGCATATTTATGGTAATACAAACAGTAAAAGAACTTGGCAGCACACAAGCTTAAACAACCAGCTAAAGCCGTATCGCACCAAATCACCACTGGGGCCTATGTGGACAAAGATGCTGTAATCAGATCTGTCTTTGTAAAAATATAGATTCTTTCACCTAAATATTTGTGGAAATAAAGCCATAGCTTCATTTAAGGGAATGCATAAGAGACAAGAGTCAACCTAAACTGCAAGCCTTGGATGTACATGATGTCTGTTTTAGTCCAAGTCTGTGATATGCTCATCACTACACTGTAAACGATTTCCTTGTATTTTTACAGTAATTTACAGGCAGCACGGTTGCGAGTAACTTGCTGTATTTTCATTTACAATAAACTACTGTAATTGTACTGTAAAGCAATTTACAGTACAAAGGACAATACTGTAGTACTATAAAACAGTATTTTACTGTATTCTATTTTTACTGTATTTTATGAAATTGTATTGTACTGTAATATCTGCAGCAGTAATATATTGCTGATTTTATTACAAATTGTGATAATATATTATAATTATCACAATATTGATAATATGATATGAATATATTTGAATTAGATAATAATCTAAAATATTACTCATATTGTTATTTAATTATACTTCAGAATGACATTACAAATGCAATCCAAACAATGTTCTTCATAAAACATGTTTTATTCATATACAACTTTTAAAAACATTTTTAAGAATTATTTTTCCATTAACATTTATTTCATAAAAATGTTGAAATACTAAAGTATGTTACTGACAACATTCTGTCAAAAATATTTTACAAATACATTTTTTAAATAACATTTTTTTTAATCTATTTTTGTACATATTTTATTATAAACTTAACAATGTAACTTGGCAATGCAGAAAAAACACAGGCATGACCACTTTGCCCTGTAGTGCATGCTCCAAAACCCAAGCTTTTATCAAGGTTGAGCAGCAACCGATCAGAAAATTAAAAACATGCTCAACACAGGGGCACTTTTAGGACAGAAATAACAAGCAACAAACATCACAATATCTTCACTACTAAGTTCAGTTGTTAACTTTGATAAAGAATAAGTTTTTGTCACATTTACTGCAACTGTCACTATATCCTGATAATACCACATGAACCTGATAATCTGTGAAAAAAACACATTCTCCTCATTCAGTAGAGACTCATCAACTCTGACTGGTTGTTTTGTTTTGGGCACGTTGTAAACTTGCAATCGCCATTAGGAAGGCAGAGGAATATAATTATCCATCTCAAGGTTACCTACTGGACCTCAGTTGAATGGCATGTGGGTGGTGTCCAGCAGACCACTGGCAGCTTTCCACTGGCCCTCAGTTTGAAGTCCGCCATTCAAACTCCATTAGGGACCGGATGAAACTGTTCACATGCGGGTTGAAGCTCATCACCTTCTTTTGCACCACCCTCCCAGTCTTTTTGCTCACTCCCCGTCTGGCAGAGCATTTCTTGCCCTCTTCAGGGTTGATCCTGACCAGAAACCTATAAAACAGTATATAATACAATATATACAGTCAATACATGAAATAAAAAAGAGGTATTCCCTCAACCCAGTCCTCAAATTCCTCTTGTTCTGCAACTTGTAGCTCCATCTCTTGCTCACCTGATTTAATTATAATACAGAAGTGTAACAGAAATAATTTCACTTGCCTCTGAATAAGCTCCAGTGTAAGTGCGGCAGCTTCCTGGTACTCCACATTAAAGACGTAGTAGCTGGCAAATAGTACGGCAAAGGCAGCTACAAAGTTATCGTCCAGCGTCATGACGACACTTCCCTCAATGGACAGCATCCACCTGGTTGCTGTCATGATTGAAGTTCCTGAAAATGAAACGACAAATTGTAAATGGACTGTATTTATAAAGCGCTTTTCTAGTCTTAACGACTACTCAAAGCGCTTTAACAGGTACAGGAACCATCCACCATTCACACACATTCATACACTGTAGCCGAGGCTGCCGTACAAGGTGCCACCTGCTCATCAGATAAACATTCACACACATTTACACTCTGATGGAGCAGCATCGGGGGCAACTCGGAGTTCAGTGTCTTGCCCAAGGACACTTCGACGTGGGACTGCAGGGCTGGGGATCAAACTACCAACCTTCCGATTGACAGGCAACCGCTCTACCGCTGAGCCACAGCAGCCCTTACTCAGTTAAATGAACTTCACTGCATTCTTAATTACGTATTCGATATTACAACAGTAAAGTAAAAAAAAAAGTAGAAGTAGTAGTAGTAGTTTTGTACATGGCAGGGTCCTCGTGACTTCAGCTGTCAGTCAGTTCCGCAACAATCCGGACCTGGTGGGTATTAACCGACGGCAGAGCACGAAGCCGTCTGCAACCAGTGGAAATTAGGAGAGTGTGTGTGTGTGTGTGTGTGTGTGTGTGTGTGTGTGTGTGTGTGTGTGTGTGTGTGTGTGTGTGTGCGCGCGCAAGTAAGACGTACTTACCGAGCATAATGAGTCTGGGTGTGTCTGGGAGTTGGTGTGCCTCGATGTCTGCCTGGGTTGCAGTGACCTATATCATAATAATAAAACATAAAGCAAATACAACATTAATGTGCAACAGTGGTGAGGAAAAACTTCCTGTTATGCAGAAACCTATATAATTTATATATTATAGTATATTATTTAAGCAAAACTTACAAAGGATGTTTATGGTAGAAATATACATACATCTGCCAGCATTAACAAGGAGTCCGTCGCCTCCCTGAAGTAGGCCATCAAGAGCAGAACAACTGAAGTTGCCAGAAAATCTTGATCTTGTAGTGTCCTTGAGTCATTCTCCATCTCAGTCAGCAGACACTGAATCTCCCCTCTCCACTTCAACTTCTGATGCTGGAAGAAGTTGATGACACGCCTGCCTTTATTTTGCAGAGCCTCGGTCAGTCTCGAGACTATGTCAATCCCAACCAGCTTCATGAAGTGAGAACAGAGCCATCTTTTTTGGGAAAGAAATGGCCACTCTTGCATGACATCAGTGACTCTGAAAGGAGGACTGCAGTTGATGAGTTGCCGCTGCTTTAGGTATGTTATTTGCATTAGGTCATCAACCATTCCTCTTTCTGCCCCTCTGGGTCCTTCCTTTTTGTACACTGCAACCAACATCTGCCTCTTGACCTCCAGAGAATCTAATGTCTCTCCTTCAGGCAGGTCATGAGGCTGCCAGTTAATGCAACCATAACTGTCTACCTGAGCGAAGGTATTTTTAGTCTGGGACTGGGAGGCATTATTTTCAATTGTTGTCTTTGGCCTTCGAATTCTAATGAGAGTGTTGTTCCTGTTTACATGTTCCACTCTTGTTTTGATCTGATTTAGTAGGGAAGTGTACCCAGAACCCAAGAAGTCACCCTCCTCTGTGACATCCGCAAATGTTTTTGGATATTGAGAGACCACATTCTTCGCAATTTGAGCACACTGGGCTCTGGTGGGGTTTGGGCAGTGCATACGTATTGTGTCCACAATAATCCTGATCATTTGTAACCTGTCCGAGTGGGCTGCCCTTTGCTCCTTAGAAATGGCCAGTATGAGAGTGGGAGTCATTTTCTCCCAAGGCACAATAAAATTGGTGATCCAGTTAGGTGGACACTGGGGAAGGTGTGGCACAGGAGATGGAGGTGAGGGTGGAGTTGCGCTTGGCTGTGGCTCCACAGCAGCAACTTGAAAGAAGACAAAATAAAGTCAAAACATAATATATTAGAAGTGTCTAAGTTTTACTTATTTCCCCCATGGTTCTGAAACTATGACATAATGATTGTAAATTTAAGCATTTATAATCAGTTGGAGAATAACTTTTTAAAATAGTTTCTTATTTTTTACTTGCCTTAAATAGTAAGTAGTAGCTACTTTAGAGTACTTCCACATTACATGCTTAAAACTGTGCCTTTAAAATATGTTATGCTGATGTCATCACTATTACAACATGCATAGAAATACGCAGCTGATTAGGATTGTTATTTTTTACAAAATTGGACAAACCTTTCCTTTGAAAGGGATCAATAAGTTTGCGGCAATGTAGGGGTGTCAGGATGTCCTGAATGTCTGCCTCCTTCACATAACAAAGATCTTCCACTTCTTCAATTCCAACAACCAAAAGCAGTCGCTCAACCAATGCCATCAGACGATCCTCATCGAGCCTTGGGAGCACTGCTGTGATGGCATCCATCACTGTTTCAGGCATTGTAAAACCTGAAAAAATCAGACACAAATTGAGTGATGAAGTGCAACCACTGAAACACTACATAAGACATAATGAGGTAGTGGGTAGTAGTCAACTAGACTGTCTATGTCCAGACACATGTAGTCCCCCTCTGGAGTCAGGCAGCAAACACCAACATCAACCAGTAACACAGACTGGTGCTTCTCCACAATCAGGTGCACTCTGCTTTGATCTAATAAAATCAATACAATTTTCCCAAACACAATTCCACTGTCACCAACTGCCACCGCCACAACAAGCCCCTTAGAATATTTAGTATTCTTGTACACTACAGCAGACAACTCTGTAGTGTTTTTCCTGTTGGCCAATGACTGGCTGAGTGCCTGCTGAATCCCGTGACTGTAGAGCTTGTCTTCAAAGTTGCTTGCTAGTCCTACCACTTGAATGTTTGGAAAAAACAGTTGCCCTGTGCTTAAGTAAGCCTGCAATAATTGGTGCCTTTCTGCAAGTGAGCTGCACAAATTTTTGAAGTTGCGCAGTCTCCTTGCACATTGTTTGAAATAGCAATGCTTGCTTTCAAACCGTAGGGTCCACAGTCGAATTAGAGGGTCAAAATGTAGAATGAGGTCCGGATAGTGCACTAAATAGTGATGTTTGGCTTTTAGCGAGGAGTCAGGGAACATGGTACTTCTGAGGTGTACATATTCTTCAATGAGAATTTTTAGGTATGCAATCTGGCCATGGCTGATTTTTGGTGCACAGATCAGCTCAACTATTTCCCTCAGTTTTAGGCACAGTTGCCAAACTTCATTGTCAACTGGATTCTTAATACGATCCCCAATGTAAAGAGGAAGCAATCGTAAAAAGCACCAGTTCTGTGCTGCATGACCCCCAAGTTTCTCCCCCTTTTCCTTAACTTCACATGGCTTGTTGTTCGAATCACTCCCTGAATGTGTGAACTGTGAGATGCACCTGTTCAACTGGACATATGTAAAGTTTTTCTGAACATTTACAAGATGGCTAATGTACATTGCCAAGTCATATGAAACAACCCCCTCAAACAGGTCATGGCCCAAACAAGGAGGGAGACCTGGATTACACACATGAAAGTGTTTCAGGTTATTGAAAACAGAATCAAATTTAATTCCGTTGACCATAGCTTGGTCACCATCGAGTTGATCAACGCTCTCTCTGTAGTTTTCTATTGTCCTCTTGAGGCCTACTTTTTCAGGTTGTTTCTGAAATGTGTCCCTGTCTATCAAGCAGTAACGGCAGAAGTTCTTGCTTCTGCTAAAATTCTCTGTGAATCCACCGACACAATGTGATCCAAGATTGTCCCCTGATATGGCTATCAATGCACCTTTCAGACTGCTACCATCATCGGTTTCAAAGCCTGCCTCTTCTATATCCTTCAAATCAGCTAAAAGAGGGGAGAAAATTGCCTCTTGCCCAAAGAAACGAAAGTCTTCCTCCCTGCAAAGCAGTACTAACTGCATTGGATCAACACATGAGCGATTGTGGGGTAATATTTCACCAAGAGTCAAGTACACAGCCAGTATTTTATGCTTCTTTTTGCCAGATCCGAGAGGATTGACTACCTCAAATGAGTCCTGATACAGAACTATTGACAAAGAGGAGGGTGATTCTTTTAACAAAGCATTGTCTTTGATGGCTTTTCCATCCATCACATCTGTCAACACATCTGTCTCAGAGTTTGACATCTGCTTCATCTTTGTCTCTCTGTATTGGTCTTTCACTACTGACTGACTGAGGAGAGACTTCAGTGTCTCCTTCACAGGTACATACTGAAAGAAACGTTCCCTGCCAGCTGCATCTGCACCTAGATAGATCTGAGTGGGCTCAACATAGCTGAAAGACTTTTTAAAAAATGACTTCCTCGTTTGGTCAGATCTCATGGGCCCTTCATGGCACTCTTTAAAAATATCTTCCTTAGACACATCACCTATTATCTGACTAATTTCATTGTCCTGCAGGTTCAACATAGTTAACTTCTCACGAACCTTTGAAAGTGCATATTCCATGCCAGAGTTGTGCACCTCTTGAAATTCTTCTATAATGGTTTGAATAGTGCTAGCTGGAATAAGCATTTTGGCTTGCAGTTTAAGATAGAAAAGAGCTAAGTTATTCAAAAACTGACTTTGGTCAGGCACAACATTCTGCTCTGCATCTTGCACATCAAACACACTTTCAGGCAACATTTCATCATTTGTCAATGAGCACTGGTCATTTTGCTGGCTGTCAGGTGGAGTGTTGCTTCTAGTTTCACATTGTGAAAATGTATGGGTTCTACTCAAGTGAGAGGAAAAGGTTGACCTAACCCGGAAATATTTGGTGCAACCCGTAAAAGGACAGGTCACCTTTGTACCATCCCTAATATGCCATTTCAAATGTGCACACAGGCTTGAAAAACCAGTGCTCTGAAATTTGCAACCCTCAATCTGGCATGACAATATAACATTCTGGGGTTGAGCTCTATCTTCAGTTGGGGTTATTTTTGCCTTTCCATGGTGCCGATACATATGAGACTTAAGTGATTGAAATTTCTTAAAAGTGCAAGGGCACTCAGGTACACCACATGCAAAGCAGCAATTAGCCACATTCCTATGCACTTTTACATGCGTGGTGAAAGCATTTAAGAGCGAGGTTGAGAAACTGCATGACTTGCAGTTGTAGCTGGACATACTAAAACCTTGGCAGAGATCACTTTAGTGGATAAGTGGACTGGATGGCTGCCTAGGAAGCAGATTTTCCCCTCACTGATGATCAAAACTGGGGAAACTCAGCTCATACACTGCAACAAAGAAAACACACAAAGACAAAACCTGTTAGCCACAGCACCGAGAGAGATGGTCAGAGAGAAATGGTGAAAGATATAGCTGTAGCAAAACAAAATACAAAAAAGTTAAAAACAAGTTTAAATACATTTATTATTATAGTTAATACTTACAGAAAACTCAGACCAACACATTTCAGCAGAGATGCCCTCCTCATGGTTGCAAACAATGGACCACACTTGTAGAACTATGAGAAACCAAATTAAATCTGATTCAATGATGTTTTGTGTTAGTTTTGGGGATGTAATACTGTTATATCACTATATGTATTCCACACACTAGGTTAGTAAAACAATAGCTCATGCTTGACCTTGCTGAATATATAACTTCCTTTTGCCAGGGCATGCATTTTACATGTCTTTGTTGACAATAAGATCAATAACCTACAAATAAAAGTTGAAGTCAAAAGTTTTTAATCTAACCAAAAACACATTAGCTATTTATTTATTTGTGAATGCTTATCATACATTACTATTTTATTATTATTGCATTACCCATACATGTATTGATATTATTTTTAGAGGTACAATTTTTTGAGAGGTTTTCCACATAAAGTCACAAGGTTAGGTAAAAATTCCTGTGGGAGGGTATTGCAACATATCCAGTAAGAATTTTCCATTGAAAAGACGTTTAAAAACGAATATGGTAACAGGTGTTGCACTTCTCTTTTTTTCTAATCATAATTTACATTAGTCATTTTGGTGCTGAAGAGAAAGAGAAAGTGATGGCTCCTCCAGACGGAAAGCTGAAGCATGAAAAGCTAACATTTACAACAACACTACATACTGTAAAGCAGAGAAAAATACACGCAGCTGACACGCAACAGAAACGCCACGCTCACGCCATGCAGGGAGTGTGTAACCGGCCTAAACTGTTTTATTGAGTTTAATTTTAGATAATGTAATCTCTTCTGGTAAACACTGTAGGTTGTAGGTCTAGGGGTTTTATTGAGGAAGGTAAGAACGGAAAGAGAAAACTCTGCTTTGTCAAGTTTGAAAGGAGTAACGTTGGTAAAGTTTGCCGATGTATTTTCTTTCCGGAGCAAGGTAGATCTCAGCTTTTGCACCGCAGATCAACCGATCACGTTGTTTTCTTATGAGTTTTTAATACAGGAGGCTGTATAACTTAAATACAGAATAAAAAACTGACAATTACAGCGGTTATAGAGACACTCTTTCCGTTCTTACCTTTCAGAATAAAGAGCATAATGCTACACTGCTTAGCAACGGTCCGTCACTCCACTCAGCAGCCACGAAAAAAGACCGGAGGAGCCCAAACTACAAACTCTAGCTAGCTAGCTGCTGTAGCTACATTCACTATGACCTATCGTCACCCCTAAGCGTTAGCTAGCTTTCTGCTTTGATCGCTCACACACCACCTCCTTTCTCTCGCGCTTCATCAGCGTCTTAAACTGACACCGACATAACTGCAACGGCCGCTACAAAGACGATGATTTCACGGTTTACTGTGATGTGAAAGATCGCCTGTAACGTTAGCTAGCTGTAGCTAGCTAGTTCCAAATTCTTGACAAAACATTAACGTTAAATACATTGGAATTAGCGTTAATGTTACGTCTTGTTCGCCTTAACGGTAACGTTAACGTTAACAGTTAACCTTACATGGCTTATACCGTTATCTTCAGAATAACCTACCAATGAGAAATTATTAAAATGGATTAAACGCTGATGTAACATAATTTTAGCCAGTTGAAAAGAGGGCACATCATCCAGTTTTTAACTAGAAAGTCACATTAAAGTGCAGGTTAGTGCTCACTGGGTTATGTTAACCTATAGCTAGCTAACGTTAGTTAGCTGCCTAGCTATCTAGTTGTCTTGCACAAAATGTAGCTAGCTAGTTAAACTAGAGCATAACATCATCATATAGCTAACATTATAATAAAGTTCGTCTGGGAAAAACTCAAATAAATAAACACAACTTACAGAACTTTCAGTAATCTTCTTCCTCCGTCTGCTGCTGACCATGAGCTGGTGTTCTGTGATGTGCCACTCTCATTACAGTAATCCTGTATTATTACCATGGCATATACAGCAAGGTTACAGCAAAGTTACAGCAAGCATAAAATTACTATAAAATATTCCCGCTTGATCAAAATTACCCATAATGCAATACAAACTGGGGTATATTACTGTACTGAACAAATGTGGTATTGTACTGTAGGTTTTTACAGTACTGTACAGCTAAATCTACAGCGACATCTAAGAGTGTATATAATCATGTTTTGGTCTGACAAATGAGTTGACAAAAGAATCGTGCAGCCACAGTTCACATCACATAGGCCCACAACCCTATAGGCCTACAGGATGGCGATACAGTACACAGAGAGCCAGGCAGCCTACATCTTCACTATCCTAATATTTTAGGGGGCATCTGATGATCTTGCCTCATTTCACTTCCGTGGAGGCCATGTGAGGCTATTTCAGATTCAAGGCCCAACATCTTTTTCCATTGACTGCTTACTTTGCTGAGGTCTGCTGTGATGCCTTATACTGTGTCCACTCTGGCTTCTGATGTTTGTTCCTGTCTATGTCATGCAAACAGCTCAGAGCATGAGCTTCCCTCTTATGTGGGGTAGAATGAATATTATGCATGTCCAGTACCTCAAAAGCCTCACCAGCGCCTGACAAGACCTCTGTGATCTGATCACCTCTGCCTCTGACACAGGCATTGATGCACATATGGCCTGGGCAATATGTGTTCCATTTAGGTGTAACATTAATACGTTAATACGTCTGCTACACTTTTATAAGGGGTGGAAAATCAATATTCATGCACACCAGTACCTCAAATACATACCTGCTTGCCTAACTTGCACACCACCTAACCTAACTTGTTCAACTAGTTCCAACCCTCATACAGTTTAATTCAACCCTGCGTTGATACGCCATAACAGACACAACAGAGCCACACAAAAGCTGCTTTCATGTCCTCTGCACTATCAGACAATCATGCATACTACACACACGTAGTATTTAACTTTAGTGTCTGTGAACGTGTTGTTATGGTTACTACCAATGACTGTTTGTAAACATGCTTTGATCTCTGTAACGAGCTCCGGCTGCGGTTAAGTGTCCTGTTAGACAAGGCACTCATCTACAGACATTGCATGTCGACCTCCGAAACAAACGCTCATACTGCCAAAATAAAAAGCGGTATCACTCAAATGACGAAATCATGACGACCACAAGACCTTCCTGAACGAAATCATGTAAAATGTATATGGATAAAGTGAAAAATGTGGGCACACCGGCGATTTCAAAAAGGGGTTTGCTGTCCATTTCGCTGTGACCTGGAGAGGATTTTTAATATAGGGTGTGAATGGCGAGAAAATCAGAACTCTTGTCATTTGGAAGCTCACAGAGCCAAAAGTATAAGTCGTATCGCACAACTGAGCAAATTGGCCGAAACTAGACAAAAATACCTACGTTTTGATGTATAAATTGTGCATGTGAAGTTAAAATTGTGGGTGTGAGAGCAATTCATAGAGAAAGTTTTAAGATGATTCTCAGAGAGCTACGCACTGATAACTTGTGAAATCATCACTGTATCAAGCACAAAATCCTGAAAATATCACTAAACTTGAACAGCTTTTTCACAAAAACGGTAAAAGATATCAATCTGAAAAGCACAAGCCCAATAGCTGAATTGTTTGTGAACATTTTAAAGTTTGTTTGGTGTCTGTAGGTGAAAGTATGAAGGAGCTGAAACTTTTGGGAGCGGAAGAAGATTTGAAGGATTTGAAGCTTGCTCTCATTGACTTTAATGTTAAAATAAAATGCTTAAAAGCTGAATATTTAAAAAAGTATAAATAGTAGAAAAAAAGTTGAAGAAGTCCCATCGTCTGCTGAAAGAGCTGAACATTTTAAAAGTTGAATGGTTTAAATAGCTGAAAGTATGCAGAAGTTACGGAGAGCCAAAAAACGTACGGAATAATAATAAGAAGAACTAGAAAATGCATTTCCTGCAGAAAATGCGTGGGAAGGCTGAATAGCTAAATTGCTAAAGCTAAAGTGGATAAATAGCTTAAATCCGTACGTAAAAGCTGAAGTAGTGAGAATAGGTGGAAAAGTTTGAATGGACACGAATTTCATTAAAAACAGTTGAAAAACACCACTAATGTATAAAATGTGTGCAATATTAAAAGGCTTTTTGAAAAGCTGATGCTGAACTGAATGGCTTTCAAAATCATGAATAATTATGGAAGACTTAAAAATGCTTTGAGAGAAATGCAGAAATACGAAACATTGTTTGAAAAATCTCAAATGGATAGCAGTGCACTGCTGGAAAAACTGAAAAAAGGTAAGAGCTCAAATACAGAGAGAGGAAGAGAGGGGGACAGGGAAAGGAGAGAGATAGCGAGAGAGAGGGGGAGGGAGAGAGAGACAGAGAGAGAGGGAGAGGGAAAGAGAGGGAGAAAGGGAGAGAGGGACAAAAAGAGAGAGAGAAAGAAAGAGAAAAGAGACAGGGAGAGAGAGAGAGATAGAGAAAGAGAGGAAGAGAAAGACAGCGACTTCCAATTGCTGGAAGTTCAAATACATTGACTAAAAAGGCTGAAAGTATGACTTCTTTGTATTACTACCAGACAGGTCTGTTGCATATAATTGTGCATGTGTGTGTGTATGTGTGTGTGAGATAGAGAAAACATAAAGAAAAGAAAATAGAGAACATTATCATCAGAGATGAATTGAATAATGTGCAGCAGTGGGAGTTGAACCCGGTTCTCATGTAGTATTTAACTGTAGTGTCTGTGAATGTGTTGTTATGGTTACGAGCTAATGACTGTTTCTAAACATGCTTTGATCTCTGTGACGTGTGTGTGTATCTGTCTGCATATGTATGTGTGTGTGTGTGTGTGTCAGTGTGTTTGTGTATTTGTGTATTTGTGTGAATGTGTGTGTGTGTGTGTGTGTATGTGTCTGTATTTGTGTTTGATTGTAGGTCTGCGTGTCTGTGTGTGTGAGTGAGACTGACTTTGTGTATGTGTGAGTGTATGTGTGTGTGTGTGTGAGTGTGTGTGTGTAGGTTTGGATGTGTTTGGATGTGTGTGTGTGTGTGTGTGTGTGTGTGTGTGTGTGTGTGTGTGTGTGTGTGTGTGTGTGTTTGGATGTGTGTTTGTGTGTGTGTGTGTGTGTGTGTGTGTGCATCTGTATGAGCGTCCGAGTGTGTGTGTGTAAACCTGTGTGTGTGTGTGTGTGTGTGGGTGTGTGTGTATTTGTGTTTGATTGTAGGTCTGCATGTGTGCCTGTGTGTGTGTGAGTGAGACTGACTGTGTGTGTGTGTGTGTGTGTGAGTGTGTGTCTGCATTTGATTGTAGGTCTGCATGTGTGTCTGTGTGTGAGTGAGACTGACTGTGTGTATGTGTGAGTGTGTGTGTGACAGATAGACAGACAGAGAGACAGAGAGACAGACAGACAGACAGACGTATAAGAGAGACAGAGAGACAGACAGACATATAAGAGAGACAGACAGACAGACAGACAGACAGCAAAATAGGAGACAGAAAGACAGACAGACAGACAGACAGACGTATAAGAGAGACAGACAGACAGCAAGACAGAAAGACAGAAAGACAGAAAGACAGACAGACAGCAAGACAGACAGACAGACAGACAGACAGCAAGACAGAAAGACAGACAGACAGCAAGACAGACAGACAGACAGACAGACAGACAGCAAGACAGACAGACAGACAGCAAGACAGAAAGACAGACAGACAGCAAGACAGAAAGACAGACAGACAGACAGACAGCAAGACAGAAAGAGACAGACAGACAGCAAAATAGGAGACAGAAAGACGTATAAGAGAGACAGACAGAAAGACGTATAAGAGAGACAGACAGACAGAAAGACGTATAAGAGAGACAGACAGACAGACTGAAAGACGTATAAGAGAGACAGACAGACAGACAGCAAAATAGGAGACAGAAAGACGTATAAGAGAGACAGACAGACAGAAAGACGTATGAGAGACAGACAGACAGACAGACAGACAGAGAGACAGACAGACAGACGTATAAGAGAGACAGACAGACAGACAGACAGACAGACAGACGTATAAGAGAGACAGACAGACAGACGTATAAGAGAGACAGACAGACAGACAGACAGAAAGACGTATAAGAGAGACAGACAGACAGAAAGACGTATAAGAGAGACAGACAGACAGACAGACAGAAACACATATAAGAGAGACAGACAGACAGACAGAAAGACGTATAAGAGAGACAGACAGACAGACAGAAAGACGTATAAGAGAGACAGACAGACAGACAGACAGACAGACGTATAAGAGAGATAGACAGACAGAAAGACAGAGTTACTTTTTAATGTGCAGCAGTGGGATTTGAACCCGGGTCTACCACACAAAAGCTGCTTTCATGTCTTCTGCACTATATAACAATCATGCATAGTGTACACACCTGTAGTATTTAACTTTAGTGTCTGTGAATGTGTTGTTATGGTTACTACCAATGACTGTTTGTAAACATGCTTTGATCTCTGTAACGAGCTGCAGCTGCTCAAACTGAGACACTGCTGGTATCCACAGCCACTGAACGACCTCCGAAACAAACGCTCATACTGCCAAAATGAAAGGCGGTATCAGTCAAGTGACGAAATCATGACGACCACAAGACCTTCCTGAACGAAATCATGTAAAATGTACATGGATAAAGTGAAAAATGTGGGCACACCGGCGATTTCAAAAAGGGGTTTGCTGTCCATTTCGCTGTGACCTGGAGAGGATTTTTAATATAGGGTGTGAATGGCGAGAAAATCAGAACTCTTGTCATTTGGAAGCTCACAGAGCCAAAAGTATAAGTCGTATCGCACAACTGAGCAAATTGCCTGAAACTAGACAAAAATACCTACGTTTTGATGTATAAATTGTGCATGTGAAGTTAAAATTGTGGGTGTGAGAGCAATTCATAGAGAAAGATTTAAGATCATTGTTACAGAGCTACGCACTCTAGCTGGGACATCAACACTCTAAGGGAGCTGCATACACACACATTGAAAAAGCAAAAACATCCTGAAAAAAATCAATAAACTTGAACAGCTTTTTCACAAAAACTGTAAAAGATATCAATCTGAAAAGCACAAGCCCAATAGCCGAATTGTTTGTGAACATTGTAAAGTTTGTTTGGTGTCTGTAGGTGAAAGTATGAAGGAGCTGAAACTTTTGGGAGCGGAAGAAGATTTGAAGGATTTGAAGCTTGCTCTCATTGACTTTAATGTTAAAATAAAATGCTTAAAAGCTTAATATTTAAAAAAGTATAAATAGTAGAAAAAAAGTTGAAGAAGTCCCATCATCTGCTAAAAGAGCTGAAGATTTTAAAAGTTGAATGGTTTAAATAGCTGAAAGTATGCAGAAGTTGCGCAGAGCCAAAAAACGTAGGGAAGAAAGCGGAAAAAGAAAACTAGAAAATGCATTTCCTGCAGAAAATGCGTGGGAATGCTGAATAGCTAAATTGCTAAAGCTAAAGTGGATGAATAGCTTAAATCCGTAAGTAGAAGCTGAAGTAGTGAGAATAGGTTGAAAAGTTTGAATGGACACGAATTTCATTAAAAACAGTTGAAAAACACCGCTAATGTATAAAATGTGTGCAATATTAAAAGGCTTTTTGAAAAGCTGATGCTGAACTGAATTGAATGGCTTTCAAAATCATGAATAATTATGGAAGACTTAAAAATGCTTTGAGAGAAATGCAGAAATACGAAACATTGTTTGAAAAATCTCAAATGGATAGCAGTGCACTGCTGGAAAAACTGAAAAAAGGTAAGAGCTCAAATACAGAGAGAGGAAGAGAGGGGGACAGGGAAATGAGAGAGATGGCGAGAGAGAGGGGAGGGAGAGAGAGACAGAGAGAGAGGGAGAGGGAAAGAGAGGGAGAAAGGGAGAGAGGGACAAAAAGAGAGAGAAAGAAAGAGAAAAGAGACAGGGAGAGAGAGAGAGAGAGGAAGAGAAAGACAGCGACTTCCAATTGCTGGAAGTTCAAATACATTGACTAAAAAGGCTGAAAGTATGAATTCTTTGTATTACTACCAGACAGGTCTGTTGCATATAATTGTGCATGTGTGTGTGTATGTGTGTGTGAGATAGAGAAAACATAAAGAAAAGAAAATAGAGAACATTATCATCAGAGATGAATTGAATAATGTGCAGCAGTGGGAGTTGAACCCGGTTCTCATGTAGTATTTAACTGTAGTGTCTGTGAATGTGTTGTTATGGTTACGAGCTAATGACTGTTTCTAAACATGCTTTGATCTCTGTGACGTGTGTGTGTATCTGTCTGCATATGTATGTGTGTGTGTGTGTCAGTGTGTTTGTGTATATTTGTATTTGTGTGAATGTGTGTGTGTGTGTGTGTGTGTGTATGTGTCTGTATTTGTGTTTGATTGTAGGTCTGCGTGTCTGTGTGTGTGAGTGAGACTGACTTTGTGTATGTGTGAATGTATGTGTGTGTGTGTGTGTGTGAGTGTGTGTGTGTGTGTGTAGGTTTGGATGTGTTTGGATGTGTCTGTGTGTGTGTGTGTGTGTGTGTGTTTGGATGTGTGTTTGTGTGTGTGTGTGTGTGTGTGTGTGTGCATCTTTCTGAGCGTCCGAGTGTGTGTGTGTAAACCTGTGTGTGTGTGTGTGTGTGGGTGTGTGTGTATTTGTGTTTGATTGTAGGTCTGCATGTGTGCCTGTGTGTGTGTGAGTGAGACTGACTGTGTGTATGTGTGAGTGTGTGTGTGTGTGAGTGTGTGTCTGCATTTGATTGTAGGTCTGCATGTGTGTCTGTGTGTGAGTGAGACTGACTGTGTGTATGTGTGAGTGTGTATGTGACAGACAGACAGACAGACAGACAGACAGACAGAGAGACAGAGAGACAGACAGACAGACAGACGTATAAGAGACAGAGAGACAGACAGACGTATAAGAGAGACAGACAGACAGACAGACAGACAGACAGACAGACAGACAGACAGCAAAATAGGAGACAGAAAGACAGACAGACAGACAGACAGACAGAAAGACGTATAAGAGAGACAGACAGACAGACAGACAGAAAGACGTATAAGAGAGACAGACAGACAGACAGACAGACAGACAGAAAGACGTATAAGAGAGACAGACAGACAGAAAGACGTATAAGAGAGACAGACAGACAGACAGCAAGACAGAAAGACAGACAGACAGACAGCAAGACAGAAAGACAGACAGACAGACAGACAGCAAGACAGACAGACAGACAGACAGCAAAATAGGAGACAGAAAGACGTATAAGAGAGACAGACAGAAAGACGTATAAGAGAGACAGACAGACAGACAGACAGAAAGGCGTATAAGAGAGACAGACAGACAGAAAGACGTATAAGAGAGACAGACAGACAGACAGAAAGACGTATAAGAGAGACAGACAGACAGAAAGACAGACAGACAGACAGACAGACAGCAAAATAGGAGACAGAAAGACGTATAAGAGAGACAGACAGACAGACAGACGTATAAGAGAGACAGACAGACAGACAGACAGACGTATAAGAGAGACAGACAGACAGACAGACAGACAGCAAAATAGGAGACAGAAAGACAGACAGCAAAATAGGAGACAGAAAGACGTATAAGAGAGACAGACAGACAGCAAAATAGGAGACAGAAAGACGTATAAGAGAGACAGACAGACAGCAAAATAGGAGACAGAAAGACGTATAAGAGAGACAGACAGACAGACGTATAAGAGAGACAGACAGACAGACAGAAAGACGTATAAGAGAGACAGACAGACAGAAAGACGTATAAGAGAGACAGACAGACAGACAGACAGAAACACATATGAGACAGACAGACAGACAGAAAGACGTATAAGAGAGACAGACAGACAGACAGAAAGACGTATAAGAGAGACAGACAGACAGAAAGACGTATGAGAGACAGACAGACAGACAGACAGACAGAGAGACAGACAGACAGACGTATAAGAGAGACAGACAGACAGACAGACAGACAGACGTATAAGAGAGACAGACAGACAGACGTATAAGAGAGACAGACAGACAGACAGACAGAAAGACGTATAAGAGAGACAGACAGACAGAAAGACGTATAAGAGAGACAGACAGACAGACAGACAGAAACACATATAAGAGAGACAGACAGACAGACAGAAAGACGTATAAGAGAGACAGACAGACAGACAGAAAGACGTATAAGAGAGACAGACAGACAGACAGACAGACAGACGTATAAGAGAGATAGACAGACAGAAAGACAGAGTTACTTTTTAATGTGCAGCAGTGGGATTTGAACCCGGGTCTACCACACAAAAGCTGCTTTCATGTCTTCTGCACTATATAACAATCATGCATAGTGTACACACCTGTAGTATTTAACTTTAGTGTCTGTGAATGTGTTGTTATGGTTACTACCAATGACTGTTTGTAAACATGCTTTGATCTCTGTAACGAGCTGCAGCTGCTCAAACTGAGACACTGCTGGTATCCACAGCCACTGAACGACCTCCGAAACAAACGCTCATACTGCCAAAATGAAAGGCGGTATCAGTCAAGTGACGAAATCATGACGACCACAAGACCTTCCTGAACGAAATCATGTAAAATGTACATGGATAAAGTGAAAAATGTGGGCACACCGGCGATTTCAAAAAGGGGTTTGCTGTCCATTTCGCTGTGACCTGGAGAGGATTTTTAATATAGGGTGTGAATGGCGAGAAAATCAGAACTCTTGTCATTTGGAAGCTCACAGAGCCAAAAGTATAAGTCGTATCGCACAACTGAGCAAATTGCCTGAAACTAGACAAAAATACCTACGTTTTGATGTATAAATTGTGCATGTGAAGTTAAAATTGTGGGTGTGAGAGCAATTCATAGAGAAAGATTTAAGATCATTGTTACAGAGCTACGCACTCTAGCTGGGACATCAACACTCTAAGGGAGCTGCATACACACACATTGAAAAAGCAAAAACATCCTGAAAAAATCAATAAACTTGAACAGCTTTTTCACAAAAACTGTAAAAGATATCAATCTGAAAAGCACAAGCCCAATAGCCGAATTGTTTGTGAACATTGTAAAGTTTGTTTGGTGTCTGTAGGTGAAAGTATGAAGGAGCTGAAACTTTTGGGAGCGGAAGAAGATTTGAAGGATTTGAAGCTTGCTCTCATTGACTTTAATGTTAAAATAAAATGCTTAAAAGCTTAATATTTAAAAAAGTATAAATAGTAGAAAAAAAGTTGAAGAAGTCCCATCATCTGCTAAAAGAGCTGAAGATTTTAAAAGTTGAATGGTTTAAATAGCTGAAAGTATGCAGAAGTTGCGCAGAGCCAAAAAACGTAGGGAAGAAAGCGGAAAAAGAAAACTAGAAAATGCATTTCCTGCAGAAAATGCGTGGGAATGCTGAATAGCTAAATTGCTAAAGCTAAAGTGGATGAATAGCTTAAATCCGTAAGTAGAAGCTGAAGTAGTGAGAATAGGTTGAAAAGTTTGAATGGACACGAATTTCATTAAAAACAGTTGAAAAACACCGCTAATGTATAAAATGTGTGCAATATTAAAAGGCTTTTTGAAAAGCTGATGCTGAACTGAATTGAATGGCTTTCAAAATCATGAATAATTATGGAAGACTTAAAAATGCTTTGAGAGAAATGCAGAAATACGAAACATTGTTTGAAAAATCTCAAATGGATAGCAGTGCACTGCTGGAAAAACTGAAAAAAGGTAAGAGCTCAAATACAGAGAGAGGAAGAGAGGGGGACAGGGAAATGAGAGAGATGGCGAGAGAGAGGGGAGGGAGAGAGAGACAGAGAGAGAGGGAGAGGGAAAGAGAGGGAGAAAGGGAGAGAGGGACAAAAAGAGAGAGAAAGAAAGAGAAAAGAGACAGGGAGAGAGAGAGAGAGAGGAAGAGAAAGACAGCGACTTCCAATTGCTGGAAGTTCAAATACATTGACTAAAAAGGCTGAAAGTATGAATTCTTTGTATTACTACCAGACAGGTCTGTTGCATATAATTGTGCATGTGTGTGTGTATGTGTGTGTGAGATAGAGAAAACATAAAGAAAAGAAAATAGAGAACATTATCATCAGAGATGAATTGAATAATGTGCAGCAGTGGGAGTTGAACCCGGTTCTCATGTAGTATTTAACTGTAGTGTCTGTGAATGTGTTGTTATGGTTACGAGCTAATGACTGTTTCTAAACATGCTTTGATCTCTGTGACGTGTGTGTGTATCTGTCTGCATATGTATGTGTGTGTGTGTGTCAGTGTGTTTGTGTATATTTGTATTTGTGTGAATGTGTGTGTGTGTGTGTGTGTATGTGTCTGTATTTGTGTTTGATTGTAGGTCTGCGTGTCTGTGTGTGTGAGTGAGACTGACTTTGTGTATGTGTGAATGTATGTGTGTGTGTGTGTGTGTGAGTGTGTGTGTGTAGGTTTGGATGTGTTTGGATGTGTCTGTGTGTGTGTGTGTGTGTGTGTTTGGATGTGTGTTTGTGTGTGTGTGTGTGTGTGTGTGTGTGCATCTTTCTGAGCGTCCGAGTGTGTGTGTGTAAACCTGTGTGTGTGTGTGTGTGTGGGTGTGTGTGTATTTGTGTTTGATTGTAGGTCTGCATGTGTGCCTGTGTGTGTGTGAGTGAGACTGACTGTGTGTATGTGTGAGTGTGTGTGTGTGTGAGTGTGTGTCTGCATTTGATTGTAGGTCTGCATGTGTGTCTGTGTGTGAGTGAGACTGACTGTGTGTATGTGTGAGTGTGTATGTGACAGACAGACAGACAGACAGACAGACAGACAGAGAGACAGAGAGACAGACAGACAGACAGACGTATAAGAGACAGAGAGACAGACAGACGTATAAGAGAGACAGACAGACAGACAGACAGACAGACAGACAGACAGACAGACAGACAGACAGCAAAATAGGAGACAGAAAGACAGACAGACAGACAGACAGACAGAAAGACGTATAAGAGAGACAGACAGACAGACAGACAGAAAGACGTATAAGAGAGACAGACAGACAGACAGACAGACAGACAGACAGAAAGACGTATAAGAGAGACAGACAGACAGAAAGACGTATAAGAGAGACAGACAGACAGACAGCAAGACAGAAAGACAGACAGACAGACAGCAAGACAGAAAGACAGACAGACAGACAGACAGCAAGACAGACAGACAGACAGACAGCAAAATAGGAGACAGAAAGACGTATAAGAGAGACAGACAGAAAGACGTATGAGACAGACAGACAGACAGACAGAAAGGCGTATAAGAGAGACAGACAGACAGAAAGACGTATAAGAGAGACAGACAGACAGACAGAAAGACGTATAAGAGAGACAGACAGACAGAAAGACAGACAGACAGACAGACAGACAGCAAAATAGGAGACAGAAAGACGTATAAGAGAGACAGACAGACAGACAGACGTATAAGAGAGACAGACAGACAGACAGACAGACGTATAAGAGAGACAGACAGACAGACAGACAGACAGCAAAATAGGAGACAGAAAGACAGACAGCAAAATAGGAGACAGAAAGACGTATAAGAGAGACAGACAGACAGCAAAATAGGAGACAGAAAGACGTATAAGAGAGACAGACAGACAGCAAAATAGGAGACAGAAAGACGTATAAGAGAGACAGACAGACAGACAGCAAAATAGGAGACAGAAAGACGTATAAGAGAGACAGACAGACAGACAGAAAGACGTATAAGAGATACAGACAGACAGACAGAAAGACGTATAAGAGAGAAAGACAGACAGACAGAAAGACGTATAAGAGAGACAGACAGACAGACAGAAAGACGTATAAGAGAGACAGACAGACAGACAGAAAGACGTATAAGAGAGACAGACAGACAGACAGAAAGACGTATAAGAGAGACAGACAGACAGACAGACAGACGTATAAGAGAGACAGACAGACAGACAGACGTATAAGAGAGACAGACAGACAGAAAGACGTATAAGAGAGACAGACAGACAGACAGACAGACAGACAGACAGACAGACAGAGAGACAGACAGACAGACGTATAAGAGAGACAGACAGACAGACAGACAGACAGACGTATAAGAGAGACAGACAGACAGACAGACAGCAAAATAGGAGACAGACAGACAGCAAAATAGGAGACAGAAAGACGTATAAGAGAGACAGACAGACAGACAGCAAAATAGGAGACAGAAAGACGTATAAGAGAGACAGACAGACAGACAGAAAGACGTATAAGAGAGACAGACAGACAGACAGAAAGACGTATAAGAGAGACAGACAGACAGACAGAAAGACGTATAAGAGAGACAGACAGACAGACGTATAAGAGAGACAGACAGACAGACAGACGTATAAGAGAGACAGACAGACAGACAGCAAAATAGGAGACAGAAAGACGTATAAGAGAGACAGACAGACAGACAGACAGACAGAAAGACGTATAAGAGAGACAGACAGACAGACAGAAAGACGTATAAGAGAGACAGACAGACAGACAGAAAGACGTATAAGAGAGAGAGACAGACAGACAGAAAGACGTATAAGAGAGACAGACAGACAGACAGACAGACAGACAGACAGCAAAATAGGAGACAGACAGACAGACAGACAGACAGACAGACAGACAGACAGACAGCAAAATAGGAGACAGACAGACAGAGGGAGAGATTGGTAAGAAAGGCAGACAGACAGAGAGAGGGAGAGATGCTTTCATGTCTTCTGCACTATATAACAATCATGTATAGTGTACACACCTGTAGTATTTAACTTTAGTGTCTGTGAATGTGTTGTTATGGTTACTACCAATGACTGTTTGTAAACATGCTTTGATCTCTGTAACGAGCTGCAGCTGCTCAAACTGAGACACTGCTGGTATCAATAGCCACTGAACGACCTCCGAAACAAACGCTCATACTGCCAAAATGAAAGGCGGTATCAGTCAAGTGACGAAATCATGACGACCACGAGGCCTTCCTGAACGAAATCATGTAAAATTTATATGGATAAGGTAAATAATGTGGCCACACCGGCGATTTCACGTATAAGAGAGACAGACAGACAGACAGACAGACAGAAAGACGTATAAGAGAGACAGACAGACAGACAGAAAGACGTATAAGAGAGACAGACAGACAGACAGAAAGACGTATAAGAGAGAGAGACAGACAGACAGACAGACGTATAAGAGAGACAGACAGACAGACAGACAGACAGACGTATAAGAGAGACAGACAGACAGACAGCAAAATAGGAGACAGACAGACAGCAAAATAGGAGACAGAAAGACGTATAAGAGAGACAGACAGACAGCAAATTACGAGACAGAAAGACGTATAAGAGAGACAGACAGACAGACAGAAAGACGTATAAGAGAGACAGACAGACAGACAGACAGACAGACAGCAAAATAGGAGACAGACAGACAGCAAAATAGGAGACAGACAGACAGCAAAATAGGAGACAGAAAGACGTATAAGAGAGACAGACAGACAGACAGAAAGACGTATAAGAGAGACAGACAGACAGACAGAAAGACGTATAAGAGAGACAGACAGACAGACAGAAAGACGTATAAGAGAGACAGACAGACAGACAGACAGACAGACAGACAGACAGACAGACAGACAGCAAAATAGGAGACAGACAGACAGACAGACAGACAGACAGACAGACAGCAAAATAGGAGACAGACAGACAGAGGGAGAGATTGGTAAGAAAGGCAGACAGACAGAGAGAGGGAGAGATGCTTTCATGTCTTCTGCACTATATAACAATCATGTATAGTGTACACACCTGTAGTATTTAACTTTAGTGTCTGTGAATGTGTTGTTATGGTTACTACCAATGACTGTTTGTAAACATGCTTTGATCTCTGTAACGAGCTGCAGCTGCTCAAACTGAGACACTGCTGGTATCAATAGCCACTGAACGACCTCCGAAACAAACGCTCATACTGCCAAAATGAAAGGCGGTATCAGTCAAGTGACGAAATCATGACGACCACGAGGCCTTCCTGAACGAAATCATGTAAAATTTATATGGATAAGGTGAAAAATGTGGCCACACCGGCGATTTCAAAAAGTGGTTTGCTGTCCATTTTGCTTTGGAAAGTGGAGTAACTTTTGCATTGCTGTCAATGGACAATGATTCAGAACTCTTGTCATTTGGAAGCTCACAGAGCCAAAAGTATAAGTCGTATCGCACAACTGAGCAAATTGCCTGAAACTAGACAAAAATACCTATGTTTTGATGTATAAATTGTGCATGTGAAGTTAAAATTGTGGGTGTGAGAGCAATTCATATAGAAAGATTTAAGATCATTGTTACAGAGCTACGCACTCTAGCTGGGACATCAACACTCTAAGGGAGCTGCATACACACACATTGAAAAAGCAAAAACATCCTGAAAAAATCAATAAACTTGAACAGCTTTTTCACAAAAACTGTAAAAGATATCAACCTGAAAAGCAATAGCCTAATAGCTGAATTGTTTATGAACATTTTAAAGTTTGTTTGGTGTCTGTGGGTGAAAGTATGAAGGAGCTGAAACCTTTGGGAGCGGAAGAAGATTTGAAGGATTTGAAGCTTGCTCTCATTGACTTTAATGTTAAAATAAAATGCTTAAAAGCTTAATATTTAAAAAAGTATAAATAGTAGAACAAAAGTTGAAGAAGTCCCATCGTCTGCTGAAAGAGCTGAACATTTTAAAAGTTGAATGGCTTAAATAGCTGAAAGTATGCAGAAGTTACGGAGAGCCAAAAAACGTACGGAATAATAATAATAAGAAGAAAAATAAAGAACAGAATAACAATAGTTGGGAATGCTGTATAAGCATTCCCACTAACTAGAAAATGCATTTCCTGCAGAAAATGCGTGGGAATGCTGAATAGCTAAATTGCTAAAGCTCAAGTGGATGAATAGCTTAAATCCGTAAGTAGAAGCTGAAGTAGTGAGAATAGGTTGAAAAGTTTGAATGGACACGAATTTCATTAAAAACAGTTGAAAAACACCACTAATGTATAAAATGTGTGCAATATTAAAAGGCTTTTTGAAAAGCTGATGCTGAACTGAATTGAATGGCTTTCAAAATCATTAATAATTATGGAAGACTTAAAAATGCTTTGAGAGAAATGCAGAAATACGAAACATTGTTTGAAAAATCTCAAATGGATAGCAGTGCACTGCTGGAAAAACTGAAAAAAGGTAAGAGCTCAAATACAGAGAGAGGAAGAGAGGGGGACAGGGAAAGGAGAGAGATGGCGAGAGAGAGGGGGAGGGAGAGAGAGACAGAGATAGAGGGAGAGGGAAAGAGAGGGAGAAAGGGAGAGAGAAACAAAAAGAGAGAGAAAGAAAGAGAAAAGAGACAGAGAGAGAGAGAGAGAGAGAGAGGAAGAGAAAGACAGCGACTTCCAATTGCTGGAAGTTCAAATACATTGACTAAAAAGGCTGAAAGTATGAATTCTTTGTATTACTACCAGACAGGTCTGTTGCATATAATTGTGCATGTGTGTGTGTATGTGTGTGTGAGATAGAGAAAACATAAAGAAAAGGAAATAGAGAACATTATCATCAGAGATGAATTGAATAATGTGCAGCAGTGGGAGTTGAACCCGGTTCTCATGTAGTATTTAACTGTAGTGTCTGTGAATGTGTTGTTATGGTTACGAGCTAATGACTGTTTCTAAACATGCTTTGATCTCTGTGACGTGTGTGTGTATCTGTCTGCATATGTATGTGTGTGTGTGTGTCAGTGTGTTTGTGTATATTTGTATTTGTGTGAATGTGTGTGTGTGTGTGTATGTGTCTGTATTTGTGTTTGATTGTAGGTCTGCGTGTCTGTGTGTGTGAGTGAGACTGACTTTGTGTATGTGTGAATGTATGTGTGTGTGTGTGTGAGTGTGTGTGTGTAGGTTTGGATGTGTTTGGATGTGTGTGTGTTTGGATGTGTGTTTGTGTGTGTGTTTGTGTGTGTGTGTGTGTGTGTGTGTGTGTGTGTGTGTGCATCTTTCTGAGCGTCCGAGTGTGTGTGTGTAAACCTGTGTGTGTGTGTGTGTGTGTGGGTGTGTGTGTATTTGTGTTTGATTGTAGGTCTGCATGTGTGCCTGTGTGTGTGTGAGTGAGACTGACTGTGTGTATGTGTGAGTGTGTGTGTGTGTGTGTGTCTGCATTTGATTGTAGGTCTGCATGTGTGTCTGTGTGTGAGTGAGACTGACTGTGTGTATGTGTGAGTGTGTATGTGACAGACAGACAGACAGACAGAGAGACAGAGAGACAGACAGACAGACAGACAGACAGACGTATAAGAGAGACAGAGAGACAGACAGACGTATAAGAGAGACAGACAGACAGACAGACAGACAGACAGACAGACAGCAAAATAGGAGACAGACAGACAGAAAGACGTATAAGAGAGACAGACAGACAGACAGACAGAAAGACGTATAAGAGAGACAGACAGACAGACAGACAGACAGACAGACAGAAAGACGTATAAGAGAGACAGACAGACAGAAAGACGTATAAGAGAGACAGACAGACAGAGAGCAAGACAGAAAGACAGACAGACAGACAGACAGCAAGACAGAAAGACAGACAGACAGACAGCAAAATAGGAGACAGAAAGACGTATAAGAGAGACAGACAGAAAGACGTATAAGAGAGACAGACAGACAGACAGACAGACAGAAAGACGTATAAGAGAGACAGACAGACAGACAGAAAGACGTATAAGAGAGACAGACAGACAGACAGAAAGACGTATAAGAGAGACAGACAGACAGACAGAAAGACGTATAAGAGAGACAGAAAGACAGAAAGACAGACAGACAGACAGACAGACAGCAAAATAGGAGACAGAAAGACGTATAAGAGAGACAGACAGACAGACAGACGTATAAGAGAGACAGACAGACAGACAGACAGCAAAATAGGAGACAGAAAGACAGACAGCAAAATAGGAGACAGAAAGACGTATAAGAGAGACAGACAGACAGCAAAATAGGAGACAGAAAGACGTATAAGAGAGACAGACAGACAGACAGAAAGACGTATAAGAGATACAGACAGACAGACAGAAAGACGTATAAGAGAGAAAGACAGACAGACAGAAAGACGTATAAGAGAGACAGACAGACAGACAGCAAAATAGGAGACAGAAAGACGTATAAGAGAGACAGACAGACAGACAGAAAGACGTATAAGAGAGACAGACAGACAGACAGACAGAAAGACATATAAGAGAGACAGACAGACAGACAGACAGACGTATAAGAGAGACAGACAGACAGACAGACAGACGTATAAGAGAGACAGACAGACAGACAGAAAGACGTATAAGAGAGACAGACAGACAGACAGAAAGACGTATAAGAGAGACAGACAGACAGACAGACAGAAAGACGTATAAGAGAGACAGACAGACAGACAGAAAGACGTATGAGAGAGACAGACAGACAGACAGAAAGACGTATAAGAGAGACAGACAGACAGACAGACAGCAAAATAGGAGACAGACAGACAGAGGGAGAGATTGGTAAGAAAGGCAGACAGACAGAGAGAGGGAGAGATGCTTTCATGTCTTCTGCACTATATAACAATCATGTATAGTGTACACACCTGTAGTATTTAACTTTAGTGTCTGTGAATGTGTTGTTATGGTTACTACCAATGACTGTTTGTAAACATGCTTTGATCTCTGTAACGAGCTGCAGCTGCTCAAACTGAGACACTGCTGGTATCAATAGCCACTGAACGACCTCCGAAACAAACGCTCATACTGCCAAAATGAAAGGCGGTATCAGTCAAGTGACGAAATCATGACGACCACGAGGCCTTCCTGAACGAAATCATGTAAAATTTATATGGATAAGGTGAAAAATGTGGCCACACCGGCGATTTCAAAAAGTGGTTTGCTGTCCATTTTGCTTTGGAAAGTGGAGTAACTTTTGCATTGCTGTCAATGGACAATGATTCAGAACTCTTGTCATTTGGAAGCTCACAGAGCCAAAAGTATAAGTCGTATCGCACAACTGAGCAAATTGCCTGAAACTAGACAAAAATACCTATGTTTTGATGTATAAATTGTGCATGTGAAGTTAAAATTGTGGGTGTGAGAGCAATTCATATAGAAAGATTTAAGATCATTGTTACAGAGCTACGCACTCTAGCTGGGACATCAACACTCTAAGGGAGCTGCATACACACACATTGAAAAAGCAAAAACATCCTGAAAAAATCAATAAACTTGAACAGCTTTTTCACAAAAACTGTAAAAGATATCAACCTGAAAAGCAATAGCCTAATAGCTGAATTGTTTTTGAACATTTTAAAGTTTGTTTGGTGTCTGTGGGTGAAAGTATGAAGGAGCTGAAACCTTTGGGAGCGGAAGAAGATTTGAAGGATTTGAAGCTTGCTCTCATTGACTTTAATGTTAAAATAAAATGCTTAAAAGCTTAATATTTAAAAAAGTATAAATAGTAGAACAAAAGTTGAAGAAGTCCCATCGTCTGCTGAAAGAGCTGAACATTTTAAAAGTTGAATGGCTTAAATAGCTGAAAGTATGCAGAAGTTACGGAGAGCCAAAAAACGTACGGAATAATAATAATAAGAAGAAAAATAAAGAACAGAATAACAATAGTTGGGAATGCTGTATAAGCATTCCCACTAATAACAATAGTTGGGAATGCTGTATAAGCATTCCCACTAACTAGAAAATGCATTTCCTGCAGAAAATGCGTGGGAATGCTGAATAGCTAAATTGCTAAAGCTCAAGTGGATGAATAGCTTAAATCCGTAAGTAGAAGCTGAAGTAGTGAGAATAGGTTGAAAAGTTTGAATGGACACGAATTTCATTAAAAACAGTTGAAAAACACCACTAATGTATAAAATGTGTGCAATATTAAAAGGCTTTTTGAAAAGCTGATGCTGAACTGAATTGAATGGCTTTCAAAATCATTAATAATTATGGAAGACTTAAAAATGCTTTGAGAGAAATGCAGAAATACGAAACATTGTTTGAAAAATCTCAAATGGATAGCAGTGCACTGCTGGAAAAACTGAAAAAAGGTAAGAGCTCAAATACAGAGAGAGGAAGAGAGGGGGACAGGGAAAGGAGAGAGATGGCGAGAGAGAGGGGGAGGGAGAGAGAGACAGAGGGAGAGGGAAAGAGAGGGAGAAAGGGAGAGAGAAACAAAAAGAGAGAGAAAGAAAGAGAAAAGAGACAGAGAGAGAGAGAGAGAGAGAGAGAGAGAGAGAGAGGAAGAGAAAGACAGCGACTTCCAATTGCTGGAAGTTCAAATACATTGACTAAAAAGGCTGAAAGTATGAATTCTTTGTATTACTACCAGACAGGTCTGTTGCATATAATTGTGCATGTGTGTGTGTATGTGTGTGTGAGATAGAGAAAACATAAAGAAAAGAAAATAGAGAACATTATCATCAGAGATGAATTGAATAATGTGCAGCAGTGGGAGTTGAACCCGGTTCCCCTGTAGTATTTAACTGTAGTGTCTGTGAATGTGTTGTTATGGTTACGAGCTAATGACTGTTTCTAAACATGCTTTGATCTCTGTGACGTGTGTGTGTATCTGTCTGCATATGTATGTGTGTGTGTGTGTCAGTGTGTTTGTGTATATTTGTATTTGTGCGAATGTGTGTCTGTGTGTGTGTGTGTATGTGTCTGTATTTGTGTTTGATTGTAGGTCTGCGTGTCTGTGTGTGTGAGTGAGACTGACTTTGTGTATGTGTGAATGTATGTGTGTGTGTGTGAGTGTGTAGGTTTGGATGTGTTTGGATGTGTGTGTGTGTGTGTGTTTGGATGTGTGTTGTGTGTGTGTGTGTGTGTGTGTGTGTGTGTGTGTGTGTGTGTGTGTGTGTGTGTGTGTGTGTGTGTGTGTGTGTGTGTGTGTGTGTGTGTGTGTGTGTGTGTGTGTGTGTGTGTGTGTGTGTGTGTGTGTGTGTGTGCATCTTTCTGAGCGTCCGAGTGTGTGTGTGTAAACCTGTGTGTGTGTGTGTGTGTGTGTGTGTGTGTGTGTGTGTGTGTGTATTTGTGTTTGATTGTAGGTCTGCATGTGTGCCTGTGTGTGTGTGAGTGAGACTGACTGTGTGTATGTGTGAGTGTGTGTGTGTGTGAGTGTGTGTCTGCATTTGATTGTAGGTCTGCATGTGTGTCTGTGTGTGAGTGAGACTGACTGTGTGTATGTGTGAGTGTATATGTGACAGACAGACAGACAGACAGACAGACAGACAGACAGACAGACAGACAGACAGACGTATAAGAGAGACAGAGAGACAGACGTATAAGAGAGACAGACAGACAGACAGACAGACAGACAGACAGACAGACATACAGCAAAATAGGAGACAGAAAGACAGAAAGACAGACAGACAGAAAGACGTATAAGAGAGACAGACAGACAGACAGACAGAAAGACGTATAAGAGAGACAGACAGACAGAAAGACGTATAAGAGAGACAGACAGACAGACAGCAAGACAGAAAGACAGACAGACAGACAGACAGCAAGACAGAAAGACAGACAGACAGACAGACAGACAGCAAGACAGACAGACAGACAGACAGACAGCAAAATAGGAGACAGAAAGACGTATAAGAGAGACAGACAGAAAGACGTATAAGAGAGACAGACAGACAGACAGAAAGACGTATAAGTGAGACAGACAGACAGACACAGACAGACAGACAGACAGACAGCAAAATAGGAGACAGAAAGACGTATAAGAGAGACAGACAGACAGACAGACGTATAAGAGAGACAGACAGACAGACAGACAGACAGCAAAATAGGAGACAGAAAGACAGACAGCAAAATAGGAGACAGAAAGACGTATAAGAGAGACAGACAGACAGCAAAATAGGAGACAGAAAGACGTATAAGAGAGACAGACAGACAGACAGCAAAATAGGAGACAGAAAGACGTATAAGAGAGACAGACAGACAGACAGAAAGACGTATAAGAGAGAAAGACAGACAGACAGAAAGACGTATAAGAGAGACAGACAGACAGACAGAAAGACGTATAAGAGAGACAGACAGACAGACAGACAGACAGAAAGACGTATAAGAGAGACAGACAGACAGACAGACAGAAAGACGTATAAGAGAGACAGACAGACAGAGAGAGAAAGACGTATAAGAGAGACAGACAGACAGACAGACAGAAAGACGTATAAGAGAGACAGACAGACAGACAGAAAGACGTATAAGAGAGACAGACAGACAGACAGAAAGACGTATAAGAGAGACAGACAGACAGACAGACAGACAGACAGACAGCAAAATACGAGACAGACAGACAGACAGACAGACAGACAGACAGCAAAATAGGAGACAGACAGCTGCTTTCATGTCTTCTGCACTATATAACAATCATGTATAGTGTACACACCTGTAGTATTTAACTTTAGTGTCTGTGAATGTGTTGTTATGGTTACTACCAATGACTGTTTGTAAACATGCTTTGATCTCTGTAACGAGCTGCAGCTGCTCAAACTGAGACACTGCTGGTATCCACAGCCACTGAACGACCTCCGAAACAAACGCTCATACTGCCAAAATGAAAGGCGGTATCAGTCAAGTGACGAAATCATGACGACCACGAGGCCTTCCTGAACGAAATCATGTAAAATTTATATGGATAAGGTGAAAAATGTGGCCACACCGGCGATTTCAAAAAGTGGTTTGCTGTCCATTTTGCTTTGGAAAGTGGAGTAACTTTTGCATTGCTGTCAATGGACAATGATTCAGAACTCTTGTCATTTGGAAGCTCACAGAGCCAAAAGTATAAGTCGTATCGCACAACTGAGCAAATTGCCTGAAACTAGACAAAAATACCTACGTTTTGATGTATAAATTGTGCATGTGAAGTTAAAATTGTGGGTGTGAGAGCAATTCATAGAGAAAGATTTAAGATGATTGTTACAGAGCTACGCACTCTAGCTGGGACATCAACACTCTAAGGGAGCTACATACACACGCATTGAAAAAGCAAAAACATCCTGAAAAAATCACTAAACTTGAACAGCTTTTTCACAGAAACTGTAAAAGATATCAATCTGAAAAGCACATGCCCAATAGCTGAATTGTTTGTGAACATTTTAAAGTTTGTTTGATGTCTGTAGGTGAAAGTATGAAGGAGCTGAAACTTTTGGGAGCGGAAGAAGATTTGAAGGATTTGAAGCTTGCTCTCATTGACTTTAATGTTAAAATAAAATGCTTAAAAGCTTAATATTTAAAAAAGTATAAATAGTAGAAAAAAAGTTGAAGAAGTCCCATCGTCTGCTGAAAGAGCTGAACATTTGAAAAGTTGAATGGTTTAAATAGCTGAAAGTATGCAGAAGTTACGGAGAGCCAAAAAACGTACGGAAGAAAGCGGTATAAAAATAAGATATAAAGAACAGAATAACAATAGTTGCTGTATAAGCATTCCCACTAACTAGAAAATGCATTTCCTGCAGAAAATGCGTGGGAATGCTGAATAGCTAAATTGCTAAAGCTAAAGTGGATGAATAGCTTAAATCCGTAAGTAGAAGCTGAAGTAGTGAGAATAGGTTGAAAAGTTTGAATGGACACAAATTTCATTAAAAACAGTTGAAAAACACCGCTAATGTATAAAATGTGTGCAATATTAAAAGGCTTTTTGAAAAGCTGATGCTGAACTGAATTGAATGGCTTTCAAAATCATGAATAATTATGGAAGACTTAAAAATGCTTTGAGAGAAATGCAGAAATACGAAACATTGTTTGAAAAATCTCAAATGGATAGCAGTGCACTGCTGGAAAAACTGAAAAAAGGTAAGAGCTCAAATACAGAGAGAGGAAGAGAGGGGGACAGGGAAATGAGAGAGATGGCGAGAGAGAGGGGAGGGAGAGAGAGACAGAGAGAGAGGGAGAGGGAAAGAGAGGGAGAAAGGGAGAGAGGGACAAAAAGAGAGAGAAAGAAAGAGAAAAGAGACAGGGAGAGAGAGAGAGAGAGAGGAAGAGAAAGACAGCGACTTCCAATTGCTGGAAGTTCAAATACATTGACTAAAAAGGCTGAAAGTATGAATTCTTTGTATTACTACCAGACAGGTCTGTTGCATATAATTGTGCATGTGTGTGTGTATGTGTGTGTGAGATAGAGAAAACATAAAGAAAAGAAAATAGAGAAAATTATCATCAGAGATGAATTGAATAATGTGCAGCAGTGGGAGTTGAACCCGGTTCTCATGTAGTATTTAACTGTAGTGTCTGTGAATGTGTTGTTATGGTTACGAGCTAATGACTGTTTCTAAACATGCTTTGATCTCTGTGACGTGTGTGTGTATCTGTCTGCATATGTATGTGTGTGTGTGTGTCAGTGTGTTTGTGTATATTTGTATTTGTGTGAATGTGTGTGTGTGTGTGTGTGTGTGTCTGTATTTGTGTTTGATTGTAGGTCTGCGTGTCTGTGTGTGTGAGTGAGACTGACTTTGTGTACGTGTGAATGTATGTGTGTGTGTGTGTGAGTGTGTGTGTGTAGGTTTGGATGTGTTTGGATGTGTGTGTGTGTGTGTGTGTTTGGATGTGTGTTTGTGTGTGTGTGTGTGTGTGTGTGTGTGTGTGTGTGTGTGTGTGTGTGTGTGTGCATCTTTCTGAGCGTCCGAGTGTGTGTGTGTAAACCTGTGTGTGTGTGTGTGTGTGGGTGTGTGTGTATTTGTGTTTGATTGTAGGTCTGCATGTGTGCCTGTGTGTGTGTGAGTGAGACTGACTGTGTGTATGTGTGAGTGTGTGTGTGTGTGAGTGTGTGTCTGCATTTGATTGTAGGTCTGCATGTGTGTCTGTGTGTGAGTGAGACTGACTGTGTGTATGTGTGAGTGTGTATGTGACAGACAGACAGACAGACAGAGAGACAGAGAGACAGAGAGACAGAGAGACAGACAGACAGACAGACAGACGTATAAGAGAGACAGAGAGACAGACAGACGTATAAGAGAGACAGACAGACAGACAGACAGACAGACAGCAAAATAGGAGACAGACAGACAGAAAGACGTATAAGAGAGACAGACAGACAGACAGACAGAAAGACGTATAAGAGAGACAGACAGACAGACAGACAGAAAGACGTATAAGAGAGACAGACAGACAGAAAGACGTATAAGAGAGACAGACAGACAGACAGCAAGACAGAAAGACAGACAGACAGACAGACAGCAAGACAGACAGACAGACAGACAGACAGCAAGACAGACAGACAGACAGCAAAATAGGAGACAGAAAGACGTATAAGAGAGACAGACAGAAAGACGTATAAGAGAGACAGACAGACAGACAGAAAGACGTATAAGAGAGACAGACAGACAGACAGAAAGACGTATAAGAGAGACAGACAGACAGACAGAAAGACGTATAAGAGAGACAGACAGACAGACAGACAGACAGAAAGACGTATAAGAGAGACAGACAGACAGAAAGACGTATAAGAGAGACAGACAGACAGACAGCAAGACAGAAAGACAGACAGACAGACAGACAGCAAGACAGAAAGACAGACAGACAGACAGACAGACAGACAGACAGCAAGACAGACAGACAGACAGACAGCAAAATAGGAGACAGAAAGACGTATAAGAGAGACAGACAGAAAGACGTATAAGAGAGACAGACAGACAGACAGAAAGACGTATAAGAGAGACAGACAGACAGACAGAAAGACGTATAAGAGAGACAGACAGACAGACAGAAAGACGTATAAGAGAGACAGACAGACAGACAGACAGACAGCAAAATAGGAGACAGACAGACAGCAAAATAGGAGACAGAAAGACGTATAAGAGAGACAGACAGACAGACAGAAAGACGTATAAGAGAGACAGACAGACAGACAGAAAGACGTGTAAGAGAGACAGACAGACAGACAGACAGAAAGACGTATAAGAGAGACAGACAGACAGACAGACAGAAAGACGTATAAGAGAGACAGACAGACATAGAGAGAAAGACGTATAAGAGAGACAGACAGACAGACAGACAGAAAGACGTATAAGAGAGACAGACAGACAGACAGAAAGACGTATAAGAGAGACAGACAGACAGACAGAAAGACGTATAAGAGAGACAGACAGACAGACAGACAGACAGACAGACAGCAAAATAGGAGACAGACAGACAGACAGACAGACAGACAGACAGCAAAATAGGAGACAGACAGACAGCTGCTTTCATGTCTTCTGCACTATATAACAATCATGTATAGTGTACACACCTGTAGTATTTAACTTTAGTGTCTGTGAATGTGTTGTTATGGTTACTACCAATGACTGTTTGTAAACATGCTTTGATCTCTGTAACGAGCTGCAGCTGCTCAAACTGAGACACTGCTGGTATCCACAGCCACTGAACGACCTCCGAAACAAACGCTCATACTGCCAAAATGAAAGGCGGTATCAGTCAAGTGACGAAATCATGACGACCACGAGGCCTTCCTGAACGAAATCATGTAAAATTTATATGGATAAGGTAAAAAAGGTGGCCACACCGGCGATTTCAAAAAGTGGTTTGCTGTCCATTTTGCTTTGGAAAGTGGAGTAACTTTTGCATTGCTGTCAATGGACAATGATTCAGAACTCTTGTCATTTGGAAGCTCACAGAGCCAAAAGTATAAGTCGTATCGCACAACTGAGCAAATTGGCTGAAACTAGACAAAAATACCTACGTTTTGATGTATAACTTGTGCATGTGAAGTTAAAATTGTGGGTGTGAGAGCAATTCATAGAGAAAGATTTAAGATGATTGTTACAGAGCTACGCACTCTAGCTGGGACATCAACACTCTAAGGGAGCTACATACACACGCATTGAAAAAGCAAAAACATCCTGAAAAAATCACTAAACTTGAACAGCTTTTTCACAAAAACTGTAAAAGATATCAATCTGAAAAGCACAAGCCCAATAGCTGAATTGTTTGTGAACATGTTAAAGTTTGTTTGATGTCTGTAGGTGAAAGTATGAAGGAGCTGAAACTTTTGGGAGCGGAAGAAGATTTGAAGGATTTGAAGCTTGCTCTCATTGACTTTAATGTTAAAATAAAATGCTTAAAAGCTTAATATTTAAAAAAGTATAAATAGTAGAAAAAAAGTTGAAGAAGTCCCATCGTCTGCTGAAAGAGCTGAACATTTCAAAAGTTGAATGGTTTAAATAGCTGAAAGTATGCAGAAGTTACGGAGAGCCAAAAAACGTACGGAAGAAAGCGGTATAAAACTAGAAAATGCATTTCCTGCAGAAAATGCGTGGGAATGCTGAATAGCTAAATTGCTAAAGCTAAAGTGGATGAATAGCTTAAATCCGTAAGTAGAAGCTGAAGTAGTGAGAATAGGTTGAAAAGTTTGAATGGACACGAATTTCATTAAAAACAGTTGAAAAACACCGCTAATGTATAAAATGTGTGCAATATTAAAAGGCTTTTTGAAAAGCTGATGCTGAACTGAATTGAATGGCTTTCAAAATCATGAATAATTATGGAAGACTTAAAAATGCTTTGAGAGAAATGCAGAAATACGAAACATTGTTTGAAAAATCTCAAATGGATAGCAGTGCACTGCTGGAAAAACTGAAAAAAGGTAAGAGCTCAAATACAGAGAGAGGAAGAGAGGGGGACAGGGAAATGAGAGAGATGGCGAGAGAGAGGGGAGGGAGAGAGAGACAGAGAGAGAGGGAGAGGGAAAGAGAGGGAGAAAGGGAGAGAGGGACAAAAAGAGAGAGAAAGAAAGAGAAAAGAGACAGGGAGAGAGAGAGAGAGAGGAAGAGAAAGACAGCGACTTCCAATTGCTGGAAGTTCAAATACATTGACTAAAAAGGCTGAAAGTATGAATTCTTTGTATTACTACCAGACAGGTCTGTTGCATATAATTGTGCATGTGTGTGTGTATGTGTGTGTGAGATAGAGAAAACATAAAGAAAAGAAAATAGAGAACATTATCATCAGAGATGAATTGAATAATGTGCAGCAGTGGGAGTTGAACCCGGTTCTCATGTAGTATTTAACTGTAGTGTCTGTGAATGTGTTGTTATGGTTACGAGCTAATGACTGTTTCTAAACATGCTTTGATCTCTGTGACGTGTGTGTGTATCTGTCTGCATATGTATGTGTGTGTGTGTGTCAGTGTGTTTGTGTATATTTGTATTTGTGTGAATGTGTGTGTGTGTGTGTGTGTGTGTATGTGTCTGTATTTGTGTTTGATTGTAGGTCTGCGTGTCTGTGTGTGTGAGTGAGACTGACTTTGTGTATGTGTGAATGTATGTGTGTGTGTGTGTGAGTGTGTGTGTGTAGGTTTGGATGTGTTTGGATGTGTGTGTGTGTGTGTGTGTGTGTGTTTGGATGTGTGTTTGTGTGTGTGTGTGTTTGTGTGTGTGTGTGTGCATCTTTCTGAGCGTCCGAGTGTGTGTGTGTAAACCTGTGTGTGTGTGTGTGTGTGGGTGTGTGTGTATTTGTGTTTGATTGTAGGTCTGCATGTGTGCCTGTGTGTGTGTGAGTGAGACTGACTGTGTGTATGTGTGAGTGTGTGTGTGTGTGAGTGTGTGTCTGCATTTGATTGTAGGTCTGCATGTGTGTCTGTGTGTGAGTGAGACTGACTGTGTGTATGTGTGAGTGTGTATGTGACAGACAGACAGACAGACAGACAGACAGAGAGACAGAGAGACAGACAGACGTATAAGAGACAGAGAGACAGACAGACGTATAAGACAGACAGACAGACAGACAGACAGACAGACAGACAGACAGCAAAATAGGAGACAGAAAGACAGACAGACAGACAGAAAGACGTATAAGAGAGACAGACAGACAGACAGACAGAAAGACGTATAAGAGAGACAGACAGACAGACAGACAGACAGAAAGACGTATAAGAGAGACAGACAGACAGAAAGACGTATAAGAGAGACAGACAGACAGACAGCAAGACAGAAAGACAGACAGACAGACAGACAGCAAGACAGAAAGACAGACAGACAGACAGCAAGACAGACAGACAGACAGACAGACAGCAAAATAGGAGACAGAAAGACGTATAAGAGAGACAGACAGACAGACAGACAGACGTATAAGAGAGACAGACAGACAGACAGACAGACGTATAAGAGAGACAGACAGACAGACAGCAAAATAGGAGACAGACAGACAGCAAAATAGGAGACAGAAAGACGTATAAGAGAGACAGACAGACAGCAAATTACGAGACAGAAAGACGTATAAGAGAGACAGACAGACAGACAGAAAGACGTATAAGAGAGACAGACAGACAGACAGAAAGACATATAAGAGAGACAGACAGACAGAAAGACGTATAAGAGAGACAGACAGACAGACAGACAGACAGACAGCAAAATAGGAGACAGACAGACAGCAAAATAGGAGATAGACAGACAGCAAAATAGGAGACAGAAAGACGTATAAGAGAGACAGACAGACAGACAGAAAGACGTATAAGAGAGACAGACAGACAGACAGAAAGACGTATAAGAGAGACAGACAGACAGAAAGACAGAAAGACGTATAAGAGAGACAGACAGACAGACAGACAGAAAGACGTATAAGAGAGACAGACAGACAGAGAGAGAAAGACGTATAAGAGAGACAGACAGACAGACAGACAGAAAGACGTATAAGAGAGACAGACAGACAGACAGAAAGACGTATAAGAGAGACAGACAGACAGACAGAAAGACGTATAAGAGAGACAGACAGACAGACAGACAGACAGACAGACAGACAGCAAAATAGGAGACAGACAGACAGACAGACAGACAGACAGACAGCAAAATAGGAGACAGACAGACAGAGGGAGAGATGGGTAAGAAAGGCAGACAGACAGAGAGAGGGAGAGATGCTTTCATGTCTTCTGCACTATATAACAATCATGTATAGTGTACACACCTGTAGTATTTAACTTTAGTGTCTGTGAATGTGTTGTTATGGTTACTACCAATGACTGTTTGTAAACATGCTTTGATCTCTGTAACGAGCTGCAGCTGCTCAAACTGAGACACTGCTGGTATCAATAGCCACTGAACGACCTCCGAAACAAACGCTCATACTGCCAAAATGAAAGGCGGTATCAGTCAAGTGACGAAATCATGACGACCACGAGGCCTTCCTGAACGAAATCATGTAAAATTTATATGGATAAGGTGAAAAATGTGGCCACACCGGCGATTTCAAAAAGTGGTTTGCTGTCCATTTTGCTTTGGAAAGTGGAGTAACTTTTGCATTGCTGTCAATGGACAATGATTCAGAACTCTTGTCATTTGGAAGCTCACAGAGCCAAAAGTATAAGTCGTATCGCACAACTGAGCAAATTGCCTGAAACTAGACAAAAATACCTATGTTTTGATGTATAAATTGTGCATGTGAAGTTAAAATTGTGGGTGTGAGAGCAATTCATATAGAAAGATTTAAGATCATTGTTACAGAGCTACGCACTCTAGCTGGGACATCAACACTCTAAGGGAGCTGCATACACACACATTGAAAAAGCAAAAACATCCTGAAAAAATCAATAAACTTGAACAGCTTTTTCACAAAAACTGTAAAGGATATCAACCTGAAAAGCAATAGCCTAATAGCTGAATTGTTTTTGAACATTTTAAAGTTTGTTTGGTGTCTGTAGGTGAAAGTATGAAGGAGCTGAAACTTTTGGGAGCGGAAGAAGATTTGAAGGATTTGAAGCTTGCTCTCATTGACTTTAATGTTAAAATAAAATGCTTAAAAGCTTAATATTTAAAAAAGTATAAATAGTAGAACAAAAGTTGAAGAAGTCCCATCGTCTGCTGAAAGAGCTGAACATTTTAAAAGTTGAATGGCTTAAATAGCTGAAAGTATGCAGAAGTTACGGAGAGCCAAAAAACGTACGGAATAATAATAATAAGAAGAAAAATAAAGAACAGAATAACAATAGTTGGGAATGCTGTATAAGCATTCCCACTAAATAGTTGGGAATGCTGTATAAGCATTCCCACTAACTAGAAAATGCATTTCCTGCAGAAAATGCGTGGGAATGCTGAATAGCTAAATTGCTAAAGCTAAAGTGGATGAATAGCTTAAATCCGTAAGTAGAAGCTGAAGTAGTGAGAATAGGTTGAAAAGTTTGAATGGACACGAATTTCATTAAAAACAGTTGAAAAACACCGCTAATGTATAAAATGTGTGCAATATTAAAAGGCTTTTTGAAAAGCTGATGCTGAACTGAATTGAATGGCTTTCAAAATCATGAATAATTATGGAAGACTTAAAAATGCTTTGAGAGAAATGCAGAAATACGAAACATTGTTTGAAAAATCTCAAATGGATAGCAGTGCACTGCTGGAAAAACTGAAAAAAGGTAAGAGCTCAAATACAGAGAGAGGAAGAGAGGGGGACAGGGAAATGAGAGAGATGGCGAGAGAGAGGGGAGGGAGAGAGAGACAGAGAGAGAGGGAGAGGGAAAGAGAGGGAGAAAGGGAGAGAGGGATAAAAAGAGAGAGAAAGAAAGAGAAAAGAGACAGGGAGAGAGAGAGAGAGAGAGGAAGAGAAAGACAGCGACTTCCAATTGCTGGAAGTTCAAATACATTGACTAAAAAGGCTGAAAGTATGAATTCTTTGTATTACTACCAGACAGGTCTGTTGCATATAATTGTGCATGTGTGTGTGTATGTGTGTGTGAGATAGAGAAAACATAAAGAAAAGAAAATAGAGAACATTATCATCAGAGATGAATTGAATAATGTGCAGCAGTGGGAGTTGAACCCGGTTCCCCTGTAGTATTTAACTGTAGTGTCTGTGAATGTGTTGTTATGGTTACGAGCTAATGACTGTTTCTAAACATGCTTTGATCTCTGTGACGTGTGTGTGTATCTGTCTGCATATGTATGTGTGTGTGTGTGTCAGTGTGTTTGTGTATATTTGTATTTGTGCGAATGTGTGTCTGTGTGTGTGTGTGTATGTGTCTGTATTTGTGTTTGATTGTAGGTCTGCGTGTCTGTGTGTGTGAGTGAGACTGACTTTGTGTATGTGTGAATGTATGTGTGTGTGTGTGAGTGTGTGTGTGTAGGTTTGGATGTGTTTGGATGTGTGTGTGTGTGTGTGTTTGGATGTGTGTGTGTGTGTGTGTGTGTGTGTGTGTGTGTGTGTGTGTGTGTGTGTGTGTGTGTGTGTGTGTGTGTGTGTGTGTGCATCTTTCTGAGCGTCCGAGTGTGTGTGTGTAAACCTGTGTGTGTGTGTGTGTGTGTGTGTGTGTGTGTGTGTGTATTTGTGTTTGATTGTAGGTCTGCATGTGTGCCTGTGTGTGTGTGAGTGAGACTGACTGTGTGTATGTGTGAGTGTGTGTGTGTGTGTGTGAGTGTGTGTCTGCATTTGATTGTAGGTCTGCATGTGTGTCTGTGTGTGAGTGAGACTGACTGTGTGTATGTGTGAGTGTATATGTGACAGACAGACAGACAGACAGACAGACAGACAGACAGACAGACAGAGAGACAGAGAGACAGACAGACAGAGAGACAGAGAGACAGACAGACAGACGTATAAGAGAGAGAGAGACAGACAGACGTATAAGAGAGACAGACAGACAGACAGACAGACAGACAGCAAAATAGGAGACAGAAAGACAGAAAGACAGACAGACAGAAAGACGTATAAGAGAGACAGACAGACAGACAGACAGACAGAAAGACGTATAAGAGAGACAGACAGACAGAAAGACGTATAAGAGAGACAGACAGACAGACAGCAAGACAGAAAGACAGACAGACAGACAGACAGCAAGACAGAAAGACAGACAGACAGACAGACAGACAGACAGCAAAATAGGAGACAGAAAGACGTATAAGAGAGACAGACAGAAAGACGTATAAGAGAGACAGACAGACAGACAGAAAGACGTATAAGTGAGACAGACAGACAGACAGACAGACAGCAAAATAGGAGACAGAAAGACGTATAAGAGAGACAGACAGACAGACAGACGTATAAGAGAGACAGACAGACAGACAGACAGACAGCAAAATAGGAGACAGAAAGACAGACAGCAAAATAGGAGACAGAAAGACGTATAAGAGAGACAGACAGACAGCAAAATAGGAGACAGAAAGACGTATAAGAGAGACAGACAGACAGACAGCAAAATAGGAGACAGAAAGACGTATAAGAGAGACAGACAGACAGACAGAAAGACGTATAAGAGAGAAAGACAGACAGACAGAAAGACGTATAAGAGAGACAGACAGACAGACAGAAAGACGTATAAGAGAGACAGACAGACAGACAGACAGACGTATAAGAGAGATAGACAGACAGACAGACAGCAAAATAGGAGACAGACAGACAGCAAAATAGGAGACAGAAAGACGTATAAGAGAGACAGACAGACAGCAAATTAGGAGACAGAAAGACGTATAAGAGAGACAGACAGACAGACAGAAAGACGTATAAGAGAGACAGACAGACAGACAGAAAGACATATAAGAGAGACAGACAGACAGACAGAAAGACGTATAAGAGAGACAGACAGACAGACAGAAAGACGTATAAGAGAGACAGACAGACAGACAGAAAGACGTATAAGAGAGACAGACAGACAGACAGACAGACAGAAAGACGTATAAGAGAGACAGACAGACAGACAGACAGAAAGACGTATAAGAGAGACAGACAGACAGAGAGAGAAAGACGTATAAGAGAGACAGACAGACAGACAGACAGAAAGACGTATAAGAGAGACAGACAGACAGACAGAAAGACGTATAAGAGAGACAGACAGACAGACAGAAAGACGTATAAGAGAGACAGACAGACAGACAGACAGACAGCAAAATACGAGACAGACAGACAGACAGACAGACAGACAGACAGCAAAATAGGAGACAGACAGCTGCTTTCATGTCTTCTGCACTATATAACAATCATGTATAGTGTACACACCTGTAGTATTTAACTTTAGTGTCTGTGAATGTGTTGTTATGGTTACTACCAATGACTGTTTGTAAACATGCTTTGATCTCTGTAACGAGCTGCAGCTGCTCAAACTGAGACACTGCTGGTATCCACAGCCACTGAACGACCTCCGAAACAAACGCTCATACTGCCAAAATGAAAGGCGGTATCAGTCAAGTGACGAAATCATGACGACCACGAGGCCTTCCTGAACGAAATCATGTAAAATTTATATGGACAAGGTGAAAAATGTGGCCACACCGGCGATTTCAAAAAGTGGTTTGCTGTCCATTTTGCTTTGGAAAGTGGAGTAACTTTTGCATTGCTGTCAATGGACAATGATTCAGAACTCTTGTCATTTGGAAGCTCACAGAGCCAAAAGTATAAGTCGTATCGCACAACTGAGCAAATTGCCTGAAACTAGACAAAAATACCTACGTTTTGATGTATAAATTGTGCATGTGAAGTTAAAATTGTGGGTGTGAGAGCAATTCATAGAGAAAGATTTAAGATGATTGTTACAGAGCTACGCACTCTAGCTGGGACATCAACACTCTAAGGGAGCTACATACACACGCATTGAAAAAGCAAAAACATCCTGAAAAAATCACTAAACTTGAACAGCTTTTTCACAGAAACTGTAAAAGATATCAATCTGAAAAGCACAAGCCCAATAGCTGAATTGTTTGTGAACATTTTAAAGTTTGTTTGATGTCTGTAGGTGAAAGTATGAAGGAGCTGAAACTTTTGGGAGCGGAAGAAGATTTGAAGGATTTGAAGCTTGCTCTCATTGACTTTAATGTTAAAATAAAATGCTTAAAAGCTTAATATTTAAAAAAGTATAAATAGTAGAAAAAAAGTTGAAGAAGTCCCATCGTCTGCTGAAAGAGCTGAACATTTGAAAAGTTGAATGGTTTAAATAGCTGAAAGTATGCAGAAGTTACGGAGAGCCAAAAAACGTACGGAAGAAAGCGGTATAAAAATAAGATATAAAGAACAGAATAACAATAGTTGCTGTATAAGCATTCCCACTAACTAGAAAATGCATTTCCTGCAGAAAATGCGTGGGAATGCTGAATAGCTAAATTGCTAAAGCTAAAGTGGATGAATAGCTTAAATCCGTAAGTAGAAGCTGAAGTAGTGAGAATAGGTTGAAAAGTTTGAATGGACACGAATTTCATTAAAAACAGTTGAAAAACACCGCTAATGTATAAAATGTGTGCAATATTAAAAGGCTTTTTGAAAAGCTGATGCTGAACTGAATTGAATGGCTTTCAAAATCATGAATAATTATGGAAGACTTAAAAATGCTTTGAGAGAAATGCAGAAATACGAAACATTGTTTGAAAAATCTCAAATGGATAGCAGTGCACTGCTGGAAAAACTGAAAAAAGGTAAGAGCTCAAATACAGAGAGAGGAAGAGAGGGGGACAGGGAAATGAGAGAGATGGCGAGAGAGAGGGGAGGGAGAGAGAGACAGAGAGAGAGGGAGAGGGAAAGAGAGGGAGAAAGGGAGAGTGGGACAAAAAGAGAGAGAAAGAAAGAGAAAAGAGACAGGGAGAGAGAGAGAGAGAGAGGAAGAGAAAGACAGCGACTTCCAATTGCTGGAAGTTCAAATACATTGACTAAAAAGGCTGAAAGTATGAATTCTTTGTATTACTACCAGACAGGTCTGTTGCATATAATTGTGCATGTGTGTGTGTATGTGTGTGTGAGATAGAGAAAACATAAAGAAAAGAAAATAGAGAACATTATCATCAGAGATGAATTGAATAATGTGCAGCAGTGGGAGTTGAACCCGGTTCTCATGTAGTATTTAACTGTAGTGTCTGTGAATGTGTTGTTATGGTTACGAGCTAATGACTGTTTCTAAACATGCTTTGATCTCTGTGACGTGTGTGTGTGTATCTGTCTGCATATGTATGTGTGTGTGTGTGTCAGTGTGTTTGTGTATATTTGTATTTGTGTGAATGTGTGTGTGTGTGTGTGTGTGTGTGTGTGTGTATGTGTCTGTATTTGTGTTTGATTGTAGGTCTGCGTGTCTGTGTGTGTGAGTGAGACTGACTTTGTGTATGTGTGAGTGTATGTGTGTGTGTGTGTGAGTGTGTGTGTGTAGGTTTGGATGTGTGTTTGTGTGTGTGTGTGTGTGTGTGTGTGTGTGTGTGTGTGTGTGTGTGTGTGTGTGTGTGTGTGTGTGTGTTTGGATGTGTGTTTGTGTGTGTGTGTGTGTGTGTGTGTGTGTGGATGTGTGTTTGTGTGTTTGTGTGTGTGTGTGTGTGTGTGTGTGTGTGTGTGTGTGTGTGTGTGTGTGTGTGTGTGTGTGTGTGTGTGTGTGTGTGTGTGTGTGTGTGCATCTTTCTGAGCGTCCGAGTGTGTGTGTGTAAACCTGTGTGTGTGTGTGTGTGTGGGTGTGTGTGTATTTGTGTTTGATTGTAGGTCTGCATGTGTGTCTGTGTGTGAGTGAGACTGACTGTGTGTATGTGTGAGTGTGTATGTGACAGACAGACAGACAGACAGACAGACAGACAGACAGACAGACGTATAAGAGAGACAGAGAGACAGACAGACGTATAAGAGAGACAGACAGACAGACAGACAGACAGACAGACAGACAGACAGCAAAATAGGAGACAGAAAGACAGAAAGACAGACAGACAGAAAGACGTATAAGAGAGACAGACAGACAGACAGACAGACAGACAGACAGAAAGACGTATAAGAGAGACAGACAGACAGACAGCAAGACAGAAAGACAGACAGACAGACAGACAGCAAGACAGAAAGACAGACAGACAGACAGCAAAATAGGAGACAGAAAGACGTATAAGAGAGACAGACAGAAAGACGTATAAGAGAGACAGACAGACAGACAGAAAGACGTATAAGAGAGACAGACAGACAGACAGAAAGACGTATAAGTGAGACAGACAGACACAGACAGACAGACAGACAGACAACAAAATAGGAGACAGAAAGACGTATAAGAGAGACAGACAGACAGACAGACAGACGTATAAGAGAGACAGACAGACAGACAGACAGACAGCAAAATAGGAGACAGAAAGACAGACAGCAAAATAGGAGACAGAAAGACGTATAAGAGAGACAGACAGACAGCAAAATAGGAGACAGAAAGACGTATAAGAGAGACAGACAGACAGACAGCAAAATAGGAGACAGAAAGACGTATAAGAGAGACAGACAGACAGACAGACAGAAAGACGTATAAGAGAGAAAGACAGACAGACAGAAAGATGTATAAGAGAGACAGACAGACAGACAGACAGACAGACAGACAGACGTATGAGACAGACAGACAGACAGACAGACAGCAAAATAGGAGACAGAAAGACGTATAAGAGAGACAGACAGACAGACAGCAAAATAGGAGACAGAAAGACGTATAAGAGAGACAGACAGACAGAAAGACGTATAAGAGAGACAGACAGACAGACAGAAAGACGTATAAGAGAGACAGACAGACAGACAGAAAGACGTATAAGAGAGACAGACAGACAGACAGACAGACGTATAAGAGAGACAGACAGACAGACAGACAGACAGCAAAATAGGAGACAGACAGACAGCAAAATAGGAGACAGAAAGACGTATAAGAGAGACAGACAGACAGCAAATTAGGAGACAGAAAGACGTATAAGAGAGACAGACAGACAGAAAGACGTATAAGAGAGACAGACAGACAGAAAGACATATAAGAGAGACAGACAGACAGACAGAAAGACGTATAAGAGAGACAGACAGACAGACAGAAAGACGTATAAGAGAGACAGACAGACAGAAAGACGTATAAGAGAGACAGACAGACAGACAGACAGAAAGACGTATAAGAGAGACAGACAGACAGAGAGAGAAAGACGTATAAGAGAGACAGACAGACAGACAGAAAGACGTATAAGAGAGACAGACAGACAGACAGAAAGACGTATAAGAGAGACAGACAGACAGACAGACAGACAGCAAAATACGAGACAGACAGACAGACAGACAGACAGCAAAATAGGAGACAGACAGCTGCTTTCATGTCTTCTGCACTATATAACAATCATGTATAGTGTACACACCTGTAGTATTTAACTTTAGTGTCTGTGAATGTGTTGTTATGGTTACTACCAATGACTGTTTGTAAACATGCTTTGATCTCTGTAACGAGCTGCAGCTGCTCAAACTGAGACACTGCTGGTATCCACAGCCACTGAACGACCTCCGAAACAAACGCTCATACTGCCAAAATGAAAGGCGGTATCAGTCAAGTGACGAAATCATGACGACCACGAGGCCTTCCTGAACGAAATCATGTAAAATTTATATGGATAAGGTGAAAAATGTGGCCACACCGGCGATTTCAAAAAGTGGTTTGCTGTCCATTTTGCTTTGGAAAGTGGAGTAACTTTTGCATTGCTGTCAATGGACAATGATTCAGAACTCTTGTCATTTGGAAGCTCACAGAGCCAAAAGTATAAGTCGTATCGCACAACTGAGCAAATTGCCTGAAACTAGACAAAAATACCTACGTTTTGATGTATAAATTGTGCATGTGAAGTTAAAATTGTGGGTGTGAGAGCAATTCATAGAGAAAGATTTAAGATCATTGTTACAGAGCTACGCACTCTAGCTGGGACATCAACACTCTAAGGGAGCTACATACACACGCATTGAAAAAGCAAAAACATCCTGAAAAAAATCACTAAACTTGAACAGCTTTTTCACAGAAACTGTAAAAGATATCAATCTGAAAAGCACAAGCCCAATAGCTGAATTGTTTGTGAACATTTTAAAGTTTGTTTGATGTCTGTAGGTGAAAGTATGAAGGAGCTGAAACTTTTGGGAGCGGAAGAAGATTTGAAGGATTTGAAGCTTGCTCTCATTGACTTTAATGTTAAAATAAAATGCTTAAAAGCTTAATATTTAAAAAAGTATAAATAGTAGAAAAAAAGTTGAAGAAGTCCCATCGTCTGCTGAAAGAGCTGAACATTTGAAAAGTTGAATGGTTTAAATAGCTGAAAGTATGCAGAAGTTACGGAGAGCCAAAAAACGTACGGAAGAAAGCGGTATAAAAATAAGATATAAAGAACAGAATAACAATAGTTGGGAATGCTGTATAAGCATTCCCACTAACTAGAAAATGCATTTCCTGCAGAAAATGCGTGGGAATGCTGAATAGCTAAATTGCTAAAGCTAAAGTGGATGAATAGCTTAAATCCGTAAGTAGAAGCTGAAGTAATGAGAATAGGTTGAAAAGTTTGAATGGACACGAATTTCATTAAAAACAGTTGAAAAACACCGCTAATGTATAAAATGTGTGCAATATTAAACGGCTTTTTGAAAAGCTGATGCTGAACTGAATGGCTTTCAAAATCATGAATAATTATGGAAGACTTAAAAATGCTTTGAGAGAAATGCAGAAATACGAAACATTGTTTGAAAAATCTCAAATGGATAGCAGTGCACTGCTGGAAAAACTGAAAAAAGGTAAGAGCTCAAATACAGAGAGAGGGAGAGAGGGGGACAGGGAAATGAGAGAGATGGCGAGAGAGAGGGGAGGGAGAGAGAGACAGAGAGAGAGGGAGAGGGAAAGAGAGGGAGAAAGGGAGAGAGGGACAAAAAGAGAGAGAAAGAAAGAGAAAAGAGACAGGGAGAGAGAGAGAGAGGAAGAGAAAGACAGCAACTTCCAATTGCTGGAAGTTCAAATACATTGACTAAAAAGGCTGAAAGTATGAATTCTTTGTATTACTACCAGACAGGTCTGTTGCATATAATTGTGCATGTGTGTGTGTATGTGTGTGTGAGATAGAGAAAACATAAAGAAAAGAAAATAGAGAACATTATCAGAGATGAATTGAATAATGTGCAGCAGTGGGAGTTGAACCCGGTTCTCATGTAGTATTTAACTGTAGTGTCTGTGAGTGTGTTGTTTTGGTTACGAGCTAATGACTGTTTCTAAACATGCTTTGATCTCTGTGACGTGTGTGTGTATCTGTCTGCATATGTATGTGTGTGTGTGTCAGTGTGTTTGTGTATATTTGTATTTGTGTGAATGTGTGTGTGTGTGTGTGTGTGTATGTGTCTGTATTTGTGTTTGATTGTAGGTCTGCGTGTCTGTGTGTGTGAGTGAGACTGACTTTGTGTATGTGTGAATGTATGTGTGTGTGTGTGTGAGTGTGTGTGTGTAGGTTTGGATGTGTTTGGATGTGTGTGTGTGTGTGTTTGGATGTGTGTGTGTGTGTGTGTGTGTGTGTGTGTGTGTGTGTGTGTGTGTGTGTGTGTGTGTGTGTGTGTGTGTGTGTGTGTGTGTGTGTGCATCTTTCTGAGCGTCCGAGTGTGTGTGTGTAAACCTGTGTGTGTGTGTGTGTGGGTGTGTGTGTATTTGTGTTTGATTGTAGGTCTGCATGTGTGCCTGTGTGTGTGTGAGTGAGACTGACTGTGTGTATGTGTGAGTGTGTGTGTGTGTGAGTGTGTGTCTGCATTTGATTGTAGGTCTGCATGTGTTTCTGTGTGTGAGTGAGACTGACTGTGTGTATGTGTGAGTGTGTATGTGACAGACAGACAGACAGACAGAGAGACAGACAGACAGACAGACAGACGTATAAGAGAGACAGAGAGACAGACAGACGTATAAGAGAGACAGACAGACAGACAGACAGAAAGACGTATAAGAGAGACAGACAGACAGACAGACAGACAGAAAGACGTATAAGAGAGACAGACAGAAAGACGTATAAGAGAGACAGACAGACAGACAGCAAGACAGAAAGACAGACAGACAGACAGACAGCAAGACTGAAAGACAGACAGACAGACAGACAGCAAGACAGACAGACAGACAGACAGACAGACAGACAGCAAAATAGGAGACAGAAAGACGTATAAGAGAGACAGACAGAAAGACGTATAAGAGAGACAGACAGACAGACAGAAAGACGTATAAGAGAGACAGACAGACAGACAGAAAGACGTATAAGAGAGACAGACAGACAGACAGACAGACAGACAGACAGACAGACAGCAAAATAGGAGACAGAAAGACGTATAAGAGAGACAGACAGACAGACAGACGTATAAGAGAGACAGACAGACAGACAGACAGCAAAATAGGAGACAGAAAGACAGACAGCAAAATAGGAGACAGAAAGACGTATAAGAGAGACAGACAGACAGCAAAATAGGAGACAGAAAGACGTATAAGAGAGACAGACAGACAGCAAAATAGGAGACAGAAAGACGTATAAGAGAGACAGACAGACAGACAGCAAAATAGGAGACAGAAAGACGTATGAGACAGACAGACAGACAGAAAGACGTATAAGAGATACAGACAGACAGACAGAAAGACGTATAAGAGAGAAAGACAGACAGACAGAAAGACGTATAAGAGAGACAGACAGACAGACAGACAGACAGACAGACGTATAAGAGAGACAGACAGACAGACGTATAAGAGAGACAGACAGACAGACAGACAGCAAAATAGGAGACAGACAGACAGCAAAATAGGAGACAGAAAGACGTATAAGAGAGACAGACAGACAGACAGAAAGACGTATAAGAGAGACAGACAGACAGACAGACAGACAGCAAAATAGGAGACAGAAAGACGTATAAGAGAGACAGACAGACAGCAAATTAGGAGACAGAAAGACGTATAAGAGAGACAGACAGACAGACAGAAAGACATATGAGACAGACAGACAGACAGAAAGACGTATAAGAGAGACAGACAGACAGAAAGACAGACAGACAGACAGACAGACAGCAAAATAGGAGACAGAAAGACGTATAAGAGAGACAGACAGACAGACAGACGTATGAGACAGACAGACAGACAGACAGACAGACAGACAGACAGACGTATAAGAGAGACAGACAGACAGACAGACAGACAGCAAAATAGGAGACAGAAAGACAGACAGCAAAATAGGAGACGGAAAGACGTATAAGAGAGACAGACAGACAGCAAAATAGGAGACAGAAAGACGTATAAGAGAGACAGACAGACAGACAGCAAAATAGGAGACAGAAAGACGTATAAGAGAGACAGACAGACAGACAGAAAGACGTATAAGAGATACAGACAGACAGACAGAAAGACGTATAAGAGAGAAAGACAGACAGACAGAAAGACGTATAAGAGAGACAGACAGACAGACAGACAGACAGACAGACAGTCAGACAGACAGACGTATAAGAGAGACAGACAGACAGACAGACAGACGTATAAGAGAGACAGACAGACAGACAGACAGAAAGACGTATAAGAGAGAAAGACAGACAGACAGAAAGATGTATAAGAGAGACAGACAGACAGACAGACAGACAGACAGACAGACGTATGAGACAGACAGACAGACAGACAGACAGCAAAATAGGAGACAGAAAGACGTATAAGAGAGACAGACAGACAGACAGCAAAATAGGAGACAGAAAGACGTATAAGAGAGACAGACAGACAGAAAGACGTATAAGAGAGACAGACAGACAGACAGAAAGACGTATAAGAGAGACAGACAGACAGACAGAAAGACGTATAAGAGAGACAGACAGACAGACAGACAGACGTATAAGAGAGACAGACAGACAGACAGACAGACGTATAAGAGAGACAGACAGACAGACAGACAGACAGCAAAATAGGAGACAGACAGACAGCAAAATAGGAGACAGAAAGACGTATAAGAGAGACAGACAGACAGCAAATTAGGAGACAGAAAGACGTATAAGAGAGACAGACAGACAGAAAGACGTATAAGAGAGACAGACAGACAGAAAGACATATAAGAGAGACAGACAGACAGACAGAAAGACGTATAAGAGAGACAGACAGACAGACAGAAAGACGTATAAGAGAGACAGACAGACAGAAAGACGTATAAGAGAGACAGACAGACAGACAGACAGAAAGACGTATAAGAGAGACAGACAGACAGAGAGAGAAAGACGTATAAGAGAGACAGACAGACAGACAGAAAGACGTATAAGAGAGACAGACAGACAGACAGAAAGACGTATAAGAGAGACAGACAGACAGACAGACAGACAGCAAAATACGAGACAGACAGACAGACAGACAGACAGCAAAATAGGAGACAGACAGCTGCTTTCATGTCTTCTGCACTATATAACAATCATGTATAGTGTACACACCTGTAGTATTTAACTTTAGTGTCTGTGAATGTGTTGTTATGGTTACTACCAATGACTGTTTGTAAACATGCTTTGATCTCTGTAACGAGCTGCAGCTGCTCAAACTGAGACACTGCTGGTATCCACAGCCACTGAACGACCTCCGAAACAAACGCTCATACTGCCAAAATGAAAGGCGGTATCAGTCAAGTGACGAAATCATGACGACCACGAGGCCTTCCTGAACGAAATCATGTAAAATTTATATGGATAAGGTGAAAAATGTGGCCACACCGGCGATTTCAAAAAGTGGTTTGCTGTCCATTTTGCTTTGGAAAGTGGAGTAACTTTTGCATTGCTGTCAATGGACAATGATTCAGAACTCTTGTCATTTGGAAGCTCACAGAGCCAAAAATATAAGTCATATCGCACAACTGAGCAAATTGCCTGAAACTAGACAAAAATACCTACGTTTTGATGTATAAATTGTGCATGTGAAGTTAAAATTGTGGGTGTGAGAGCAATTCATAGAGAAAGATTTAAGATCATTGTTACAGAGCTACGCACTCTAGCTGGGACATCAACACTCTAAGGGAGCTACATACACACGCATTGAAAAAGCAAAAACATCCTGAAAAAAATCACTAAACTTGAACAGCTTTTTCACAGAAACTGTAAAAGATATCAATCTGAAAAGCACAAGCCCAATAGCTGAATTGTTTGTGAACATTTTAAAGTTTGTTTGATGTCTGTAGGTGAAAGTATGAAGGAGCTGAAACTTTTGGGAGCGGAAGAAGATTTGAAGGATTTGAAGCTTGCTCTCATTGACTTTAATGTTAAAATAAAATGCTTAAAAGCTTAATATTTAAAAAAGTATAAATAGTAGAAAAAAAGTTGAAGAAGTCCCATCGTCTGCTGAAAGAGCTGAACATTTGAAAAGTTGAATGGTTTAAATAGCTGAAAGTATGCAGAAGTTACGGAGAGCCAAAAAACGTACGGAAGAAAGCGGTATAAAAATAAGATATAAAGAACAGAATAACAATAGTTGGGAATGCTGTATAAGCATTCCCACTAACTAGAAAATGCATTTCCTGCAGAAAATGCGTGGGAATGCTGAATAGCTAAATTGCTAAAGCTAAAGTGGATGAATAGCTTAAATCCGTAAGTAGAAGCTGAAGTAATGAGAATAGGTTGAAAAGTTTGAATGGACACGAATTTCATTAAAAACAGTTGAAAAACACCGCTAATGTATAAAATGTGTGCAATATTAAACGGCTTTTTGAAAAGCTGATGCTGAACTGAATGGCTTTCAAAATCATGAATAATTATGGAAGACTTAAAAATGCTTTGAGAGAAATGCAGAAATACGAAACATTGTTTGAAAAATCTCAAATGGATAGCAGTGCACTGCTGGAAAAACTGAAAAAAGGTAAGAGCTCAAATACAGAGAGAGGGAGAGAGGGGGACAGGGAAATGAGAGAGATGGCGAGAGAGAGGGGAGGGAGAGAGAGACAGAGAGAGAGGGAGAGGGAAAGAGAGGGAGAAAGGGAGAGAGGGACAAAAAGAGAGAGAAAGAAAGAGAAAAGAGACAGGGAGAGAGAGAGAGAGGAAGAGAAAGACAGCAACTTCCAATTGCTGGAAGTTCAAATACATTGACTAAAAAGGCTGAAAGTATGAATTCTTTGTATTACTACCAGACAGGTCTGTTGCATATAATTGTGCATGTGTGTGTGTATGTGTGTGTGAGATAGAGAAAACATAAAGAAAAGAAAATAGAGAACATTATCAGAGATGAATTGAATAATGTGCAGCAGTGGGAGTTGAACCCGGTTCTCATGTAGTATTTAACTGTAGTGTCTGTGAGTGTGTTGTTTTGGTTACGAGCTAATGACTGTTTCTAAACATGCTTTGATCTCTGTGACGTGTGTGTGTATCTGTCTGCATATGTATGTGTGTGTGTGTCAGTGTGTTTGTGTATATTTGTATTTGTGTGAATGTGTGTGTGTGTGTGTGTGTGTGTATGTGTCTGTATTTGTGTTTGATTGTAGGTCTGCGTGTCTGTGTGTGTGAGTGAGACTGACTTTGTGTATGTGTGAATGTATGTGTGTGTGTGTGTGAGTGTGTGTGTGTAGGTTTGGATGTGTTTGGATGTGTGTGTGTGTGTGTTTGGATGTGTGTGTGTGTGTGTGTGTGTGTGTGTGTGTGTGTGTGTGTGTGTGTGTGTGTGTGTGTGTGTGTGTGTGTGTGTGTGTGTGTGTGTGTGTGTGTGTGTGTGTGTGTGCATCTTTCTGAGCGTCCGAGTGTGTGTGTGTAAACCTGTGTGTGTGTGTGTGTGGGTGTGTGTGTATTTGTGTTTGATTGTAGGTCTGCATGTGTGCCTGTGTGTGTGTGAGTGAGACTGACTGTGTGTATGTGTGAGTGTGTGTGTGTGTGAGTGTGTGTCTGCATTTGATTGTAGGTCTGCATGTGTTTCTGTGTGTGAGTGAGACTGACTGTGTGTATGTGTGAGTGTGTATGTGACAGACAGACAGACAGACAGAGAGACAGACAGACAGACAGACAGACGTATAAGAGAGACAGAGAGACAGACAGACGTATAAGAGAGACAGACAGACAGACAGACAGAAAGACGTATAAGAGAGACAGACAGACAGACAGACAGACAGAAAGACGTATAAGAGAGACAGACAGACAGAAAGACGTATAAGAGAGACAGACAGACAGACAGCAAGACAGAAAGACAGACAGACAGACAGACAGCAAGACTGAAAGACAGACAGACAGACAGACAGCAAGACAGACAGACAGACAGACAGACAGACAGCAAAATAGGAGACAGAAAGACGTATAAGAGAGACAGACAGAAAGACGTATAAGAGAGACAGACAGACAGACAGAAAGACGTATAAGAGAGACAGACAGACAGACAGAAAGACGTATAAGAGAGACAGACAGACAGACAGACAGACAGACAGACAGCAAAATAGGAGACAGAAAGACGTATAAGAGAGACAGACAGACAGACAGACGTATAAGAGAGACAGACAGACAGACAGACAGCAAAATAGGAGACAGAAAGACAGACAGCAAAATAGGAGACAGAAAGACGTATAAGAGAGACAGACAGACAGCAAAATAGGAGACAGAAAGACGTATAAGAGAGACAGACAGACAGCAAAATAGGAGACAGAAAGACGTATAAGAGAGACAGACAGACAGACAGCAAAATAGGAGACAGAAAGACGTATGAGACAGACAGACAGACAGAAAGACGTATAAGAGATACAGACAGACAGACAGAAAGACGTATAAGAGAGAAAGACAGACAGACAGAAAGACGTATAAGAGAGACAGACAGACAGACAGACAGACAGACAGACGTATAAGAGAGACAGACAGACAGACGTATAAGAGAGACAGACAGACAGACAGACAGCAAAATAGGAGACAGACAGACAGCAAAATAGGAGACAGAAAGACGTATAAGAGAGACAGACAGACAGACAGAAAGACGTATAAGAGAGACAGACAGACAGACAGACAGACAGCAAAATAGGAGACAGAAAGACGTATAAGAGAGACAGACAGACAGCAAATTAGGAGACAGAAAGACGTATAAGAGAGACAGACAGACAGACAGAAAGACATATGAGACAGACAGACAGACAGAAAGACGTATAAGAGAGACAGACAGACAGAAAGACAGACAGACAGACAGACAGACAGCAAAATAGGAGACAGAAAGACGTATAAGAGAGACAGACAGACAGACAGACGTATAAGAGAGACAGACAGACAGACAGACAGACAGACAGACAGACAGACAGACGTATAAGAGAGACAGACAGACAGACAGACAGACAGCAAAATAGGAGACAGAAAGACAGACAGCAAAATAGGAGACGGAAAGACGTATAAGAGAGACAGACAGACAGCAAAATAGGAGACAGAAAGACGTATAAGAGAGACAGACAGACAGACAGCAAAATAGGAGACAGAAAGACGTATAAGAGAGACAGACAGACAGACAGAAAGACGTATAAGAGATACAGACAGACAGACAGAAAGACGTATAAGAGAGAAAGACAGACAGACAGAAAGACGTATAAGAGAGACAGACAGACAGACAGACAGACAGACAGTCAGACAGACAGACGTATAAGAGAGACAGACAGACAGACAGACAGACGTATAAGAGAGACAGACAGACAGACAGACAGACGTATAAGAGAGACAGACAGACAGACAGACAGACGTATAAGAGAGACAGACAGACAGACAGACAGACAGCAAAATAGGAGACAGACAGACAGCAAAATAGGAGACAGAAAGACGTATAAGAGAGACAGACAGACAGACAGAAAGACGTATAAGAGATACAGACAGACAGACAGAAAGACGTATAAGAGAGAAAGACAGACAGACAGAAAGACGTATAAGAGAGACAGACAGACAGACAGACAGACAGACAGACAGCAAAATAGGAGACAGAAAGACGTATAAGAGAGACAGACAGACAGCAAATTAGGAGACAGAAAGACGTATAAGAGAGACAGACAGACAGACAGAAAGACGTATAAGAGAGACAGACAGACAGACAGAAAGACGTATAAGAGAGAAAGACAGACAGACAGACAGAAAGACGTATAAGAGAGACAGACAGACAGACAGACAGACAGACGTATAAGAGAGACAGACAGACAGACAGAAAGACGTATAAGAGAGACAGACAGACAGACAGAAAGACGTATAAGAGAGACAGACAGACAGACAGACAGACAGACAGCAAAATAGGAGACAGAAAGACGTATAAGAGAGACAGACAGACAGCAAATTAGGAGACAGAAAGACGTATAAGAGAGACAGACAGACAGACAGAAAGACGTATAAGAGAGACAGACAGACAGACAGAAAGACATATAAGAGAGACAGACAGACAGACAGAAAGACGTATAAGAGAGACAGACAGACAGACAGACAGACAGCAAAATAGGAGACAGACAGACAGCAAAATAGGAGACAGAAAGACGTATAAGAGAGACAGACAGACAGACAGAAAGACGTATAAGAGAGACAGACAGACAGACAGAAAGACGTATAAGAGAGAAAGACAGACAGACAGACAGAAAGACGTATAAGAGAGACAGACAGACAGACAGACAGACAGCAAAATAGGAGACAGAAAGACGTATAAGAGAGACAGACAGACAGCAAATTAGGAGACAGAAAGACGTATAAGAGAGACAGACAGACAGACAGAAAGACATATGAGACAGACAGACAGACAGAAAGACGTATAAGAGAGACAGACAGACAGAAAGACAGACAGACAGACAGACAGACAGCAAAATAGGAGACAGAAAGACGTATAAGAGAGACAGACAGACAGACAGACGTATAAGAGAGACAGACAGACAGACAGACAGACAGACAGACAGACAGACGTATAAGAGAGACAGACAGACAGACAGACAGACAGCAAAATAGGAGACAGAAAGACAGACAGCAAAATAGGAGACGGAAAGACGTATAAGAGAGACAGACAGACAGCAAAATAGGAGACAGAAAGACGTATAAGAGAGACAGACAGACAGACAGCAAAATAGGAGACAGAAAGACGTATAAGAGAGACAGACAGACAGACAGAAAGACGTATAAGAGATACAGACAGACAGACAGAAAGACGTATAAGAGAGAAAGACAGACAGACAGAAAGACGTATAAGAGAGACAGACAGACAGACAGACAGACAGACAGACAGTCAGACAGACAGACGTATAAGAGAGACAGACAGACAGACAGACAGACGTATAAGAGAGACAGACAGACAGACAGACAGAAAGACGTATAAGAGAGAAAGACAGACAGACAGAAAGATGTATAAGAGAGACAGACAGACAGACAGACAGACAGACAGACAGACGTATGAGACAGACAGACAGACAGACAGACAGCAAAATAGGAGACAGAAAGACGTATAAGAGAGACAGAGAGACAGACAGCAAAATAGGAGACAGAAAGACGTATAAGAGAGACAGACAGACAGAAAGACGTATAAGAGAGACAGACAGACAGACAGAAAGACGTATAAGAGAGACAGACAGACAGACAGAAAGACGTATAAGAGAGACAGACAGACAGACAGACAGACGTATAAGAGAGACAGACAGACAGACAGACAGACGTATAAGAGAGACAGACAGACAGACAGACAGACAGCAAAATAGGAGACAGACAGACAGCAAAATAGGAGACAGAAAGACGTATAAGAGAGACAGACAGACAGCAAATTAGGAGACAGAAAGACGTATAAGAGAGACAGACAGACAGAAAGACGTATAAGAGAGACAGACAGACAGAAAGACATATAAGAGAGACAGACAGACAGACAGAAAGACGTATAAGAGAGACAGACAGACAGACAGAAAGACGTATAAGAGAGACAGACAGACAGAAAGACGTATAAGAGAGACAGACAGACAGACAGACAGAAAGACGTATAAGAGAGACAGACAGACAGAGAGAGAAAGACGTATAAGAGAGACAGACAGACAGACAGAAAGACGTATAAGAGAGACAGACAGACAGACAGAAAGACGTATAAGAGAGACAGACAGACAGACAGACAGACAGACAGACAGACAGACAGACAGACGTATAAGAGAGACAGACAGACAGACAGACAGACAGCAAAATAGGAGACAGAAAGACAGACAGCAAAATAGGAGACGGAAAGACGTATAAGAGAGACAGACAGACAGCAAAATAGGAGACAGAAAGACGTATAAGAGAGACAGACAGACAGACAGCAAAATAGGAGACAGAAAGACGTATAAGAGAGACAGACAGACAGACAGAAAGACGTATAAGAGATACAGACAGACAGACAGAAAGACGTATAAGAGAGAAAGACAGACAGACAGAAAGACGTATAAGAGAGACAGACAGACAGACAGACAGACAGACAGACAGTCAGACAGACAGACGTATAAGAGAGACAGACAGACAGACAGACAGACGTATAAGAGAGACAGACAGACAGACAGACAGAAAGACGTATAAGAGAGAAAGACAGACAGACAGAAAGATGTATAAGAGAGACAGACAGACAGACAGACAGACAGACAGACAGACGTATGAGACAGACAGACAGACAGACAGCAAAATAGGAGACAGAAAGACGTATAAGAGAGACAGACAGACAGACAGCAAAATAGGAGACAGAAAGACGTATAAGAGAGACAGACAGACAGAAAGACGTATAAGAGAGACAGACAGACAGACAGAAAGACGTATAAGAGAGACAGACAGACAGACAGAAAGACGTATAAGAGAGACAGACAGACAGACAGACAGACGTATAAGAGAGACAGACAGACAGACAGACAGACGTATAAGAGAGACAGACAGACAGACAGACAGACAGCAAAATAGGAGACAGACAGACAGCAAAATAGGAGACAGAAAGACGTATAAGAGAGACAGACAGACAGCAAATTAGGAGACAGAAAGACGTATAAGAGAGACAGACAGACAGAAAGACGTATAAGAGAGACAGACAGACAGAAAGACATATAAGAGAGACAGACAGACAGACAGAAAGACGTATAAGAGAGACAGACAGACAGACAGAAAGACGTATAAGAGAGACAGACAGACAGAAAGACGTATAAGAGAGACAGACAGACAGACAGACAGAAAGACGTATAAGAGAGACAGACAGACAGAGAGAGAAAGACGTATAAGAGAGACAGACAGACAGACAGAAAGACGTATAAGAGAGACAGACAGACAGACAGAAAGACGTATAAGAGAGACAGACAGACAGACAGACAGACAGCAAAATACGAGACAGACAGACAGACAGACAGACAGCAAAATAGGAGACAGACAGCTGCTTTCATGTCTTCTGCACTATATAACAATCATGTATAGTGTACACACCTGTAGTATTTAACTTTAGTGTCTGTGAATGTGTTGTTATGGTTACTACCAATGACTGTTTGTAAACATGCTTTGATCTCTGTAACGAGCTGCAGCTGCTCAAACTGAGACACTGCTGGTATCCACAGCCACTGAACGACCTCCGAAACAAACGCTCATACTGCCAAAATGAAAGGCGGTATCAGTCAAGTGACGAAATCATGACGACCACGAGGCCTTCCTGAACGAAATCATGTAAAATTTATATGGATAAGGTGAAAAATGTGGCCACACCGGCGATTTCAAAAAGTGGTTTGCTGTCCATTTTGCTTTGGAAAGTGGAGTAACTTTTGCATTGCTGTCAATGGACAATGATTCAGAACTCTTGTCATTTGGAAGCTCACAGAGCCAAAAATATAAGTCATATCGCACAACTGAGCAAATTGCCTGAAACTAGACAAAAATACCTACGTTTTGATGTATAAATTGTGCATGTGAAGTTAAAATTGTGGGTGTGAGAGCAATTCATAGAGAAAGATTTAAGATCATTGTTACAGAGCTACGCACTCTAGCTGGGACATCAACACTCTAAGGGAGCTACATACACACGCATTGAAAAAGCAAAAACATCCTGAAAAAAATCACTAAACTTGAACAGCTTTTTCACAGAAACTGTAAAAGATATCAATCTGAAAAGCACAAGCCCAATAGCTGAATTGTTTGTGAACATTTTAAAGTTTGTTTGATGTCTGTAGGTGAAAGTATGAAGGAGCTGAAACTTTTGGGAGCGGAAGAAGATTTGAAGGATTTGAAGCTTGCTCTCATTGACTTTAATGTTAAAATAAAATGCTTAAAAGCTTAATATTTAAAAAAGTATAAATAGTAGAAAAAAAGTTGAAGAAGTCCCATCGTCTGCTGAAAGAGCTGAACATTTGAAAAGTTGAATGGTTTAAATAGCTGAAAGTATGCAGAAGTTACGGAGAGCCAAAAAACGTACGGAAGAAAGCGGTATAAAAATAAGATATAAAGAACAGAATAACAATAGTTGGGAATGCTGTATAAGCATTCCCACTAACTAGAAAATGCATTTCCTGCAGAAAATGCGTGGGAATGCTGAATAGCTAAATTGCTAAAGCTAAAGTGGATGAATAGCTTAAATCCGTAAGTAGAAGCTGAAGTAATGAGAATAGGTTGAAAAGTTTGAATGGACACGAATTTCATTAAAAACAGTTGAAAAACACCGCTAATGTATAAA